>WNYC01000021.1:174616-535769 GCA_021396375.1 Sporothrix mexicana | reverse complement strand
GAAGAAGAAAAGAAGAAGAAAAGAAGAAGAAAAGAAGAAGAAAAGAAGAAGAAAAGAAGAAGAAAAGAAGAAGAAAAGAAGAAGAAAAAAGGCTGCGACTCGCAAATCGACAACCGCATTTTGCAGCTCTTACAACCGACAACAAGTCACAAGAGCAGCATGGCCCAGGAATAGACAAGAAAAGATGCCGCCCGGTCCAAGGTCCGTCCATAATCCCTGCTGCAGTTCTTTGCGTCCCCTGTCGAGACGGTCACGAGTGTTGGTTCCTCTGTTTCGGGTGTGCAGGCAAAGCATTGTGCGTGCATTGTCTTTGCATAGAGAATGCCAACACCCTTTGCAAGTGCATGTATGGGGTGCGTGGTGTGAAATATACACAGATAATGAGAGTTGACAGTGTCCATGGCAACTGAACGACGTACAAAGATGAAATGAAGGTGGTACACGTGGTGTTCGCAGACGATGTTTTCTTATTTCCTATTCAGGCTATCCGAGAGGCATCACAAAAGGAGTGAGTAGAAGACGGCGTATATTCTGTATTTTATTTATTTTATTTTATGTTCCGTACATGTACCTGGGTTTGACTAACTGTTTTTATGATGATATGAAGCCCAACAAACGCCATGCTCCGGACATGGAAAGAAGAAAGCACAAAACAAAACAATCAAGACATAAATCATGACATGATGTCGTGAATCACAAACAGAACGGAAGAAAAAGAAGAAAAGAAATAAAACAAAAGCCGGCAAAGTACACAACGCTGATCAAAACAGATTCATACATCAAAACGACACCTAGTACCAGTAGTACTCTTTCGGCCGCCGGCCTTCACGATCGCGGATGACGATGCGGTCATGCGTCTCCCACTCTTCGGTGCGAGGCGGCGAAGGGGGCAGCGGCAGTGGAGGCGACGGGGCTTTTCGGCGAGGAGCATCGACATACCGGAACGTCTCGTACTCGGGCAGGCGTTTCTGTGGCGGCGGAGGTGGAAGAGGGGGCGGAGAGGGCGACGGCGAGGGCTGACGACGACGCATCTTGACTGACATGGGCACGGGAACTGGGACGTGGATGGGCACAAGACGCTCGCGCTCGACATACACCGTCTCGCGCTCCATGCTGCGCTCCTTCTTGGGCTTCTTCTTCTTCTTGGGCCTGACCTCCTCAGGCTCGACGTCGACGGCAATGACGTCAATGGTGTCGTCGTCGTCTGGCTCTTCTTCGACAGGTGGAGGAGGCGGTGGTGACGGCGATGGCGATGGAGGGGACGGCTCTGGAACAGGAGCAGGCACTTCGACGACGACCGGCGGTGGTGCCTGGACGATGATCGGAGGGAGCTGCAGTGGTAGAGGCGGCGGGGGAGGAGGCGATGGTCGACGGGGCGGCGGGACAATGGTGGTGACGCGAGTGCGCACCGTCTTGGAGCCGTGGATGGGCGGCTCCAGGTAGAGGTATTTCTTGCCGTGGCGATGGCGAGGCACTGGATTGTTAATGGGAGGAGTCAAGGTGAAAGGGAGCAATAGTAATGGTATGGGCATACTCACTTGTGGATGTGTCTCTTCCACAAACCGAAAGTCTGCTCTGTTCACGGCAGATCGGATGTTCCGTTGGGCAGTGTCCTGGCCACGGAAGGATATCACTGCGTTTGTGGGTTGGGTTGATGTTTCTGGGTAGTGTTTGGACAAGAGAGAGGGACAGAGGACAAGAGACGGATGGACAGAAAGATGGACTTATATGGATGGGCGGAGATGCTAGTGTGACGATACAGAAGAGGGGATACAAGATACCCTACCCAGTCGTCAACTGGAGTCTTGGTCAACATCGAAATACGGGCCTTGGCCACGCGTGATCTTCAGCATGCAAATCCCCACTTGCCCTTGCAGCTGCAGGCAGACTTACAGGTGGTCTTGCAGTCGGTTCTATTTGCGTCTTTGCTCCTTGGGTTGTTGCGTATTGGGACTTTTCTTCTGGGCCGCAGGCCTAATGCACGTCTCCCAAGCGATCGTCGTCATCAGTCGTACAGAAATGTCTGATGAGTGTGGAAAATATCAAAAGCAAGAAAAAAGAAAAGAAAAAGAAAAAGAAGAAGAAAAAAGGGAAAAAAGGCGGAGACGGAGAACGTCCGATCTCAGTTGGGCACTGAATGATTCTGCTGCATATCTTCAGGCCGTCAGGACGTCTTAAAAGGCCAGATTGAGACAACGAGTTCTGGAAAACGGAAGAAAAGAAGGATAATAGAACAAACGTCAGACCACCTGAACAGCATGACGAGGTGTTTCCCAGTTTGTCCCCTCATAAGAAGCCGTGATATAGGCCTAAATCGAGACAATTCAGGGTTTTTTTGCTGTCCGGATGCACCAAGAGATTCCATAGTCCACCATGGGATCGAATGCAACGTCGTCTGTTCGCGATAGTGCGAGAGTGCCGGAGGTGAAGGATCGAAAGTGCAGTTGAGTGTTTTGGGTGGTGAAATGGTGGGATGACGTCATTGGCGCTGATGAGAAAAGTTGGCAGAACACTCTGGGCGCACTCTTGCTCGGGATCCCAGATTCCGAATGGACACTCGACACTCGACAGTCTCGATGCCCAATGAAATCCCGGACAAGCAGAGCTATAAAGTAAATAAAGATGCAATGCAACTCTACTCGTATTGTAAAATATGCCGGGAGGCTAGAAAATAAAAAGTAAACAGTAGGCAAGGGAATAGTTGATCGTAACCAAAAAATAATACCCAAAATAAAAACAAAAAATGCTCATACAAAAAAGAAAATAGCTTTTAGAAACAAAGTCTCGAGTCTAGACCCTGGTCAACCCTTGCCGACCAAGGATGATCTCGTCTGTCGTGCTCCTCATCCGAGCCCAACATCCTCAGGTCCTCCACTCCCAAAGGATTTTATGTCGATGCAGTCCTGCGATGTTCAAGATGATAACCAAGATTTTGTCCAGATTTGTTCAGATGCAGTCCAAATGCTGCACAACATGCGTCAAGAAGACTCGGTCTAGACTCCAGTCAGACTCCAGCTGGACACATCGTACTTTTGCCCCGGTCTCGTCAGGTCCTTCACCCTGTCTCACCGTCGTCGACTGGTCGTTGTTGGCTGTCGTTGTTGGCTGTCGTTGTTGCCTGACCTAGCCTCGGCCCGCCCCCGTTGTGGGGTTACTCGTTTGCCCCGTTGGGCACGTCGCTCTCCTCCTGCTCTCTCGTTGCCCGCTGCTTCTTCAGCTCGTCATAGTCTGGCAGGTATCGTGCAGCCACGGTGTAGCCGAGCGCGATGATCACCATCAGTACCCAAATGGCGTAGCCCCACAGCAGCTGGTTGCGCGCGTTGACGGCGTACAGTGTCGTGAATACGGCGGGCGTGAAGGCGCGGATGCTGCTCACACCTGTCAGGGCCAGGGCATTGAGCGTGCCCAACAGCTGTGGGGAGGGTGCAGTATCGTTGACGGCTAGCTGGATGGCCGTGAAGCACATGCTGACGCCGCTTCCCAGGACCAGGAGTGGTGGCGTGGTGATCCAGAACAGCGTGCGAGCGTTCCACACACGCAGCAAGATGCTTGCAAAGGGACTGGCGCCCATGAAAATTGGGTAGGCAGAGGCACAGACCCGCATGACACCGTTCGTGCCGATACGCTGGTGCAAGAACGGGAAGATCAACAACCAAATGGCCTGGCTGGCGCCCGAGAGACCCATCATGGCCGAGATCTGCACGGGCGAGAAGCCGAAACCGCCGAGGTCGACAGGCGTGAACCAAAACAGCGGCACGAGCGCCGTATACGAAAAGGCGAGCAGCATAACATGCGCGTAAACGTAGAGAACGATCTTGACACCGGGCGCCTTGAGGAGGTCCCCGATACCAGGTGGGGCCGGCGCGGGCTCATCGTCGTTGGAAATCGATTCCGTGACGGTCACAGCTGCCGTCCCGACCGTCTTCTTCTTCTTGACCACCAGCGTCTCCTCAACAAAGAGAGCACACGTCAACGCTGCCAGATAGCCGAGGCCAGCCACCACAAAACCAGGCAGAGCGTACGGGTACACGACCAGGAACGGAAGACCGTCCGTCGACTCGTCAGGGTTGGGTCGGCCGAGCGGTGTTGCGAGTGCGCCGCCCATCAATGGGCCGATAAACAGGCCCAGGTTGCCGCTGAACGCGAACCAACTAAACACCTTGGCCTGCGTCTTGGGCGTGCTCAGCTCGGCCAGCATCGTCCGGATCGTCACAATCGTGCCCGCAAACACGCCCGCCAGGCACCGGTACGCAATCATCTGCAGCAGCGTCTGCGCCGTGCCAAACAACGCTGTCGCGCTCGCCATGCCCAGCAGCGAGAACACCAGCACGGGCTTGCGGCCAATGCGGTCGGCCAGTCGGCCCCAGCCCAGCATTACCACCGCCTGTGTCAGCGAGAACAGCGACTCGATCAGTCCGCTGTAGAACCCGACGTCGGCCGACGCCACGCCGCCATTGTCCTGCACCATCTGGTTGACGTAGGGGAACACGGAGAAGAAGGCAATAGGCTCGAGCAGCCGTGCAAAACACAAAAGTGCCACCTGCGTCTTGGGCATCGGCCGGTCCTCGTCCGCGGCCGCCGGCACAGTCATCGCTGCCATGGCCGCACTCGCGTCCGCGTTGTCGCCGCCTAGAATCCCGCCGACGCCATCCTGGCCCGAAGCAGCTCCTCGCAGCAGCGGCGTCGTCTCAGCCGCCGCCGCCACCTTTAATGCCGGCGACGATTTGCGCGGCATTGTGTCGGTAGTCTGTGTTCCGTGGTCCGTGGTCCGTGAGTCTAAATGTAGTCGTCTCGCTTCGGCCCTGTGTCGTCCTAAATCGTCTTGGCGTGGTCTCCAATTGTCGCAGGCCTTGGCTCTTTTCCTGTTTCTGTGTTATGTCGAAATCCAGGGGGACACTCCAGACGATCTGGGAAGGACACAAAATACAAAATATACAAAGGAAGGACTGGAGATCAAAAGAATGGAAGGAACGAAGAACCAACGTCGAAAAATCCGAAACAAAGGCAGCCGCGGCTTGACGTACTGTGTATTGCGAACGCGACATCGAAGGAAGGAGGAGTGAGCTCCTTGTGGGTACCCGTTTTGACATTCGCGGTCGCTGATTGGTCAATCACACATCCTCCCCTTGGAGCCTCAAACCATGAGAATATTGACAATTCAGCGTTGCAGCAAAGGTGAGTTTTCAACTCGGCAGATAATCAAGACTTTCGGGGGGGGAAAATCTTCAAAAAATCTTCACTTTTCGCAGTGGATTTTTTATGATACTCTTTAATCTACCTCGGACTCGGAGTAATATGCAACTGCCCGGCGTAAGACAACGACAAGTCGTTTCTTCCATTTTGCGACTCGCAATTTTAGGGGCCTCTAGCGTTATATGGGGCAAAACGGGTCTACTTGTTAGTGCCAACTGGATCCAACACCTTCCAGGGACCATCATTTTGCTTCAGAATTGATTCATTGTCTTGACATCAGCATCTGAGTTGGCATGATGATGTATTTATGAATTAAATATCTACTCTCTTTTGTATAATTTTCCAACCTTTTATTTATTATTAGTTTTACATGTAATTAATTTAATATTGAGATTTTCCACCTTTTTTTTTGGCCAATTGAAATTGAAAGGAAAATATTAAATGAACAAAAGCTTTCGAATGATCCACATAACAAAACACATCCTTCATCGATAAACGTCCATTCGTTTGTATCATTCCTTTTCCTTCTTATATTGTCGTTTTATTCACACAAAATCACCATGGAGGACACTTTACAGAAAACATAGAGTACGTATGGTGATCCGGTATTTGCTTTCTTATCTCATCCTATTTGAGCATTGATACCCACCAGCTATCTTATTCATCGCTGATGACATATCACAAAATTACCCTTACATGAGGTTCTCAAGGAGGGTCGTAGGTGTAACTATTTTGTAAAATATTTAGGAACCGAGTCAAACATATAAATGCACGTTTTGGCCACTCCATTGCCCGCTTTATTCCTTACTCGACTTGCCGAAGGCGCAAAAAGTTAAGAAGCGAAAAAAAAAGACATGCGAGCTGAGCGCCGGCGCCCTTTTTAATTTAAAACTTGCATCTTGCTCGAGTCAGATCCAGCGAGTAGCAGCTGAAAACACAGCTTCACACTGAGAAGAAGGGTCTAAAAGGTCCTTCAACGGCCGAGTGCTGAGGACGACAAACGGCCAAATGCCGTCTTTTCCTGGCACCGAATGCTACCTTCTGAGTGTTGGCGTGCGTATCCCGTCCCGCCAGTGTTGGTGGCCACTCGTCTTTTCTGGTTCTGCCTGTCGTATTGGCGCCATCCCTTCTCTTCCGCCTTCTCTCCTACAGCGACTCGCTGTTCGGTCTTCTGATGCCCTGATGCAACGCTCGCTCTTGACCATGTCCCAGTGGTATGCGTTAGAATAAAATGACGAGAGACACAGAGACGGGATCAAAAGGAGCCAGGACTTCCGCTTCCTTGGTGGCGGGCTGCCGCTGCCACTCGACACGACACAGATGACGATGGCCCCTTGCCGTCGCATATCCACTAAGGGATGTTGAGACCAGTTCATCGTCGGATCCAACACCAGTGTTCACATTCCATCCTGAGCCACTCGCATCTTGCATCCTGCGGCCACCCCTCCTCCGACCAGCGCTCGACGCCATCCCGCCACATTGCCACATAATAGGACCTCTGTGGAGAGAAACCTTGGGCCGTGAAGTGGAAATATGCAATGAGCTGACAGAAGATGGCTGTAAAGAGATCATCTGGCAGCCATGCCGCCACACTGGCCGTCACTTGGCGGCACACCCATTGACAGCTGGGGGTTTCTTAGTGGTACGCCGCTCGAGAAATATTCGGTAGTTGCATGTCTTCCTATCCTCCTAAACCAGACAGCCACTTCCAGACATCAACGGCCACTGTACCGCCCCCCTGAGAGTGATCTGAGGGAAAGAAACTGACTTTGGTGCTAACCGCCCGTTTCCTCCGTATGCATAATGCTGCAAAGAGAAATAGGGGCAGAGTGAGGTTGGTGAACGGCGGTGGATATACATCGAGCTCGAAATTTGCGGTTCTTGACAGCTATACGTCCATTGCAAAATAAAAATGAGGTTGAAAAAGCGTTGAAAAGGAGGTTGAAGCATCGTCGTTGCCAACGTTTGGCGGTTGGCGGTAAGCGGAGGTGGCTGGACTTTTATGCGATCGCCGGTTAAAGTCAGTCGACCTGGTTTTCTTTTCCTATGGCAATAAAATCACCGCGGGTATACTGTCTATTATGCACCCGGTGGTGGTGGACTATGAGAGTGGTGATATTAGCCGCGCTTGCCATGAAGACCTCACAATAAGCATCATGTTTACTTTTGGTTGAACTCGATCGCAATCAAACCAAACAATCAAAAGACAAGGGAACAAAGGGAGACCCAAAATATTAGCTGAAAAATAACCAGCCAGCCTATTTCGGCGGTATATCTAAATGCATGGGAGGAAAAAGAGAAACGCAAGAAGAAGACTGGGAAATTTTGCTTATGCTTCATAAAGTTCGTAAGATGAAATCAAATTTCCAATAAAAAAGCTAGAAGAGACAAAAAGGCAGAACATGAAGAGGTGCTGGTGACATTCGTCTACCTAGGCGGGATATAAATGCGACATAAAATATGATAATCATAAGACGCACTCGTAAGGTATCAAAACAAAAAAATAAAAAAAAAATCAAGTAGCTTGCGCTCCAACGCCAAATGTGTAAAATGAAAAAAAAAAAAACAGAAAAAAAAAAAGCCTCACTGTCCACGAGTGTACCGCCATAGAAGGCTGGCGCCCTTGATGGCCGGAAGGTTGTGCTTGAGCGAGTAGCGCCGGCGGCGGCCTCCAGGACCACCGCTCTTCTGTACGCCACTGAAGTTTTTTGTGCCATGAAGGCTGTGCATGCTGTTGTAGTCCTGTGGGCCGTTGTAGCCCGAGCTGTAGTCATCGCCACTGTCATCGCGTATTTGCGGGTTTTGCTGCAGGTACTGTTGGTATTTCTTGTCCGATGTCGAATAGAGACCGCTGCCACCGTTCCGGATGGTACCACTTTCACAGCCTGCCCGGCCCGATGCAGCGGTGACGTTGGCATCGACGCAGAATGCATTTTGGCCTTCTCCCTTAACTAGGCCTGATCGGAGTGCGGCGACCACCTCACGCTGAAAGCGTGAACGGAAGCGGCGCCAGTCGTCGTTGGTTGGCCAGGGGTCGGAAAAATCGCCGTGATCATCAGTCATCTCATCGAGCTCGGCATTGCTGTAGGCGTTGAGGAGCCCCTCCCAGTCATCCTTGTCGTCGGCCTCGCCCGCCGTGTTGTCGAGCGGGTAGAAGAGTAGCTGATTGAGGTGAGGACGGCGTGGGTGGCGGTTGATATTGCCCTCAATGTCGAACTTGAAGCGGTAGGCTTGATGGACGACTTGAGGACGGAGAGACTGGGGTGCGGGTGGCTGAGGAGCTGGCATAGCCTGTACCTGGTGGATGAGAGGAGGTGAATAGGGCGAATGCGGAGGCGTCTGCACGGCACCAGAGGCGTAAAGAACCGGAGACGGATTGTATGCCGGGACCGGCGGTAGAGGCAGCTGAGTGGGCAGGCGTGATGGCGGCTGAGTTGATACAGGTGGTTGCTGCGGGTATCCTGGGTTGGCTGTCGGGTAGTGGTGATGTGCTACCATCGGAGACGGCAATGGTGATGGTGAAGAAGAAATGGATGAGGGCGGACTTGGCGAAGAGTACATTGGAAGGGCCTGCTGAGCGGAGTAGATGCCCTGTCCCGGTGGTGATTGGGAAAGGTGAGGTGGCAGCAATGGCAAAGGAGGCGGAAGTGGTGCCGTTCTTGTAGCCGACAAGTTCAGTGGGCAACAATAGTCAAACTCAAATTGGAACTCCTGGTGCACAACAAAGAGCAAAGTCTTGAGCTTTGGAAATTTGGCGAGGCCCGTCAGAAGCTTGCTCATATTACTCCTCGAGACTCTGTAGTTCATAACCGGATGGCAGATGCCAGAATAGCTGCCGTAGCTGGTGCCCAGAGCCAAGCCGACCATCTGATCTCGGATGAGAGGGATGCGACTCATGAAATGCAAGGTGCGGTGTAAGCGTTTGAGCAGCAGGTATGGCTCGAGTAGCAGCAGATCTCGGGATAAGTCAACATATTTTGTTGTCCGGCCGAGTGTGAGTGGCTTGTAGTGATGCAAAGCAAGGCCACGCGCTTCACGGCAGACGGCGCCGAGTGCCGGTGGTGGCTCATGGTGGACGTTGGCGAACATTAAGCCGTCGGCAGCGTTCATTTTTTGTTTGGCATGAGGCACGTCCATGACTTCGTAGACGCGGGGTTCTGGAAGAGCATACTCCCAGACCATATTGCGGATTTCTGGGGGTAGCAAAATAAATTTGGGAAATTCTTGAGTCATTGCGGCGGTTGTGGAGGGACGACGCAACGAACCGGACGTCAGGGAGGTGCGGGACTGAGACGGTAGTTCAGAAGGAGAAAATGGGGAGAAGGGTGAGAAGGAAGACGGTTGTGTTTGTTGAAGATACTGGTGGGTCTCTTGTCGGTATTGTTGAGGAAACATGGTGAAAAAAGTAAAAAAGGAAAAAAGAAAAGAGAGGGAAAACGGAAAGGGAGGGAAAGGGGAAGGGAAGGGAACAGGAGATATAGACCGAGCAAATAGAGAGGATGCAAGGTCGAGATATTATATCCTGAATAGAGGCCGCGTGCCCTTGAGAGAGGGTGGTCTTTGCCTCTTTCCTTTTTCGGGAGGGCGTGTGAGAGTCAACCAGTGAGTGAGTGGGTGAGTGACTACACAGCGCGCTCAAGTGTGACAGCGGATTAATATTATGAGGGATCCTTCTAAGGATGCCCTTGGAGGCGCGGCTATGGCCGTAGAGTGCGCTGGGAGGAGGGTGGTAAGTGCTGGGCAAAGCCGGGTCGTACTTTTTGAGCTGGAGGGTGGGTGGTAGGTGCTGAGCTGGGAGTCTGGGCTGTGGATCGTTTCCAGTGAATTTTTGTCGTATATTGTTATGTTGCTTGTGTTTTTATTTCTTTTGTTTGCTGTGGTTGCGGCTCGAAAATACCCGGACCAACCTCATAGAGCTGTTGATGGCGTTGCGGTTGCGGTTGCGGCTGTGGGTTGGCAGCAAATTTGGTTGCGGTTTTGATTTGAAGTTTGTATTCGAAAAGCTTTGTAAATCACTGGCGGCAAAAGCTAAAAGGATAAAGAGTATTGGAGAAATGAGAATTTTTGAAAAATAAAAAGTAAAAAAAATAGGGACAACGTGAGTGAAAAGCAGGATGCTTGGTCGATCGCGAGTTCGTTTTGTTTGCTCTGAGCCCCCTTATTTTACAGGAAGATTGCAGACGTGCAGCGACACAGAGGCAAACCAAGAAAGCGTGAAAGGAGGTTGACCGGCTGACGGGTGAACAGGTCAACAGTTTAACGGGTTGACGGGCAGGTGGCTCTCGACGGGATTGCTGTTTTGAGGTCGGTGGCCGACAGGATCTCCTGGATCGACTGGGTAAAAGTGAAAAGAGGTTATGCGGAAATCCGGCAGGGGCAGAGCTGACGAGAATAATCCTGGGTTGCAATTCTTTACGTTTGATGGTAGTGGCGTATGGAGGAGCGAGATGTGGTGTATTTGTTGGCTGGGTTGTGCGGGTGCAGTACGGAGTATTGTATATTGCGCTGGTTTGCGTCAACTGTGTAAGAGGAGCGAGGCGAGGCGTGGCTGGATGTGTAATGGCGAGATGCAATGCAAGGCGGTTGAATGTGCTTGGTGTGTTAGATTGAAATGTACAATGTTTGGCGAGAGTTGAAAAAGAGGGAGATTGTTTGGAAAAGGAGAAAGCTGCCAGAATTAAATGGAAGGAAAGAAGAAGCGAAGAAGGAAAGAACGTGTCGAAGTAAAGTTGGAAAGGGCGAGACGACTTAAGGAAGGAGCATGACAAGACATCCGACTAAATGGCAGGCGGAAACCGAGACGGATGATTGACGGAAAGGGAAGGAACGAGATAGATGTGAACGGTGAAATGCTAACAAGAAGAAAAGGAGTCACAAGGGTGATGTCGAACAAGGCCGTTTCCGCTAAGGAAAGAACCGTCTTTTTTCTAAGAACATGGTGGTTGTTTTGATTGTCTTGTTACGATGTTGGGCTTCTTTTTTGGTACATTTTGGGGTGATTTCTCTAACTAAATCCTCAGCCGCCTCATCCTAGTTTTAAACGAAAAGGAAGACGCGGCTACGTATGCAGTAGTGAGATGTTGGTCGTGTTTTCCCTCCTTCGCTTCCACAATGACCCTTATTTAGTGCACCCCATGTGAAGATGCCCGTATTTACAATCGCACTAATTAACGGTATTGTAGCAGATCGTCACATTCTGCTGTGCGTACTCCGTAGTCTTGCACAAGAGGGAAGTCACAAGGGAAGATGGAAGGTGCAAGTTTGGGTGGGATATGTGTGTGGGGGGAGGGGCAAGCGCGGACGGACAGTGAACGGAAGGTGCGTTCGCTTGGAGGTCAAGTTTTACTGAGCACACGGAGTAGGAAGCAGTGACCAGTCGGTCAGACCTACCGTTTGACGAGCTGTAAGGACAGCAAGCGAGAACGCGAAGGAAGGAGGCTTGAGCTTGTTTGCTGGGGCAGTCTCTGCCGTGCGGAGGAAGTTGCGACAGGGGAAAGGGGACGGCGGCGGAGCCAGTTACCACTTACAGCGGCCCACGGAGGAGAAGACATGGCACGATGAGGACGAGGAGTCTGGTTCAGGATGCGGGTGTGATGTGTGAAGGGAGTTAACGGGGTGCATAGGGCCCGGGAGCGAACAAGGCACAGGGTACGAGAAGCGTGGTGGGCGAGTGCTTGTTTATTTTATTATTCTTTATTGTTCCATTTTATTTCACTTTATTTCGACCTGCTTTCTGCTCCCTGGCACACTTTATTTTGAGTTTGTTTCATACCTACACGACACTGGCCGATCGAGACAAGGACGGGGGCATGAAGAAGGATGGATGGCGGATAGTGGCCGGCGATTTTGGTGCAACGGTGCAACAGTGGAATAGGAATGGCGCAGGAGAGTACGACGTACGCAGAAGAGACTGGAGAGCCACGAGGTTGAAATTCGTTGCTGTTAGGTGGAGCTGTCATATGTCGCTTGGAAGACGAAATGGAAGAAAAGACGAGAATGACGAAAATAAGAGCAGAAAAGGCAAGATGAAAGAGGCAGAATTGTCCGCAACAGGAAACGGGAAACTGGGTCTCGGGGAAAGAGGAAAGGAGGGCCCTAGCCGAAAGCAGGATGCTTGCCAGGTTAGACGAGGCTAGACATTTAGACCGCTGTTTGAATGTGTTAGTAGCAACATCACGAGTTTCAATACCAAGTGTGATATAAGTACGAGATGTAAGCCACAAAGCCACCACGCTAACCACGC
The DNA here is from genome assembly GCA_021396375.1 of Sporothrix mexicana. Taxonomy (NCBI): domain Eukaryota; kingdom Fungi; phylum Ascomycota; class Sordariomycetes; order Ophiostomatales; family Ophiostomataceae; genus Sporothrix; species Sporothrix mexicana. Next base: position 523,333 of record WNYC01000021.1, on the reverse strand, counting down.
TATTAGATTTAGATAGTTGCTCTCTGGATGGGTGTGTAGACGGACCAAGAAGAGTTTAGAGGATTGTAACTGTGTGAACACTGAAAAGTACTATTATGGCGTTCTTCGAGAAGACTACTGAAGGACTTGATATGCTGAGATAAGTATCCTGGAAATGATATTAAGATAGATGGAAGAAACCGAGCAAGTGGCAAGCGAAAACGGTCATTGTTTCCCTCCCATGGACAAGATCGATTTGCGAAACACGGGCACCGACCTGGTCGATGCCGAGATCCTGAGACATAAGAGCCGTCAAAGATAGATATACCACAGTGAATAATGTGGAGAAGAAGGGAAGAAAGAAGACAAGAAGATAGAAAAAGAAGGAAGGAAAAGAACAGGAATAGAATACGGAGAAAAACGCAAAGTTGGTACGAAATTCGTTCGCTGTGCAAAATAAATGAAAGGGCTATAATTGGGACAATTTACGGACGTGCGCTGTAACCTTTTTGCGCAGAATAAATGAATAACTGAGGTGTAAGTGACTTTTGGGACACCGATAGACTTCCTGGGACACGTCAAGCAACAATATAAAATAAACCAAGGACGACAAGGGTTAGGGTGGTCCTATGCTGTCTTTTTTTTGTTTTCTCTTTCTTTTTGGTTGCCTCTCTTATATTTGCACCGTAGTGTGTTTTCTCATCTTTGGTAGCGTGCCGCACAGGAAACAAAATCGATGGAAACGCCCACCATGCGCTGGATTATGGGAGCATTACAGAGCAAGGCTAGGACTTGACCACGGAAGGGTGTTTCGTTCTTCTTTGCCAAAAAAAGAAGAAAAAAATCAAAAAAGAGTTGCCAGTAGGATACAAAAACAACGCGCAAGCACTGGTGGACTGTGTCGTACGTAGGCTCATTAAAACATTTTGAGCACTGGCGAGCTGACAGGGCGTTTCTGCACGGCGATTCGTGACGTCGTTGGGAGTCCTGTCGCAAATTAATGAAAAATGCCAGTCTCACCAGCCAAAGAGACGCAGCATATCCTGAGCCCTTTTTCTTTGGGAGAAAGAAGAAGAAGAAAAACCCCTATTCCCCCACCGTACACAGTATTTTGTCTGCCGTCCCGCCCGAGAGAATCCCAGCCCCAGAGACACTCTATGCGGGATTAGGCGGCATGGAAAGGATATAGAGGAGGTTGAGAGGGAGCACAAAGTTGATACAGCGGACTTGACCCCGTTTTTGTCGATTCTGGAGAGAAGAAAGTGGGTGACGACACTCAAAACCCTGCCATTCTCTACGAACCGAGGGAAAGAAGCTGGTGAACAGAGCACAGAATCAAACGGGTCATGAAAAGGGGCACGGAAAACTATAATGCGTCTCCATTATGCCACGGCAGGACCTGGTGACGGCTGGTCGGCGGTTGGGGCTGGACGCCTCCTGGAAACCGGCCGTCTTCACTTCAACTAATTTTCTACAAAATAAAAATGATGAGAAACCTGGACGCGGCCACCCGATGGGTCACTAACACCATCTTCACGACTTTCCACTGCTTCAACCACCCGCATCTTGCGTCTGTGGTCCTGTTGTGGGCTGTGAGATGCACACTGGCCACACTCTTAGTATTACTCCGTTATTACATACGACACCGCGCAAACGCAAAGATGGATGGATACATTAAAGCGAGTGTTCCGTACTTTACGGTGTACGCCTTCCCAGTACGTCGTACGTAGGGACTTTATGCTGTGGCTACCGGCCGCGCAGATTTTTACTTTATTTGTATTTGCAGAAAGAAAACACAAAACCACGGATGGCTTGCATACTGAATAGATTAAAAATCCGACTCTCTGCCTCACCCTCCCCACTCGGCAACAGTACCACGTATCTTGCAAGTACGGAGTGCACTTATGGAGTATTACAATGATACAATAATACAATAATACACCCTCTAGCGATTTTACCGTCAAGGCGTATTCCGTATTATTTTACGTCCACATCCCACGTCGTCCATTTTCCCTTCTTATTTTCTCTTGTCCCTCAGCCGCTTCCCTTTGCCTTTTCCCTGGTTGCTGGTTTGTTGCAACCTCCACTATCTCCACCAAATAGATTAAAACGCTTGCGTGTTCTTTGGTCCAGTTTCTTCTTCCCATTATTCTTTCCTTTATTCCCTTATTTTACTTCTGTCGCAGTCGCTTCTGAGTTTCTTACCCTTCCAGCCTCATCCTCGTCGCAGATTCAGGAACTACGCCGCACCCTTTCTTCTTGCCCCCATGTCGTCGTCGTAGTCTTCATCTCCCAAATCGGCGGTCGGATCATCCAATCGGCCGTTTATTGATCCAAGAGGACTTTTGTTTTCTTTCTTTCCCAGCACACCAAGCTTTTTACTATACCTGCTGCTACTCTGGCTCTATTCTTAGATATTTTTAATGTCGACTCGCCGTTCTTTGGAACCATGGAGCGTGCCCTTGGGTAACGAGATCGATTGCCTCTTTTTAGTATTTGCAGCCTCCAATATCACTTACGACACAGCTGTACATCGTATTCTCACCACCAGTTGTCTAACACCACCAGCGACTATCGCGGTTCTCATTACCCTTTGTTATTTTCTCATAATAAATCTCGTTCCTCATTTCCTCGGCTGACCAAGAGTTCATCGTTTCGATTTGCATACGCGTCCATGTTCAGGATGCTGTCACATCCACAAACACTCATCCACGCATCCTCATATCCATCGCGGCACATCGATCAAACTCGAGTCAAGCCAGGATCTAAGCGGAAACAAAACAAGGTTTCTGAAAATAAAACATGGCGAGAATCGGGATGTGCAAACGGTGTCAATGCATTGCATGCCGTTGCTTTTTTTTTCTTTTTTCCTTTTCTCTTCCCACATATTGTTGTTGCTTGTCTCTGGTCAGATCCTTACCTGGAATTAGACACCGAGGGACAGCAGCACTAGGAAAGGCAGAGAGGGAGCCGCCTGTGCTGCGTAACCGGTAGAGAGACGGCCCTTGATTCGCTTGCTTCGTAGCCTCTCTGCTCGGAAAGGATCATGAACGCTTCGAACGCTTTGAGCCATAAATTGCGGCAAGCAACCTTTACAGACGGAACAAAGTGTTTCCCTTTGCCTCAGCAATGTGGCTCCATCAGCCTCCTGACATCATTGAGGCCCTTTCAATTCTCAGCAGAAAAAGTTGAGAAATTCATATATCTGGGGGCACTGCATCTCCAATGAAAGATACGTCGTGCAGGTCCTGTGCTGTAAGCGTGTGACGAGAAATACTCTCATGCGTAGACCGCTGTAAATGGGGTTATATTTAGGCACGAAGGATCCGGACGTTTATGCTTGAGATGGGAAGGTAGATGGAGACGAAGGGCAGGTGAAGAGAAGGAGAAAGAGAAAAAGGGAAAAGTTGCCGACAAGCGATGCTCCCAGGAAATGATGCCAGCAGGGGGGGGGGGTAAAGTTGAACTTTCTTTTTTCCCGTCTTTCGCCTCTGTGACAGTCGTTCCCAGGATTCAGGGACCGGATCGGCGTGCTTGATCTGCGTTTGTGTCCATCGTTGAAGGTGGGAGTCGAAAGGAAGAAAGTAAATTTAGAACAGGCTTTAATTACACGTGACGCTTGGTAGTCTATCACGTGCAGATAACAGCTGATTGCCCAAGCTTCTTTCTGTTCTGAGCCCTGTTAAATATCCAGCCAATCATGGACTTTGAAACCACTGGGGTCCACTGAAAAGTTGCTATTTCAACGCCGAAAATTTTCTCGTCCTTCTTTTCTCGTTTTCTTCCTTTCTTCTCTTCTTTTTTCTTCTTCGTGCGGCGGTACGACCAGAAATTTACATCTCCGTGTTGCTCGAGATCATCTCAATTGAGGAGGCCTGGGACTAACGGGTGAGCATGCCCCTTTTCTCTTTCGGGGGGAAAGGCCGTGTTTGCCCATCGGGCCTCCATTCGAAGCGTCAGTCGTGCCACAGAAGAAAGGAATTGCACATCGGCTCTCTACTGGACTGTGTTGCTCGGCTTCTTTAGCCACCGGGCAGATGACAGTGGGGAATCGAACAAACAAAACAAAAAGATGACAGCTTTGTGCAAGAGCTGGTTGGCGATGGGAGGGAAAGGCGAATGTTGATTTGGAATCCGAGCCGCAAGGAGACCACGGCATTTTGAGCGAACCTTTTCATGCAAAGCGAACCGTGATACGAACCGTGATATGGATGTGACGTGAGACGACGCGTTGCCTGTCTGTTGTTGACAGCTGACACTGGCCTCTGCGGCGGAAAGCGGAAAGCGACAAGGGTGACGGCCACAATGCTGTCGTTCGTCTTGTGCTTTTGATGGAGGATCACTTGTGGTCAAAGTGAACCCCAGTTCTCAGTTCGCGTATTCTTCTGGAAGTCTGATCGAAGGTCCTTGCGGCTTGTCCATGCAAATGTCCGCCGTGACTCTGCCCTTGCATATTGCAGGGGAGAGGGTGCGCCGCGGCTGCGACGTCGAAACAACTTGCCAAAGAAGGATGGTTGCTTTTCCAGCCTTGGCCGTTATCTCAGGATCTCTTTGATCTCTTTTCTGACTTCTTTTTTGTGACTTCTTTTCACTCTGATTTTTCTCACTGGTCACGCACCCCTCCCGAACCTCGCCGTATTTTCTCCGTGCCGCAGCCGCGAGGGGAAGGCCGTTAGAAAGGGGGACGGTCTCTCAAATTTCCTCAGTTTGTGCTTCTTGCTGAAGGCTTGTTGGCACGTCCTGCCTCCCCTCTTGTTTTGTGTGCTTCCTTTTTTGCTCCTCGTCTTATGCAAGGCGCGAGGTAATCTACGATCGTCGGTTTAAATGCCCTCCGTTGCATCGAGGCAAGCCGAAGGTAGGCGAGGGGTGGTTGTCGGCCGAAGAGTTGCTCACAAACGTCAAACAAAACAAAACACAAAACACAAAACGTAAAACCGATCAAACTGCCTTCTGCACTGACGATCAGCCTCCTGCTTCTCTGCCCTATTTACCCGTCACTGCCGCGGATCATCTGTTTGGCTTCTTACCGGGGACATAACGAAATCAGCCAACAGGCTATGTACGGACTTTGATCCTCATGAGAAATCGTAATCTGGAGCGTAGGATACGAAGTAAAAGGCCAGGCACCAGGTCATCGCCAATTTGCGGACGACCGCCTCAATACAAATTTCATGAGTCCTCCTGATGGTTTTTCATTTCTCCATCATAAAAAAGGGGCTTGTGAATACCACCTGACCGAATATGAAAAAGAAGGTGAAAATGAACTTTGGATGAAAAGAAAACAGAGTACTTACCCAGAAAACTCACCAAGCATGGATCGTAAAAGGCTTGTTTATTTTCTTTATTATTCCGCTGTCCTCCTGATGTTTATTTTTATCCTTCCCAAGAACCCAGGATTGGCAACTTTAAGAAACTCGCACAGACGACGCCGCTCTCAGGTCAGTTTCGAGCATCGTGTCACTCGGTGTCTTTCCATCTCTCTCTCTATCTTTCTCCCCTTTCGTTTCTTGGCTATATGGCGGCTATTTTGCTGTCCCTTGCCCACTCCTATTTTTCAATTTCCAGGTAATATTTTCCACTGTCTTCGCCGCCGCAAAACACAATCTCACCCACCATCACCTACCCGTTTTGGCAAATACATAGAGTTTCTGGGGGCGAAGGGTCAGGGTGTGGAAGGTGGAATAGCCTGGCCTGATATTGGGTGACTTTTACAATGACCTCATATAAACAGATACGCTCAGATACTCTCAGACATTCACTCTTTGCTTCTCGCTTCTCGCCTAACAGATGTCCCCCACTTCGGAGACCAAATGAACGCCCACACACAAACACACGAACACGTAATAAGGCAAAGCGATGCAGAATGGACTAAGTCATAGGCAAGGCAGAAAAGGTGGAACGGCCAAAGGTAGAGGCGAGGTGAAAGACGGCGAGGGAGGGTACCCAAGAAGAGACTTCACCAGGGTGGAATAGATGCACTTCCTTGTACAGACACCCCGGGGTGGGCGTCATTGTCGTCGTCGGTTTATATCGGGATGGCTTGCCCTTCCCCTTCCATTTTATGTCTATCTTGTGGTCCTTGTTGTATTTTATATTTGGATTTCGGGGTGCTTTCATATGCTTTGCCTTCATCCGCCGTGTCCGAGCCATGTAAAATCAAATAACCTTCCTTGTTCGTAGATGTATTTTCTTTGTATCTTTGGTGTCATTTCGTCAAAATAGAGAAAAGCCGTCGGAACCGCTGTGCTTCCGTTTTCTCTCCATTTTTTCAGCCTTTCAGTACACTCCTCTCACCTACTCGCCCTGCTCGTCGCCGATCTTCTCCAGCTTGCCCATCTCCCGCTTCTCGCCGGCCTCGCCAATCAACCGCACACGGTCCAACCGGACCTTTTCTGCGCCGTCCTGTGCCGACACCACAAACACGACCAGGCTGGTAATGTTCTGGAACTTGACAAACTTGAGCGGGATCGATGCCGTGCCCTGCTCGTTCCAGTCCGTCGGCTTGATCGTGATCTCCTGCGTCGCCAGCGTGTCTTCGGCCTCGTCGAAGCCCAGGTTGTGAGGGCTGTTGCTATACAGCTTGATCAGCTCGGGTCTTGCGGCGTCGTCGGTCGGGTGAGAGGTGATCTGCAAGGTTAGTGTTAGTGGATGCATGCAAGTAAGACAGGGGCCGGCAATCACCCACCTGAAGAGTGTGGAGTTTTGCGAGCGTCTGGAGCGGAATAAACAGCATCAGCTGCTCGTCCGTGTCACTCTCGACCCAGTCCGCGGCACTCCCTGACGCCTCGCTCTTCCCGCTCGGCTTGCCGGCACCAAACAGAACGCGGACACTGCCTGCCGCGTCGTCCACGTTGAGCAGCTCTGTCCGCAGAACCTCAACGTTGTCCGTAATGTCCGAGTAGCCACGCGGGACGCTGGCACCGCTCCACCAGCCGCCGGCGGCACCACCGCTCGAAGAGCCCTCTCCACCGCTGCCCGAAGCACCGCCTGCGGTTTTCGCTTCATTGACAACCTTTTCCACCAGAGACTGGAGCTTCCGGGGATCGGCGCCCTGCACGCGCTCAATCTCCTTGCCGTCGCGGAACAGGAGGAAGGTCGGCATGGCGGTGATGCCGTAGTTGGCAGCGATTTCTTTTTGCGCGTCGGTGTCGATCTTGACAAAGGTGACGGCGTTCTCGCGGCCGAGCTTGGCGGCAATGCCTTCGAAGACGGGCGCGATCATCTTGCATGGGCCACACCATGTTGCGAAGACTAGAAGGCGAGGAGAGATGTTAGCATGTGCCGCAATGTTTTAGACAGCTCAGATCACACCACGGCACTCACAGTCCGCAATGACGACTTTGGACGACTTGAGCAGGCCGGCGAACTGCGTTGGTGACGAGATGTGGGTGACTTTGGACGACATGTTTGTTGTTGTGATGTTTCTCGAAAAGGACAATGCCGTTTTTCAACTTCCGCTGCTTCTGCTTCTGCTTCTGCTGTTTCTTATTCTTCTATTATTCTCGCTGTACTCGTCTCGTCGTGGCTCTAACGAAGGTTGTTGCAAAGGCATGGATCGAAGAGGTACAGATTGAAGGTGGGAGAAATGTGAAGAAGGCGAGGAAGCTTCCACGCGCCACCAAGCTGGGCCAATTAGTATTACGAATGACGGCGGCAGGCTGGCGCTGGCGGTAACACCGCTGAGCTGCCCCGCAATGCTCCACCGCCTTTGGCGATGTGCTCCTGCAAGGCACCTGTCAGCTAACGTGCCTCACTCTTTTCCAGCCAATTCACATCACGTGCAGGAAATGACAAGAATGATCATGGAAGCTTTGTTGTTCAATTTTCTTTGGATTTATCTTTAACTTGTTGCATTATATCGGAAAGCTACATACTATTCTACATAATTAGTAATGGATTCGTGCATATACCATGCCTCCGAAAAGTATTGCTTTGAACGCAATGAAATAAAACGAAGCAAAAATAAGAGACAAAACAAATCTCAAGGTATCAGTAGTCGCAAAATGCAAAAGTCCTCCAACCTAGCCCAACTGCCCCTTATTTACCTATGTCTACAAATCTTATAAGCCGACAGCGTGGCTGAACACTCGGGCAGCCAATTGGCCAAGCAGCCGTGACCGATCGTCGGCGGGCAGGTCTTGGTAGACGGCATAGACACTCTTGCCCTTGGCATCGCGGATCGCACCCAGGCGGTTGCCTGCAACGGCACCGGCGACCATGCCTGGGACATTGGCCATAATAAACCCCAGAGCACCGCCGCTCAGGCCACCCAAGAAGCTCCAGAACTTGCCCGTGGGACGGCCTCCCGGTTCGGCCATGCCCTCCTCGCGCAGCATCTCCTCAAAAACGTCGGCGAACTGCGCATCCTCGGCCTGCTGGCGAGCCTCTTCTGTGTTATCCTGGCCGTGGCCGCCAGTGCTGGCACCGCCGCCGCTTGCTGCGTTGGAAAAGAAGTTCCACGCCCAGGAGGCGCCCGTTCTGGCACTAGAGCCTGCTCCGGCCCCTGTGCCCGTCTCTGGGTAGTCTTCGCTGTCTTCATCGTCTTCTTCATCGGGGAAGCTGTAGCCGCGCCGGCTAAAGAGGCGTCGCTGTGCATCGTATTCGCGCCGCCGGCCGGCGTCCGATAGTGTAAAGTAGGCGTCGTTGACAAGCTGGAACTTGCGCGTGCGCGTCTTGCGCTCGGGGCTGTCCTGCGGGACACGGTCGGGGTGGTTCTTCAATGCAGCTCTGGAGAAGGAACATGCTATTAGTTTTGCACAAAATCAAATTTTAAATGAAAGCCGGTTTGTGGGATTGTACATACCGTTTGTAGGCATCGCGGATCTGCTGGGACGTGGCAGTCTCGGCTACCTCGAGAATGGCATCTGGACAAGGGCAAGGGCGGTTAGCAATGTGACGATCAAAGAGAGCCGACATCTGAAATTGAAATGGTCACAAGACCATTTGTTGGGGGAAGTTCTTACAGTAGTTCGGAGGCGGTGCGTCGTTGGACATGTTGGCGGTGCAGAGAGGTGCAATGCGGAACTGTGATCAATATCAATCGTGGCAACTTTGTCGTGAGGTGAGGGTAAGATTCTGGACAATGGACGACCGAAAGACCAAAAAAAAGATGCCAGAGTCAAGAACAGCTATGTCGAAAGTCGAAATGCGATGAGGCAGCGAATTCAATCAGGCCCAGACCATACACTCCTGGAAAGGACAGGAACAAAGGCCTCCAGGGCTGCGACTGCCTGCCTTGTGACGTTTGCCACCCTCCCAACAACGTCATAAAGAGAAGCGTGTTGCGGCGTGTTACTTTTTACTTGCTAGCGTGCTGGCGCGCCACTTTACACGATAACGGCAACTCCCAAGCGATCTGGCCCCCTGTCCATTCTGTCCAGGAAGGAGCGAATGCCCCGCCAATCTGGACCCCACTAAATCGAGAAATCACAGCACTGCAAAGAAACCGTTGATATTGACTTTAAGTGCATGCATCTACACTTTGACATCGTACGCCCACCCTTGTTATGTGAAATGAGTTGAGACGTCATTACCTATGCAAGGCTGCAGGACTAGCTATCATAAAATTAATCTTCTTCTTTTATTTGAAAACTTTACATATATATCTTTTTTTATCGCTTAATTTACGTTCGACAAGCAGCTCCGATACTATGGGATCTCCTCTGAGGATAGATCTACCACGAGAGTATTCTGTGTGAGTACATCATATGCTTGCGTGCCCAATGCTGCCTGAATGCCGGAAGTTGCTCGAATGAAAAAAAAATCGCGGTGGTGAAAAATACAGCGAAAAGCCTTTGAGCGGGCTGAAATGCCTGAAACGGGCAATTGCACGGCTAAGAGTGGGCTGCGTGGTGGGGAGACCAAAGCGGGACCCAGACGAACGGTGCCCAAAGGACCTGTGAGGGCAACCCCAACATGTGCTGGCAGTCACATCTGTGCAGCTTTATGCTTGCTTCTGCAGACTTCTGCTGCAGGTTGTTGACGCCCAATATGGGGAGTGCAGCTGTGAGACGTAGGTAGTCCAGCGTGCCTTCCGGGAGCTTTTGGCTGGTCGCAGAAGGAAGGAGGCGCGTCACGCGTTAAAATATGGAAAGAGTAAAGAAAGAAGAGAAGGAACGGCTCAAGATAAAAGGGAAACTAGGACGGCAGAAATGACTGGAAAAGGCCAGGGGAAATTTCAAGAAGAACTGACGGCACTTTTCAAGACGGTCGCTGCTCCCGAAATTACCCAAATCTCCTTTTCTGGTGCCTACTCGGCCCATGAGCCGGAAACTTCGACCCCGGCCTCTGCCCCCCTACTCCACGCAACCCTCTGCACCTGTTCCTTCCTTTCTGGTCGTGTAAATCACTCTTTTCGGACAGCGTGCCTGGCCTCGTTCTGCACCTTTTCTTTAGGCACGCCTTCATTCATAAATTCCTTTGACCTCTGTAACCTTTGTTTTCTATCTCCCTCCCTGGGACAACCCGTGCCTGCTGCACACTGCTGTTGCCTTTCGAACGAGTGTAAACAACCTTTGCACACTGCCTTCTTCTTTCTTGCGCCTTGCCCTCAATATCCTCTTTCCTCAAAGTGCCTTTCTGCTCACTGGTACATAAGACCCTCTTTCCTCAACAAAAAAAAAGTAAAACGGCCTTGCCAACTCAGACTTTCCCCCTCTTCACCCCCCCTTGTCCGAGTCCGGCTTTTTTTCACGACCTCGTGTGGCCTCTCCCTCTCACCCCACTCGTCCGTTTCTGCACGGGACCCATCTGCCACCCCCCTAACTCCCCCCTTCATGCCCTGTCTGCCTCTCATTCTTGCTCTTAAACCCATTTTTGCCTCCTCCGTCATTGCATGAGTCGTGCTTCTTCCCCAACTCTTTTTCTTTTCTTTCTACCTTTATATTCGGATGGCCTCCTTTTTCTTTACTGCTTCTTTTGTGCTTCTTTCTTGTTTCTTTCTTTGTCACCCACTTCGTTTTCTTTCAGCCGCACCTGTCCGTGCGGTTTCAATCCTTCCCCAAAACAGATCATCACTATCGAGTTTCTCGAGAGAAGCCTGTCCATATAGCATAGCGAGACAATATAAAGCATCCATTTTTCCAAGAAAAAAAGGCCGGTTCTCGAAGGACCAAAATATTTCAAGAACATTCAAGACCAAGATCCATTTATTGGACTTACTGACCTCCCCCGACCGTCGTCCCTACTTACCAGCGTTCGCGAATATCAAAGAAACGATCGGACAGAAGGATAGCGAGAAAACTCCGCATTTGTTGGACTTACCGGTATATATACAGTCATAGACCGGATGCGGGCGGCTCTCATAAGCTCTTTTGGGAACTCTTCTTCTAACAGTCTTGTACAGGGCTATCAAACAAAGTACATTTCCATATATCTGCAGCCATGATGGCCACACAGTCGAACACCGTGACAATGCAGGCGCACGACGAACTGGCGGCGCTGCTTGCCCGGAACCTGACTCTCAGTTCCATCCCGATCAATATGCCGGCACAGGAAGTCCATGCACCTGCCCCCGCACCTGTTGAGCAGCCCAAGATCGTCTATTCCATCTCCCAGCACTACCATCATTCTGCCCACACGATCAAGCCGCAGCAGCCCGCCGTTGAGCAGGCCCAGACGCAGGAGGCACAGTTGACAGAGCAGCAACAGCAGCAGCAAACGACCGAGCAGATCCTGGTCCAGAACGGCATCGATCCGACTGCGCTTACCCCCGTTCAGTTTGCCCTGTTCCAGATGTCTGCCCCGGACCGCCGTGATTACCTGCTGCAGCTGTGGCGCATCTGCCCGCCCACCAAGACTGCAGCTGACTACAACGCAGTTGCCGCAGGAGCTGCTTGGGACACCATAGATGCCGAGATGGAGAAGGAGATTGCTTCTTCACAAATGCGTGCACAGCAGAGCCAGCAGATCCAGCAGGAACAGGCCCAGCAGTTATTTCTTCAGCAACAGCACCAACAACAACAGCAGGGCCAGTCCTTTCGGACCAACGAGCAAACGGCTGCACCGGCGGCCGCTTCTACGACGACTCAGTCCGCCGACGGCCGCTGGTTGCAGGAAACGTCCCACAGCTACATGGAGCCGTACATGGCGTCCGGGTACGAAGAACTGGCGCGCCGGGAGTACATGGCGTCCAACTCACCACCCCCGCCCTCGTCGGCGGCGGGCTTCGGAGGTCGTGGAGACGATACCGCCAGCATCCCGCGCTCAAAGTATGCGTACGACAGCGCCAATCCCCATACCCATGCAGGTCTGCAGCTGAGAAACTACCACGCCACTGACCCAGTGTATGCGAACCGTCTGTCGACATCAGCACCGTCTGTGCCTTCGCCCAGCCGTGCTTCGTGGCCCCAGCCTCACCAGGCAGCTGTGGAAATGGAGAACCAGTATGGAGCTCTGATGGCCATGCGTGACAGCGAGATGGAGATGTAGAGTATGCATAGCCTTGTGCTGTCTTTCTACATCTTCTTTCTCGCACTTTATGCGTGGTTTTATGTGCGGTCTTTGATTTGCCTGATTAGATCTCGCACATCTCCTTTTTTGCATATTATAACGTCCCTCTTTTCATGTTCCTTTCACTGTTCCGTTTATGACACGCCTGGATTGTTTGCGGTGACGAATTACGTTGCGTGTACGGAGTATATACCATGGCAGATATCACATTTTGCATCCTCCCCTCTTTTTCATACGGAATGGTACCGTTTTGCGTGTTTCTTTGCTCTTTGGTCTTCATTCTCTCGGCTTTGAAAGGATATCGATGCTCTAAAGATAATTGATAATTGAATTTTCTTTTAACCTCCCGAGCTTTTTTTCCTGTTTACAATGTTGCTGAGAACGCTCCTGTGGCTTTGACTAATGGTTTTTTGTAAATCCGTATACTCCTGGTCTAATGTCCCCAAAAGCCCCTTTGCAAAAAATCCAAAAAAAAAAGATCAAACAATCTAAACAAGCATACTCCTGCCTTTTACCACCTTCCTTTGTGTTCAGTCGAACCCTATTTCTTCTTGCCCTTGCGCTTGTTGGCTTTGACCTTGTTGTGGCTGGTGCCCGTGGCCTTGAGCGAGCCAGTGGAGGTCTCCAGCAGCTCAAAGCCGTCCTGGGAGTCTGTGCTAGGCGTGGCCTTGCCCGGCGATGACTCGCTGTCCTCGTCGTCACTGACGGAGGTAACAGTTGCCGGGGCAGGTCTCGCGGGTTTGGTCTTGCGGACGCCCTTGCTGGGCTTCCGAGACACAGCAGTCTCCTCACGGCTAACCTCCACCTCCTCGACAAACTCCTCCTCGGCGCCAGCCTTTCCGCCCAGCAGACGGCCCGCAGTCAGGCTGAACACCCATACAGGCAGGCGGTAGACAGCCGTATCGCGGAACGTAGGGCGGGCAACCTCGTTGATCTAAGGTTATGTTAGCACAGTGTTCGGCTGAGAGGCAATAAACAACGTATTTGGTCAGCTTACATCGAGAAGCAGCTCCTCGACCTTGCCCTCCTCGTCGATCTGCTCGAGGTAGACGTCGCCAAGGGAGTCAACAACCAGGATCTTGCCGTTCTCGGCCACAACGCGCTTCTTGGCACCAGTAGGGCCAGCAACTGTCTGAGGCGTAGGCGTGGCCGTTCCGCTGCTGCCAGCGCCGCTCGCAAGACCACGACGCGCAGCACGACGGCCGCTGGCACCCTCACGGACAGCCTCGCGCTTGGCATCACGCTCCTGCATGCGGCGCTGCTTGCGGTTCATGGCCATGTTCGGCTGGGGCTCTTCGTCAGCAGCACCCGTGTCAACAGGAGCACCGCCCATGGACGGGTCGGCACCAATATCACCACCCAGATCAACACCACCCAGCTGGTTGCCCCAGGCAGCCTGGCGAGCATAGCGGATGTAGCGGTCGACAAACTCGCGCTGGCGCTTCCAGCTCATGTACAGAGCAATGTAGTGGGCGCCGCCGCCGACGAAGATGAAAAGGCCAAACATGACGGTGCCAAAGCCAGGGCGGTAGCGGTTGTAGTAGTATTCGGTGCCCTTCCACACAGGGAAGCCGTTGGCCAGAAAGTGGTCGTAGCGATCACGCTCAGGTCCGCGCAGGACATTGGTCACGATGCTCAGGCGGGCCTGCATCTCCGAGGCGCGCTTAACGGCGGCGCGAACTTCGCCAGCAGTCGGACCCTTGGAGACATGGACACCGGGCTTCTTCTTGTTGCCGCCCTCCTTCTTCGCGGCCTTGGCACGGTCTGCCGCAAGCTGCTGCTTGACCTTGTCGGGATGGAGCTGCCGGGTCTTCTTGCGGTATGCCTTGTTGATGTCGTCGAGCGAGGCCGAGGGCGAGACTCCGACGAAGTCGTAGAAAGTGATTTCGGGGCCGAGAGCAGCTGCCAGTTCGTCACGGACACGGAAGATTTCACGGTCTAAATGGGAGGACAGAGTTAGAACGAAAGCCAGGACTTGTCAAGTAACACAGCGAAAGGGGACAAGCGCAGAAGCCAAAAGTCGTAGAACCTGCCTTCCTTAGTCCACGCGGCCGTGATGGGCACAAGGGCGGCCAAGAGGCCGACGGTCAAAGTCGAGAATCTCATTGTCGCATTGCTTGGTGTATGAGGTGGCGATGGGACAAAGAAGTATACAGTGTAAACAAAGAACAATAGAAGAAGAGAAAGAGAACCAGCGTCCGGAGTAGGGACGTCAGGGACAAAAAGGGAGAACTGCGTCGCGTTGCAAGGGTTCAGGGTTGAAGAATGCAAAGGCGTCGTGTCCGAAACAGCAATTTTTTTATTGGGTGTTATTAAGGCATTTTGGGGATGGAGGCGTGCTGGCGGCGTGACGTTTTTCGCTGGGGTCTCCGTGGCCAGAACGATTCAGCTCGCAGTGTGGATCGCACAGCTTGGGGAAGCTCTTCACTGTATGTCGTAGGAGCGACCTGACCTGGTGCAACAGTGTCTTTTGCAAGGAATAGGGTCGCGCTTTCCTAGAATACGCTAGCCGGAATGGTCACCCAGGGCAGATGCTTCCCAGATGCACCCCTGAAACGAATGCCGCTAGAGCCTTCTTGTTCGCTTCACATGCATCGTTTCAGTCTTCACCTCACTTGAGCACTGGGACGAACAGATCAGATGGAGCCGGGTAAAGAGATGTCAGGCCTAGGTGGCCGAAAGGCGTCTCGCATGTATCTCACGTACTCCGTATTGTCGTAAACAATTTGGCAATTAGCGAATGCCTTCGCATCTTGGGTCGGCTCATATATTGCTGCGATGACAGCGCCTTCCGTATCGTGTCGAAAAAGTCTTACAATAGCTCTTTCCTAAACTGGTGCCTATTCATAGCGCTGCACAGGTCCAGCATTGAACGTGACGATATGTGCAATCGTTCTCGTCGAGATCGCATATCTCACATGTCTAGATAGCAGATGTGACTTTCAGGGCGTCGAAATTTGACGCAATTCTCAATGTATACCGAATATAGCTTCTGCATGTAGACCAGGCTCCAGGTTACCGCAGCATCACCTGCGATATACTGCTGCCAAAGGCATCCTCTTCCACCAGCTGCATTCTAGTGCTTATCGCGTTGTGCAGTGTTTTCCCTTCAAGTCGGCACTTGGCATCACATTTGGTATCCTGATCAAGTAAAATGCTTATTTTGTTGCCATGGTTGGTGCCTGAGTTTATTCTGCCCATCATGGCCAGCCTTGCAAAAAATTTAATCCAATGACGACGCTCTTGAGAATGGCCTTTGAAGCTACGTGGCGCTCTTGCCTATTAAAGCCTTCATTGCTCACGTCAACGACGCGTTCAGGCTCATTCGCACTTTCCACAATTCTAGCGCCTGACATCGCTAATTACCCAGATTCGAAGGCGCTGCCCAATCTCGACCAGTCGTTTGCTCCTGCCGTAATTCGACATACGTCTGCAAACGCAGCAAAACACAGTGCTTCCCTGCTGGACCTGCAGCACTTCGCTCCTTCCTTGCTTCGACACTAGTTGTGCTCCTATTTCCTCCCGGCGGGTTCGCCCCATCTATTAAGCCCCACGTACCGCCTATTTTCGCCTGTGCCCATTCGTGTTCTCTCTTTTCCTCTTTTCTCACCTTTTCGTTCCGCCCCCTGGCGTCGTTTTTCCCCCCTTGTTCTGTTTCCGTCCTTTCTTGCCAGATCACTACAATCAAATATTTCCCAGCATCCGTCTTCGACTCCTTTTTTTTTCGTTTCTTTCCTACGTCTTCTGTTCTTCTCACTTACTTTTTGCTTCTACATCCTACCGTGGTCTCTCCTTCATAACTTCCAGCTTCGTTCTGCTTCAGTTCTCCCATTTCGACCTCTTCGACTCTTCTTCAATACCCGCGGGTCTCCCTTTTTTCTAATCCCCTTTCCCCAAATCGACCATCCATCCACTCGCCCAGCGACCAAACACAGTACGCTTGCACCTGCACCTGCATCCGAATCCGCATCCGCATCGTCACCGCTACTTCCGACGAGGCCCGAATAAAAACCTTTCGGCTACCCTCCTCCACTTTTCTTCTCTCTTCTTCTTTTCCTTCTCCTCTCTTCTTTTTTCTCTTCTTTTTATCATCAAGCAGCCACAATGGCTTCTCGCATTCAGATCCCGATCGACATGCTGACGTCGCGGCTCCAGCTGGGAGACCGCTTCAACAGCGTGCGGTCGACGTCGCTGGCCACGCGGTTCTCGAACCTGCGCCCGCTGTCCGAGTTCTTCGACGTCAAGCGCCTGTCCAAGCCCCAGAACTTTGCCGACATGCAGTCCCGCGTCAACTACAACCTCGGCCACTTCTCGAGCAACTACGCCGTCGTCTTCGTCATGCTCTGCATCTACACCCTGCTGACCAACTGGTGGCTTCTGTTCGATATCATCTTCGTTGCCTCCGGCATGTTCCTCATCGGCAAGCTCGACGGTCGCGATCTCGAGCTCGGCACGATGCGTGCCACCACCTCGCAGCTGTACACTGGTCTTTACGTCATTGCTATCCCCGTCGGCCTCATCTCGTCGCCCTTTGCTACGATCGCCTGGCTCGTCGGCGCCAGCGGCGTGGTCATTATTGGCCATGCGTCCATGATGGACAAGCCCATCGATGAGGCTTTTTCTGGGGAGGTGGTCTAGATGGTCGGCCACGTGCTCCCAAACACAGCCCCTCCTGGGGAAGATCATCAACCAGTGGCAAGCAACGAGGAGCCCGGTCAGGCAGGGTCAGGGGGCAAGATGCGTGGAACTTGGCTGCCGGCGGTGGAGGCAGTCGGGTCGTTGAAGAACTGGAGAGTAGCGGTAGTGGGGGAAGCGGCGTAGATGGGGACTATCTGCGGCGGTATGGTGTGTCGGGGCCGGCCCGCGATATGGTGTTGAGTGGAACGGGACGGGATACAAGAGGTGCGGCTGGTGCGCTGCAACCTCGCAGGAGATACATTCGCTCGGGGTCTGATGACGAGGACTCTGACGACAATTCGGCTTCGGATTCATCGTCAGGGGACGACTCGGATGACGGCGTGAGCGAACCCGGAGAGGAGGAGAGAGCAGTTTTGGACTCGGCCTTGTCACGGATACGGCGTGCGCAAGCTAAAGACAAAGCGCAGGTCAAGCTGAGCAGGGTGGAACTAGCTGCCCTTGGACGGCACAGGGAGAGAGAGGCGCGGGCGTTGGAGCGCCGTCAACGACGAAGAGAACGCACGGATAGAGTGGCAGTACCGATCGAGCACCTCGAATCCATGTCACGCAGCTTAACCAAGCTTCCGACACCTGGCAACTCTGGAGACGACGATGGCTCGCCGCATCGGGTACCCGGCTCGTTCGAGCACGAAGACCGCCAAGTATACCCTCCGATGGGCTACTTCCCACCGCCAAACGCATCATCTCGAGCTCTACCGTCGTCTAGCTCACAGCCAGTAATTGGCAGCGACGGCAGAGGCGGGGCGGACTACAACCGCAGTGACTCGCCATTCACCTACTCGTACTTGCGCGGTTCGACCACGGCCCGCCATGTATCGGATCCGGCAAGCACAGCTAATCACGTTGATCCCTTTCAATACATGACTGCGGGTCCGCGAGCGCCTCAATATACCGCTGGCGCTGCGGCCGACAGAAGTGCATACGCTCGTGATTCAGCAGCAGCCCCTGCTGCAGCCAGGGGCCGCAGGGACCCGCCGCGACACGATACCGAGTCCAGCGAAGAGGAGTCTGACGAC
This sequence comes from Sporothrix mexicana, assembly GCA_021396375.1. Taxonomy (NCBI): domain Eukaryota; kingdom Fungi; phylum Ascomycota; class Sordariomycetes; order Ophiostomatales; family Ophiostomataceae; genus Sporothrix; species Sporothrix mexicana. The sequence goes on along the minus strand of WNYC01000021.1, from coordinate 505,190 downwards.
AGCACGGCGAGCGATGACGACAGCGAGGAGGAGGCGGGTAACAGCCGCCGTGCCCCAGTTCACAACACCCGGTCTCGCGCAAAGCAAACTGCTGACTCCAGCCACTCACGACGCCGGAGCGAGATTGTCGTTGAGGTCGAATCAGACTCTGAGCCAGAACGCGAGCCGGAACCGGAACAGGGGCCCGAACGCTCACGGTCCACCAAGTCAAAGAAGCCTTCGCGCAGTTCGTCGTCTGCCAATCCCAAACGCAAGTCGACTGGGGGTAGCAGCAGTGCTGCGGCGCCCAGCTTGCACTCGAGCCGTCAACGGAAGCGGAAATAGGCTCACTGCTCTTTCTGTCTCCTCCTCTCTTAATTTCTTTCTTAAATTTTTCTCTTGTTTTTTTTTTTACGAATACCTTTAATTTTACTTGTTTATTCCTCTCTATGGCACACGTAATCCCCTCTCGTGTGTGTATGTTTTATTTTAGTCCTTTATTTTATATCCCTCTTTCCCTACGCTCCATACCCCAAGGTTAGAACTGGAAAACGAAACGGTGTCAAGACGGATCAAAAACGGGAACGTTGGGTTTGTTCTTTGGGTATGCTGGTACCCAAAAAAGTTGCCGAGGAACGGGAGCAAACGCAAACTTTGGTAGACTTAATAGGAATCACTTTTTTTCTGTTATACTTTGAGAGTAAAGTTCTGCTTATGCAAGTTGTGTTATTTTTATGCCCGCAATGATCCTGTAGCCCGTAATGTACGAAATGTACATGAGAAAATGAATAGAACAATAGAGTCAGCCAAGTGGCCCAAGAGGAAATGGTCATCAAACAGACGAAAAGAAAACAACACCTAAAACCCAGATAACAAAATATAAACACATGGAACCATGAATAATATCAGTCGTTTTCCAGCAGAGTCGCCAACCTACGAGAACATCTTTGCAATGCCGGCCAGACTGCCGCCCCAGCCACTGTCGGCTTCGCTCCGTCCACCGTGGTGGCTGCTGCCTCCGCCAAAGTAATCCCGCTCCACGCTCCGGCGCTCCCACTGCATATTGCCGTGGCGGCCACGCTCCAGGCTGGAGGCCATGGCCTTGGCGCCGCTGGTACCCGTGCCAGCGACAGCGGCCATACGCATGGCCTCGCCAACAAGGCCGACAGAGTCGCCCGACATGGCGCGGGCACCAACGCCGACCATGCGCTCAAGCGACTGAGGCATGCGCAGGCCGAAACGGGCAAGCAGAGCCGTCAGGGCACCACCGGTAATAAGGGGCATAATGGCCAGCATGAAGACCTTCATCGGGTGCTTCTTAGCGTAGTAGATGAGGTCGCGGATGAGGCGCTTCAGTTTCTTGTAGGCGCGCTGCATGAAGTTGGAGCGCGGCGAGCGGCGGTAATAGGACGAGGAGCCACTGTGGCCGTTGCGGCCAAAGGAGCTGAAGATGGAGCGGGTGCTGACATTGGGCAAGCTGAAGAAGCTGCCGGTGGACTTGTTGGCGCTGTGGTGGTGGTGGCTGTGGCTGCCGTGGTGCTTCTTGCCGTCGTCGAGACCGAAAAAGCTTCGGGCAGAGATATTGATGGAGCGAGTGCCGCTGTGGCTGCGGCTGCGCTTTCTGTCGTGGCGCTCGCGCTCGCGTTCCCGCTCACGCTCGCGGTGGCCGCTGCTGTGGTGCTTGGAGGACGAGTGGTGGCGGGAGCTCTTGCGGGAGACGCCCGTGATGGTCGAGCCACCCTCGATGTCGAAGAAGCCCATTTCGGCGGGCGGAGTTCGACGAGGAGAGAGAGAGAGAGAGTCGAAGTCCGATGAGGGGAGAGGAATGTGAATGTCGCTTTTTGAGGGAAGGCAACTCGGATGAACGATCACAGCCGTGCGACTGGAATGTCGATGTCACCGTTGAAGAAAAAGGAGGTCCGGACAATGTCGCACAGAGGGCCGCGGAAGTGGTTGGAATGGAGGGAAAGGTGAAGAGGACAGAGAGAACGACGAAGGGGTTGAAGAATGTAATAAGACAAAAAGTATTATTATGAGGGACGCAGAGAGAACAACCGGGGAAAGTCTGTCGGGAAAGAGAGAGGAAAAGACACACGGGAAACGGCTCGTCTCTGGGAAAGTGATTGGCTGGGGAGAGGGGCAAATCGAAGCAGCAGTGAGAAAAGACCCTGGAAGGTGTAACCCAGCCTCTTCTTTTTCATGTTTTTTATATGGCAGGAGCCGTCCAGGGGTTGTGTGTGGCACGTTCACTCACCGCCTCCCGATAAAGAAAGTGCGCACTTTTGTCTGGCAATAGAGTCAATTGTTCCTTCCTTTTCGAATGAGTGTATTTGTTGATTTGGACTTTTCTCTTCTTCCGTGATCTTTACTTTTGCTTTGTTTACTCTGGCAGCCGCGACTGGTTGCACCTCAGGTCGCTGCCGCGTAACGCCTTTTGTCCTATGCAAGCTCTTTATTCGGAAGGCTGGGACGCCCAAAAAGCAGGCGGTGGGGGGGGGAACTACAGCCATCATCGTCTTGTATTTCAGGGCAACAGCGCAGGAACGGACCCTTGTTTTTGGGCCTGGTTTAGCCTTGCCGTTTGGTTTTAGCGTGCAACGAAAGCCGCTAAAAGCCAGCCAAAAGTGAAGAAAAAGGGGGCCAGCTCCCAGTGGAGCACAGTAATTGCCCTTTAGAGATTAGCGCCTAATGGGAACGGTCCGCACTTACACGATCCAACAGCAAATGATAATCACGTGGTATGTTGACGAAAGGAATATCAACATGTTCTTCGACGCACGTAGTACAGACTACAAAGAGTTTGAGGTTTGCACACCGTGATAAGATAAGAGGTATTTAATAGTATTTGAGTGTGTCTTGAGCATGTTGTCAAATCTCGAAAGACTATATGAGAACGTTTCAAAGCCGTGTTTCGATATATGTCACGACATAAACTGAACAATGACATAAAAAGGATCAAAGATATCATTTTAATGGATGAACAGTTGCTATGAAAGAGATATACAACTAAAACAGACAGAATAGAAAGAAAAATAAAACGCCCAAAAATATATACAGAATAATGTGCAGGATGCCATGTGCCAATCTGTACTAGCGAGTCCTCCTCCCCTGTGTTCTCAACCCCCCCTTCGCTGAGACAGCTTATTGCAGTGGGGCCCAACCCTTCCGACTGTACATGATGACGGCTCTCGGAAGACTTGCATCCTCCCGGTAGACTACAATCTCCCTGTAGTTGAGAGCACCGCCGTTCTGGCGTTCGAGTCCCTCGACCGAATCAAAATCAACTCCTGGACTGGTAAGGGACTGGTCGGCTTGAGTAAGCTGTCTTGGATTTCTCGGAACGACTGTGCAGACAATTATGGCGTACTGACGGGAGCGGACGTGGTGGTTCTTTGCATAGTCGTTGGCCTCTGTGAGAATGTAAGGCATGTCGACAATTAGTAAATAACTTTTTTTTACTCACTCGAAGAAGTCGGCGTGGAGTAGATCCCAGCACCGAACATGCCTTTCTATCCTATGAGGAGAGAATTAGTCCCATATCATATAAATCTACGCATGTTTATAACCTGCCCTGTACGTACTAGCAAATTTGAGACGAAATAAGTAGCGAAGGATGGAGCACAGGCTGCACCCTCTGTTGCTGCACAGCTCGTCTGCATCGTCGCCTAGTCGGCATGCTCGCTGCGCACCGTGGAAGAGGACCTGCCCTGAGGCAATGTTGTGGTTTCTGAAAGAAAGAAGGTGAGGACACCGAGAGAATGGCGAGTATGCCCGGCATGAATGTACACAGCGACACAACGCACACCATCATGGTTTTTCTGATTTTGGGTCGAGAGCCGTATTACTCGCATGTGGCCGCCGTCTTCGGTTTGCGAGTGTGTGTTTAGAGAAAATCGAGGCATAAAGAACCGAGTTGTTCCCTTTGTGGTTATTATGCACGCCGGATTCAGCTGCTTTCCTAAAATAGAGAGATAAAGAGCGAATTGCTGCCCTTTCTAAATTGGAAAAAGCATGTTGGTTGCGGCTTCCGTGAAAGATAAAGGGTTGAAAGCGTCTGCGTACAGTGTACATACAGTACTTTACAGTGCACACACGGCTACAGTAGCGTTTAAACACAATTGCTTGGCACGAGGCAAGGCAGCCTAGTTGCGGGCAGCACTTGCATCCTTGAAATGACAGGAGCCTTCTTTCCCAATGGTCGACACGATAATTTCTGGCAAGAACGACCGCGTCGCCTCATTTTTCTCGGAAACCACGGCAGCTTTTCCCCCTCAAAAGCTCGAGATCGTAACCAAAACAAAAACAAAAACAAACCCAAAAACAAAAGGGAGCCTAACCTTCAAGCTGCATCTCCATTCACAACAAGACGAGGGCTGGCCGAGAGCTTCAAGAAGCCGACCCTAACACGACGACAAAAGTTTATAACTTCTCAGTCACCGAACACACTCATCGCCGTGGCCCTTGGCAAAAGTCCACTACTTGGCCCACAACATCCACCATTCTGTCGGGCTTAAGAGAACGGAGTCAATCGCGGAATTCAAGCAGTCGAATAGACTCACACGGCGGTAAAGATCGCCAGAAACAAGGCCCGCACCAAGACTAGCAAGAGTCAACTGAAAACGAGGCTCCGCAAACAGTCACAGACCGTCTCACACAGCCCATTTCACATTCTTCTCCGACTCTTGTCATTATCTTCTTCATTTTCTCCAATTTTCCCCATTTATCACCATTTCATAGGTTGTCTATATCTTGACACCCCCCTCCCACACTTCCACCATGTCTTCTTTCGACCGTGACCGCACAGGCAGGAGATACAGCCGAGACGACAACAGAGACGACACCCGCCGATATCCACCATCTTCAAGCTACCGAACTTTGCACCGCGCCAGTCGCTCACAATCACCTCAGTCTCGCTCTCCCCGGACTGATTATCGGCAAGACAGCCGCAGTGACAACCGCGCGGAAGGCCGCCGTGGTAACATAATGCAGTACTTCCAGCCGTCTGGCCAGCGACTTAACAACGAACCATTGGCTTCAAGATCGGCAGCACCAGTCTCACAAATGTCATCTCAGTCTACATCATACTCCCGGGACGGCGACAGAGGCGGCAGAGGCGGCCATCGAAGCGGCCATCGAGGCGGCAGAGGCCGTTACGACCATCGAGACACCGGCGGCCGGGACTATGATCGTCGCGACTATGAGCGCCGGGACCGGGACCGTAGCCGCGACCGTGACCGCCACCATAACGACAACCGTGGCCGGAGCCATGGTCGCGGCCAAGGCCGCGGTCGACACGGGCATCGTGGCGGCAACCCGAATGCAACGCGGGCTAGGTATGCGCCTGGGCAGCGAGCGGTTTTGGCGGCCGTTGCCAAGAACACACAGGAAGAAGTCGGAAAAATTCTCCAGGCACTGGGAACCGATACTAGGGCATCAGCTGTTCAAAAATACGACCCGTGGAGTCTGCCTCCTCTTGACCCAAGCAAGTGTCCGAAGTTTCCCCGCCCGGCTACCATCCGTGTTCTGCAAAGCGACACGATCAACGCTGCAGTGGACCTGCAACTTTTCACACAGGCCGACATCGAGGCTGTTAATCATCGTGTCACAGATGTAGGCACGCCTGTGCGTCCTCCGTTCGTGGTCAACTTTGCTAGTCATAAGCATCCTGGAGGTGGATGGCTCCATGGCTCAAATGCCCAAGAGGAGGCGTTATGCTACCGCAGCTCTCTCTATCGCAGCCTGGATAAGGATTTGTATCCTCTTGGCCGCGAAGAGATATTGTATTCTCCTTACGCGGTCATTATTCGCCATGACATGCCGTCTGGGCATCAGCTGATGACGCCTGCAGTGAAGCTCAGAGACCTTCCCGTCATGAGCGTTCTAAGTGTGGCCGCGTTGGAGCGTCCTCATCTGCGTATGGCCCATGCAAATGGCGGTGCTGCCCACGACCAGGCAACGCAAAGCACGGAGCAGAACCCGTCTTTAGAAGGACCGTCGTCCCGCCGGTCTTCTCTATCTCAAAGCTCCTCTGCCATCTCATGGTCGCAGTCACAGGTGCCGGCTGACCCACCCCCGGAGTACACATCGCGGCCCACGACGCCCACGGCCCACACGACACGGTCTCAATCGCAGCAACGCCAGTCCCGTTCGCCTTCTGCCGGTGCTGGCAGTGCCAACGGAGAAGGCTCACAGAGCAGGGCTGCGTCCGCATCACCTCGCCAAAGATCGGTGCCCCCGGCACGCTCTCCTCTTCCCGAGGCGGTCATTGAGCCCCCTGAAAAGAGCGTATTTGCCTATGAAACCGACGTGTATCTTACCAAGCTCAAGATGCGACTCGTCTTGCGTGCTGCGGCCCGTGCTGGCCACCACCAGCTCGTCTTGGGCGCCCTTGGCTGCGGTGTTTATGCCAACCCGCCGGAACAAGTCGCGCGCTTGTGGCTTGAAGTGCTGCAGGACCCGGAGTTCACCAGCGGTGGCAACTGGTGGCAGGACGTTGTCTTTGCCGTCTATGATGGGACAAAAGGCTCTAGTGGGCATGTTGACCTGGGCACACAAGTGCCAAAGACCAACTTTGGCATTTTCCACCAGATTTTGAACGGCCAGCAGGTGTAGGCAACTGCCTTCTCTTGCTAGTGCGCTATATTTCGCATTCTTGTTTTTGAGTTATGATTATTTTGCGTTGCATTTGAATTCGTGTGCCTGTTACAGTTCCACCCCCTTTTTGGTTACTTTATTATTTATTTATTTCCTTTATTCCAGCAAAAGAAACTGCCAACTCCGTCTATGACTATGCAAGGAAAATCACACCGAAAACACCTTGGGAATCACCACCAGAAATGCACTGCCTCGTCCCTGGCGGTTCAGGCACGCCAAGCTTTTTTCACGTGGCCACTTGAGCTTTGACTGTTCCAGTTTTGCTGTGGAGGTCGTTCAGCGCTTGTTACGGTTGCCCAGATTTTGGTCTTTTTTGGAGTGTTGATCTCCAACCCAAACAGAGCGTTCCCGGGGCTCTAACAAAGGCAAGCCGAAAGACTTGGGTGAGACCCTCCGGGGATATTTTAAAAGGCTTCGGGGAAGGGCGAACTACCGGATGACGGACCCTTGTATCGGACGACGGCCACAAAAAAGAGAACACTCGCCGGGGACCCAGAGACAAGTAAGGCAGACAAGAGAGAGACAGAAAGATACAAAGGCACCAAGACTTGGAATCACGAGAACGACATGGGTCAACACGGGAATAGCAAGGAGAACAGATGAACGAGACGAGAAGCACAGAAAAGAAAAACAACTCGAGAGGGATCTTCGGCCGGACGGCGTTTGTTTTGAGCCGCTGAGAATAGAGACAAGGCAAAAGGGAGTAAAGCCACAAGATCGGATGGAACCAGTATGTCGCAATGAATGATATGAAAAGAAACGTGCGATATGGGTACAAAGAAGAAGGGAAACAAAGAGAATGGAGCAGACCACTCCGTAGCCAAGAAAACGCAGTCACAGCCCCTTTTCCAAGACCGACCAAAAACCAAATAAGATGAAATAAAAATAAAAATAAAATAAAAAATAAAAAAATTATGTGCGTGCCGTTCCATTGAGCCAATGGCGTGTTGTATCTCCTCGTTTGACACGAGAGATATCATGTGCACCTCCGGTTTTTGTGCTTTCTGCCTGTCTGCCTTTCCCTTTTGTAATGCAAGATTAATGTACAACCGGGGGTGCCCACTCTGATGTCGACCTTCCCCCTTTGTTTCGCCTGTTCCTCTCAGACTCTCTACCCCTTGTGGTTGAGCCAGGCCCAGTAGGCGACGACCATCCAGGCGACGCGGAAGGCCATGGCATAGAACTCCCAGCCGGCCAGCTGAAGCAGTCGCCGTTGTGACGAGCGGGTACTGCGCCGTCGTCGTGCTGCGGCTGCTGAGCCGCTGTTGGCACCGCTGCCGCTGCGTCCCAAACCGCCAAAAAAGCCGCCGAGACCACCACCGGCACCCCCTCCACCTCGCCGCCGACGGCCACTACCTCCTTGCATCCCGAGCGTGCTCATAATAAACCGCCGGACGCCGGCGAGGGCGGCCACACTGAGGCCAAACACACCGCGCCGTGCAGCTGGCTGCCAGCGACTGCCGCCGCCCAGGTTCACATCGACCATGTAGTCGTCGGCGAGCAGGTCGTTGTGGCCATAGGCTGAGTCGTCGGACTCCGAGTCGTCCGTGTCGCGCGCAATCTGGATCTTGGGCCCGCCGCGCATCTCGTAGGCGTTGGCCGTCGACGACGTCCTAGCGGCGTGGCCGTTGCGACGCCCCTTTTGGTTTCGGCTGCCGGTGTTGGTAGCATACTGATTCTGCTGGGGTTGGGGAGCAGACTGGTTCGAGTAGCTCCGTCCGCGCGAGTAGGTGGCCGGCACGGCGCGGAAAGACACAAAACTCGACGAGTCGCTGGCACCCTTTTCGCTGTTCGTGCTCACCGCACCAGCGCCACCGCTGGCTCCACCTCCACCAGTGCTCCCACGGCCATACTCGTCGTCCTCGACCTTGGCCTTGTTGAACATGGGAAGCACGGACGAAGGCATGTTGGACGAGGGCGAGTTTGCGTCCTGTGCGAGTGGATCAAAGGCAAAGACAGGCAGGTTCAGGACCTGGATCAAAACAGCGTAGATGGCCAGCAGAACAATAGACACAACAGCCATGCCGCCGTAGCGTGCAAATGTGCCGAGCTGGTTGGGCAGCAGACAGAGATGCGTCTGCATCGTGGGGGGAGGCACTTCGCCTGGAGGCGCACCCACAGTGGCCAGCGGGTTGCCCTTGGCGTCAACCGGGTTGTAGAGACTCAGCATCAGGAAGCCGGGCGTCGGCACGCCCATGGCCATGCTAAACGACTTGACTGTTATCTCAGGCACCTTTTCCTGTCTCTCGTCGTGCACGACCTCGCAGTAGTCGTGGTCGTCACCCGAAAAGGCGTGCTTGACGTTGCCAATGGACTTGATCAGCTTGACCGAGTCGGCCTCGCTCAGCACGTTCTGGTACTGGTACCCGCCGGACACGGAGATGGCGTTTCGGTGGTCTGGGAAGACGGGCGTGTCTGGGCTGTCTGCAGGAGGCTTTGCGGGAGGCCAGTGTTCGCGTAACGGCCCACAGGGCGTCCCTGGCGGCCGATAGAGCGGCACATGTGTCAAGAGCACGGTCGGCAGGTCAGCCTGCAAAGCATCGCCTGCACCCTGTGCTTTGGCCAGGGCAGCAGTGTCGAACCTGGCCGCGTTGAGGTCTTCGACGCGGTGCGGGTACGAGACCTCTTCACCCGCGCCGCGCTGGAACTTGAGCTCGCGAGCGACGGCCCGTGTCTTCTCCCAGGCGACGTTCTTCAGAAACTCCTCTGTCGGTTGCCAGATCTGCTGGACATCGCTCTGGCTAGCACGGTCAGATGCATCGGCGCTGAGAGACACCGTGTCGACGGACACAAAGGTATGGTTGCCAATAACGTCGACGCGGTTGCCCTCGCCAAAGTAGCTCTGGAAGCGGTTGCGCACCGACAGCTGCACCTCGGACCCGAAACCGAGATCGTGGTTGCCCGGCAGACTCGTAATCACGCGGCGGCCACGCTGGCCCGGGCCTGGATCGGTGCCGCCCAGTGTCCACGGGTCCAAAAAGATGTCGCCAAAGCGAGCGTACTCCTTCAGCCAGTAGTTCTCGTCGTACTTTTTGCGCCACATCTTAGCGTACCCTTGCTCGCGGTCTGGCCGTCTGCTCCATGAGGGATCCTGGAACGTGCCGTGGGCCGGCTTCCACTCGCGGCCTCCGTCGAAGAGATCGCCCAAGAAGAATACGGTGTCTGGCCGCAGCTGCTCCTGCAGCTCGCGGTACGACCGCCGCATGTAATTGTCCGTCAGCATCACGGTCAGCGAGCTGAGCGGCCATGGCCGGCCCGGGTAGGTGTGGGCGTCGATGATCTGGGGATCGGCCACAAAGACAAGATGGTGCGGCTCGGCGCCCGCGGGCCATCTCTCCCAGTGATCCCAGTGACAGTGCATCACTTTTGCGTGGAAGTTTCCACGCTCGCCCCAGAGCAGCACGAGCACCCAAAAGACCACCAGGAAGTGCGGCACACTGAATATGCGCTGCGGTGCCAGATTGTGCCGCACCACCCGCAGCAGAGTTTCGGCGGCCACAATGGCAAGAGGCTGTGGACGCGGCCGTCGTCGTCGGCTGTCCTGGAGGAGTGTGCTGGCCCGCGCGCCCGTTAGCAGCAGGCTGCCTATGCTGGCAGCCACGCTAAGAGTCCGGCGGATGCTGTAGCCCCAGAGGAGCCGTAGCACGTTGAGGGCGAGGGCGCCAAGGTCATCGTTAGAGGAATTTGCGTCAAAATTGAGGTTGCGGTTGTTGCGGGTTGCGGATGACCGAGGCGGTCCGGAGGATGGCGTGTAGCCGTTGCTATAAGGCGTCGCCATGGCAGGCGACAGCCATCACTTGCTTGCGTGTGTCTCTGTTGTGTCGTCGAAGTTTTGTCGTTGTCGTCGTCGAGGTTGGGGAGTGGAATGACAGCTCGTTCTCTGGCGAAAGCCCCTTTAAGGCTTTAACAGACTCTCCCAAGATGCCTGTGACGATCGTCGAGCTCTTCGTGGAAGAGAAAAAAGGAAGGGAGGAGAGTTCGAGAAGCTGTCGGGGGGTGTCGTTGGCCGTAGATCGAAAAAGGCCGTAAACTGTTGAAACCCTTTTTTTCTGTTTCGTTGACTGACGTTTTTCAAAAGTTCAGACGATGCGAGAAGGAGACGACAGAGAAAGTGTGTGTGGAGGATCTTTTTGACACGCTGCTTTGCCAGTCGCGGTTTCCTCGTTGAATCAACGGCTTTTTGAGGCCTACGTAGCTTGTTTTGTGGTTCCAATAGGGGGCAGGGGCGAGGGACCAGCTGCAGGTCGCGCTTTCTCGACCCGTTGGACAAAGAAAAAAGTTGAGAAAAGAAGGAGAAAAGAAGGCGGCAGGCGGCCCCAGTGACCTCGTCGGGATCAGCGTCCACTGGCAAGGGGTGGTGGGTGGACCGGTGGGTGCCACCCCCTCGAAAACAGGGCCTCCAGGGCTCTAGGCATGTGGCTGGAAGCAAGCCAGCGAGCCTAAATGCTCCAAATGCAAATGCACCCGCAGATTGGTGGTAAGGTGGACGGCCCCAGATCGGGCAGCCGCTAGCGCCTCGCATAAAGGGGCAGACCTGTGGATGACGCGTGGAGATCGCTGCGCCGCCTGCTATTTAACATTACTGTGGCATTGTAATACAGTGGAAAGAGTGAATACGAGCATTTGGAGATCGACAACATTGAACGTTTATGTTGCAACTTGATGACAAACGAACCGAACAGCTTCACAGTTGACTTCATAATTCAAAAGTTTTGTGCAAAAATGAAAAAAAGACAAAATACAGCGACTGGGTCGCGTCTAACTAATGCAAGACCCTTTGTCTTGGAGACAAAACGGGTGACATAAAAGAGAAGAAAAAAGAGAAGAAAAAAGAGAAGAAAACAGGGAAGGAAGAAAAAAGGACAAAAATGTCCAGAATGCGAATCAATAAAAGCTTGATATCCCCAGTTCATACCTTCCCTAAAACACCCAGGTGAACGACTCGTCCACAGAGAACGAGATGCTGCGCCGGATATCTGCCGACGACGCGCCGATCAGAACATTGAAACGGCCTTCTTCGGCAATCCACCGCCCGATCGAAGTGTCAAAGTAGCCAACGGCATGCTTGTCGAGTGACAGGCGGATGTGCTGCGTTTCGCCAGGCTCCAGGAACACCTTTTCGAATGCCACCAGCTCCTTCTCGGGCCGCTTAAGCCGCGACTTTTCATCGTGCACATAAACTTGCACAGTCTCAGCACCCTCGACGTCGCCAATGTTGCTGATGGCAAGCGTGATCTCGACCGTGCTGCCGGCCTCGGATGACAGAGTCTTCTTGTTGATCGACGGCCGGCCGTACTCGAACGTGGTGTACGACAATCCGTGGCCGAAGGGGAACAGCGGCTCGATCTTGGCCCGTTCGTAGTGGCGGTATCCAATGTACAATCCCTCGCCGTAGACGACCTCAAGGTTTTCGCCGGGCCAGTTGTGGTACGCCGGCGAGTCCTCCAGCTTTCTCGGGAATGTGCACTGCACGCAGAAGTTAGTCAGAAAAATATCCAAGCAAAACGCGCATTATTATCACGATGTCCCCCATCACAACTTACCGGAAGCTTGCCGCTGGGGTTCTTCTTGCCAAAAAGTACGTCTGCCAGCGCATTGCCCGCCTCCTGTCCCTGGTACCAGGCCTGCAGGATTGTCGGTACCTTGTCGGCCCATGGCATCGTGACCGGTGAGCCAGACTGGTTGACGACGACTGTGTTGGGGTTGGCGGCCAGGACGGCCTCGATGAGTCGGTCTTGGTTGCCGTCGAGAGGCAGATCCATCGTCTGCCGGTCGTAGCCCTCCGACTCCCACTCGGCATCGACACCCACAATCACGACGGCAACATCGGCAACACGGGCAGCCGCCACGGCCTCCTCCAGGTAGTCGATCTGGTCCTGCTCCTTGAAACCGATGCGGCAGCCGCCATACCGATGTGTCGTGTTGAACCGCTTCTGCTTGCTGACCGGGCGCAGCTCGTTGGTCATGCGCACCTTGAGCTCCACGGCCTGGCCGGCCTGCATATCGACGTCGACAAGGTAGTCGATCGACCCGTCGAACATGGCCTCGCCCTCCTCGGTCCAGTCCCATAGGTCGAGTACCTCTTTGCCGTCCACATACAGCTTACCGGGGCCGACACTCATAAAGCTCAGAGTGTGCTTGCCCGTCGATGTCGGCTTGAGATACGTCGTCGCAACAGCAGACCACTGTGGGCCAACCTGGGCCACGGGGGCAGAGTCCCACAGGAAGAGGTCCGTGTTGGTGCGCTTCTGGGTCAGTACTGGACTGCCCTCAAATTGATCGCCGGCAAACCAGTCGATGGTGACACCCTGCGATCCGTCGCGGTTGCTGCAGAAGGGCGAGGCCACTGGAAGCCACTTGTTGATATGGCACCCAACGGCGTATGCCACCTCAGCCTGGCCCCCGGCTTCTTCGATGGCACGGTTGATGCTCTCGAGCGGCAGGGTGGTGTAGTATGGGTTGAGACTGGCACTTCCTCCACCGCCAGCAATTGCACGGTTGGCATTCGGGCCGATGACGGCCAGCTTCGTCGTCCGCGGGTCGATGGGAAGAATCGATGTCTCGTTCTTGAGCAGGGTGAGGCCCTGCGCACCGGCTTCGCGGATCAGCTCTCGGGTCTCGGCGCGGTTGTCTTCACGCTCTGGAAGCTCTTCCGACAGGTCGTTGCCTTTGACGCGTGTAACAAGAGTAAGTGCATTTTCTGCTGCCCTGTCAATGTCCTCGACAGTAAGAGTGCCATCCTCGACTGCCTTGAGTGCTTTTTCGAATCGCCATTTGGTCGAGAAGGGGAACTCGATATCGCAGCCCGCCTTGAGCGTCTCAGCAGTCGAGTTCATGCCGTCCCAATCCGAGACTACTGCCCTGTGTGCTGTTAGACATGTCTGGTCTATGCTGAAATGTGAGAAACATGTTAGTCTTACCCGTCGAATCCCCACTCGCCACGGAGAATCTCTGTCAACGTGTGGCGGTTCATATCCGCATGCACGCCGTTGACGAGGTTGTATGAAGACATGACAGCCCATGGATTCGCTTCACGGACGGCAATCTCAAATGGACGGAGGTAAAGCTCGCGCAGTGACCGTTCCGGGACGATAGAGTTTACATTGTTCCGCTCCGTTTCTTGCTCGTTGGCAACAAAGTCTGTTCCAAACATGTTAGTCGTTGAAGTGGTTCCACAAATTCAAAAAAGCCTTCGAGAGACATACGCTTGATTGCTGCAGCAACTCCCTTTTGCTGGAGGCCACGAATGTATTGGGCGGCTAGCTTTCCCGTCAAGAACGGGTCTTCGGAGAAGGACTCGAAATTTCTGCCGCCAAGAGGGTGACGATGCAAGCACACAGTTGGTCCGAGCAAGATGTTGGCAGATCTCGCCTTGGTCTCGTCACCCAGATGCTGGCCAACCTGGTACAGAATGTCCTTGTTCCATGTTGCCGCAAGGGAAATGCCACAAGGGAACAGCGCAGCCTAGTGCTGTCAGAAAAGGCCCAGCTTTATTTTTCAAGCACAAAATCTCAAACTCTCGGTCCAGAAATGCATACCTTGGTTCCACCGACAAAAATGCTGCCACGGGCGCCGTTCGGGCCATCTGTGGTCTTGGCAGCCGGGACTCCCTTCTCCGGGATAGCCTTTGTGCGCCAAAAGTCGGCCGCTGTCAAAAGCGAGACCTGCAGAATGCCATGTTAGTTATCGACCAACCAAAAAAATCACCAAGGTAAAGTTCGGCCATTCTCTATATTTACGTACCTTTTCCTCAAGTGTCAATGCTGCCAGCTTCTTGCGGGCTGTTTGGCGGGCATTGTTCAGTTGCTCGCTGGGTGTAAAAGGACTGTTTGGCGGTGATAGCTCCGTATCCGGTGTTATGCTGGGACCGGCACTTCCCATTGGCGAGGTAGCAGAGTCAATACCGCTATCGGAGTCGATCTCCCTAGACGAAACGGGCTGCATGGCGGACATGATGGTGAATGTTGAAAGACGGCGTGAAAAACCAAAGAGATTCGTGTTAAGAGTTGGAAACTATAGCACTCTGTAGTCGGGTTTGAAAATCAAAACAATCTGATCCAAACTCTGATCTTAAATAGACAAGGGAGTAGATATCAGGTTGAAAGCGGGAGAGGCCAGACCATAGAATCAAAGCCAGAAGAGGGGTTCGTTTCTTATAAGGTGACGAGATATGGCGACAAGGCAAAAAGAAGGACAAGACACGGCACGTCAGAACTGCAGGCCGAGTTGTCAGTGGCAGGATGTGTCGTGCAGCGAGGATGTGTTTTGGGACCAAATCGAGGTGGCTGCAGGGTGAGCACGGGATGTGGTTCTCGGTTTCTGTCGATTTGTGTCGTTGGTCTATTCAAGAAGACAAGAAACGAAAATAAAAGACTAAGTATGGGTTGGCCGTTTCTTATACAGATATATGCCCGACCTGCTTGGTGTAAATCGTCGATGGAGAAGTCACAGCGGTGCTCGAGCGTATGCCGGCCGATATTTACCCGTTGGAAGTCGGGAAAAGGGGAAATGGGAGACCGATCTGCAAACGCTCGAGTGTCTAGATGTTGTAGATGGACGAAGCGAGGTGTAGACGAAAAAGGAACAGGAAAAGGCAAGACCGAATAGGCATAAAAGTGTGGATAGTTGGTTTCTAAGTTGGCATTAAGTCGAGTTCTGGAGACGGGGCGTATCAGGCCGGAATCAGGCGCCGCACTGGCAGAATATCGGGTATTCGGTATTCCTCGTGGGGAAGGTGTGGCGGGAGACAGGGAAGCTTGGGGGGAGCTCAAGATCTGTAAGATGGAGTTTGAGTAAAAAGGACAAAAAGAATCAGCAATTGTAAAAAAAGCCAAACAATGTGTTTTCAGGAGGTGGAAAACAAACCTTGTCTGAAGGCACGTTGAGGTCATAAATATAAACAGGCTTGTCAAGTGTAGAGAGCGTGTAAGAGAAAAGTGGTGCTTGTTAGTGTGCCTAACTTGTAGTACTCAACTGGAGTTCTACCGGCAAGCCGCCGAGCACGAGAGGGACATTTAGATCCTCGCCTAGCGAGGTAACACATTTTCAAATGTCGCCATGCCTTGCATCTCCCTGTCGTTCCCAGTTTTGCCTCGCAGGAATAGCATCTTGGTGGACTTGAACTCCGTCCATGCGAGCACAATCGGTAGGGACGGACCGTATGGGCGCCACAGCCTCTGGTTTTGTGCAAGGCCGGGCAGTCATATCAGCGTAATGCAGACTAAAAAGACAGACAATTTAGCCCCGGTGGGGGTAAAAGAGCATGGCCAAGTTGTCAAGCAGCCTCTATTAGGTCTTGTTCTGCAAGTACGGAGTACTGGCTGGCTGGCTGCACGCCATCGTCGTCTCACTGTTGCTTTCTTGCTGGCTCCTCGGCGACTTCAAAATTGGAAACCGCACGACAGTTGTGAGGATATGGGGTCCACAGTGGGCACAAAGTGGCACCTGCTCATGGCAAGTGGGTCGGTCTTGCAAGTCAGATAGAGAAGTCAGATGTGTCATCCAGATACGGAGTACGTCGTACGGAGTAGAGAAACATCAAACAACAGGTGGGAGGTGCCAGCCAGGTGTGGGAGACCGCCGCGGCGGGCGGTGGGGTGGTTTCAAAGGGCAGGGTGGCCGCCAGTCCCCAAGAGATGGGCCAAAATGTTTGGTGAGAATTTGGGCGGTTTGCTCGGAACAAGGTTAGGCTTGCCCCTGTTCGGTGCGGCGGCGGCGGACTTGGTTCCTTGGTTCCCGAATGCACAAACGTGGAGTCTTGGGACTGCTCAAGTAACGAAGAACGACACTGGTAGTTGTCCTTACAAGTGTATGCAAATGGGGCTACCAACGAACATCAGTCTTTGAATAAATTCACCAATACTTGAACATATACAGCCTTTGACAGACGATCTCTGCATGAGACACGGAAATTCCGCGTTCCTTGTTGGACGCCTGTTGTTGGTAAGCCGCGCGGGAGTTGCAAAGACGGTGAAGGTCTGCTGGCAAGGAAATGCAGAGATGCATATTGATAGGCGTGCCGTGTTGGACACCACTTTCTGGCTGCCGCTGCAAGTGGGTTGGTGTCACCAAAAAAGAAGGAGATTCGTGCTGCAAGTGTGTGACAACATGTTTCGTTGGGCAAAGGGAACAATGTCCCACGGACTGTCAGATACATCGAGAGGAGACTGGCGAGTATGGGGAAGAAGCCCTTGCCCATGAGGCTGTGGGGAATCGCCAGTTCTCCGTCTCCAACCAATAGCCTCCGCAGAATACTTGTAAGACAGGATATTAGTCTCCGTAATCCCAAACAAAAGTCGCTTTTTGGAGTTCACTCTATCCATAGTAAGAGGAGAACTCACCAGTGGAGAAACCCGGGGAAGGGTTCAACAGAAAGGGAAAAGGGAAACGAGACCGTGCTCCATTAATATTTTGCAGTGAGGTCCCGTTCCAAGCGCCAGCAAAAACGTGGAAGACGCATGGTGAAATGCCCGAGTCTTGCTTCTGGAAGGGTTTTCAAGCGGTTTGGCGGGCCGGGATCCCTGTAACGGACGGGGCCCGCCAACGGGCTATTGGCTCGGCTGGCCGTAATGCCCCGAGCTAATCTTTGTGCAAGTTTTAAATTGAAGGCGCATGATGAGAGAGAGCACAACGAACGAGACGGAATCTTCTCCGTATCTGTCGGTTGGTTAAGCGGTGGCGAGGCTCAGACGCGAAAAGTCGGGTCTTGGTCTATTGATTTGCATAGATGCACCGTGAAAGCGGATTGGCTGTACTTTGTGTTGCACTTTCTCGATTCCCCTTTTTGTTCTCATATCATTCGCGGCTGGGCCACGTCCCAATGCACCTGGTTTCGCAAGTCTCCGAATACTCCGTAGTCGTATTTGAGTATTATTCGAGAATCGAGAATTGAGAATGGAAGCTCGAAGAGAATGTCAATGGCATACAGCACAGTTTTGCAGCCAAAGTTTGATGTTTGCCTTTTCTCATTGACCGGCATTACAGCATCTGGCACGGCCATCGTTTCAATACAATCCGGCAGCTTGTGCACCTCAGAGGGAAGAAAACTTGCCTGTTGGATTTTGTGGAAGGGTTCTAGATGTTTCGCGGCTCTTCTTAGGAGAAATGGCTGTCGATCCGTACCAGCCAACCTCTTGGGCATTGAATGCTGACACGAACTACAGATATTCATCTATGCAAGACTAGTAATACTGCACGCGTCCGCCGCCCACCTGGTCAGGCTGCATGCCGGTTTGTATGGCAGTCGTCGGCATTCGTGTTCGGGATGTCGAATGAGGAATAGAGAAAAAGGGGGGGAGGACGGATCGTGAGTTAGCTACAAGGATACGAAAATATGCGCCTTAAGATAGAGTGTGCATTGCACTTTCCTCTGATATTATGCATTGACATTGCCTCTTCCCATATTTGGCGTTGATTGCTTATACAGCTTTCAGACAGAAGGAAGGCGCGCTCAAGTGGCGCAGAAGGACCGTCTAGACGCAAATAACAAGCATGCCTTCCTAATTCGGAGAAAATACGACAACTGTAGGAAGGGCAAGAGCAGGTTTTGCACTCTTTCGATAAGAATATCAATCTCCGTGCTCTTTACATAAAATGTCCGGCAGGGCACACATTTGCAGCAATACCGATATCTCCTTGTCAGACACGATATCACCAGCTCAAGACAAGGCTCAACGGCGCGGCGATCCTTGTGTCCAGTCTCCACGCCATCGACGACGACAGTTTCCACCACTCATCACACGTCACACTGGTCACATGAAAATGATGGACAGCTGTCTTGACGGAGATTGCTGGGATATCCGGAATTCTACCGAGTCCGCCGACCGGAGGATGTGAGGCTAGGGCGAAGCGACGATGCATGAGACGAGCACGAGGCACACGGCCATACCAGAGTACAACACTGAAGGTCGATCGCCGGTCCTACTATCCGGAGGCCAAGAAATATGGAGGGCGAGCTGTGGGCGCCTGTGCTTGTACGATCTACTCGTTCAGTGCAGCCAGCCACTGACGAGAGTCCACAATAACAGGCAGGGCGTTGGCCAGCCAGGGTGCTGATGAGGCGTGGATAGTGATATGTGTGGACAGCCCACATACTGAGCGCTCAGTCGGGCATCGGCGGACACAGATACTATCACAACGTCGGCGGAGCGGACATCCGGGGGCTCACACTGATTTCTGTAAGGTATGTCTCTATCAATGCACGAGACCCCATTCGCGTCTGAATTCCGGACCGGCTGCCATCCATGGCGTATATGTCCTTGTGGAGCCTGGCGTCATCTGGTCTC
Organism: Sporothrix mexicana; assembly: GCA_021396375.1. Classification (NCBI taxonomy): domain Eukaryota; kingdom Fungi; phylum Ascomycota; class Sordariomycetes; order Ophiostomatales; family Ophiostomataceae; genus Sporothrix; species Sporothrix mexicana. Next base: position 486,273 of record WNYC01000021.1, on the reverse strand, counting down.
AATCAGAGTTGACGTTGGACCGACCCGGCCGGACGAGGCTGCCTTGGGGACATATAAAGCTGGCGATTGCGCCTTTTTTTTTTTTTTAGCTTTACAGCTCTTGTCAAGCGAAGAAGACCGCAGATTCGATCAGTCTGCTATGCAGCAGAGTGAACAGAGGTTATGGGCCATTCAAATATATCAACACTTGTTGCAGCCCCTCTAGATGTTCCTTCTTGTCAAGGTTAATAAGCCAACATAGGCCAGAATCTTGGGCACAAGGTACTCCCCGCGAAAGCTGTGCCATCTGGAGCACACGATATGCCATGCCCAAAGGGAGAGCTACGCACTTACACAAAACTCATTTTCTTGTATCAAGATGTCTTCACGTCATCGTGTGATACACCGCCGCAGCCATCTCGGTCCCGTCGATGAATTCTTTTTGCCGGCCGTGGGATGGCGTGCGATTCAGAGCGCTGGAGGTGACTGGTGGCTACTCGATCACCCGCACAGAGTAGCATATTCAAGTGACGCACGATCGGAAGGTATCCCACCTTCAGCAAACGACAAGGCCGCCTTGAGATATTGATCCTTGCTGCACGTCATCTAGAAGATAAATCAGATGGAAGAAAAAAGAAACAGGGCAAAGAAGGCTGAAGAAGGACGGCCCGGAAAACAGAGCCAAGGATGGAGTGGGACGAGGTCTGCGTGAGCAATGTGGTGAGGGGCAGTTCATATAAAAACCTCTTAAACCCACGTTGCGAGCCTCGTTTAACATATAACACGTACCACGTGCGAACCATTAACCACCATTAATCGGTGGCCATATTGAAAGTACCCAAAATGGGACACCAATATATTTTCGCCAGACACGGCAGGCTCGAAAGAGCAATAGGCATCAAGTCCGGACATTACGCACATGCATCTCTCCTTTATCTCGCTTGTCCTGCTTCCCCTCTTCGTACTGGGGCAAATCAAATAAATCTCAAACGCGTGTAAATGCCCGCGGGGAATGCGCTATTTTGAAGCGAGGAAACATTGACGGCAGTTGGCAGATGCGCGTGTTCAAATGCGAACTCCAAATATTGCACGTGCTCTGGATATGCGAGCTTCTTGTGGCGTCGTGACCTTTGGCGCATGCGCGAAACGACATTGCGAAATGTGTGCCACGATACTGCATATGTACTGCTCATATTCCACAAAAAAGCTCAGATGAGACATGCTCACGACCGTATTCTCGCCAATGTCGTACAGCATGCAGAAAAAAAGGAATAAAAATACTGCTGCGGAGATGCTTATTGTATCACCAGATCTTCTGTGGGCACGCCAGGGCCAAGGGAACTTTTGCGAGAGGTACGAGGCATATGAGCCCATGGGTTGCGTGTACTCGCTTGGCAGTGACGACGTCATAAAATGAACTCGCTAGTGAAAGAACGATTCAGAACTTTACAATCTCAGCTCGTAAATCAAATCGTGAAGCCCAACCCGGCCAGGGGATGTGGTTGAGAACTGAAATATAAAAAGACGACAAGAGGCAGAGACAAAAAAGGGAGCCGCCAGGGGTAAAGGGAGGTAAAAGGGAGTTCACCCCCATAAATGCCCGGCTCTACATATCTCAGTTTCTTCTTTTTTTCTTGGCATTCTCCGTCACCCCCGGCCCGGGTCGGACAGTTTCCGGAGGAGCGGGATGGCGCCACAAGAGCAAAGACGTTGAAAGACACCGCTGTCTGCAGGAGCGAGAGTGCGGGGTACTGGGTGTTGGGAGAAGAATACGATTGTTTATTACGTCGTAAAAAAGGACGAGTAATACGTGCCCCAACATACGCGTCCTCCGACGCACACCTCGCGGACGTAAGATGCACAAGGCTCCTGGGCGCGGATATCCGATGTCGGTCGACCGAGGAAGCGCACAGAACGTCCAATGAGGCTGGATGAAAAACGGAGTGAATGAAACGTGTTGATTCCTTGTCTTTTTTTTCGTATCTCTTCTCCCTTTTTCATTTTTGTCGACTCGTTATTCTGGACAAATCGTTACAAGCCGTGATTGCCGAGTCCGCACGCTGTTATCCAACGCAGCCTTTCCCCACGTCCGGCGCCGAAAGAAACAAAGCCGGCAAACGCCACAGTGCGCCTGGAAAGGTTCCCATTGTCTTGTTTGCGCAAAAGTTGTCGTTCCATGGAACCCATCTCCCTGTCGATTTTTGATATTTTCCACCTGCAAATCCCGGTGTCAGTGTCTTCTTTTGTTAGTGCCTATCAGATCCTCGTAAGATACTGCGCTATTGTGCTCTAGGAGTCTGGCAAGGCATATTGCAAGAATGCAAAGCATGTCTTTGTCTGGTCGCCGATGAATAGTAAGAAAAGAGAAAAGGTAAAACAAGACGAGAAACCAGAGTCAAGAAAGTAAGTGCCTGCCTTCCAGCCGCCTGCTTGCCATTATCATGGTCTTCGTGTTTCTCTTGCCTCCAGTAGTGTTCGGTTCTCAGTGGCGATTAGTCATTTCGACGTATGCTCTGTCGCTCTTTCCTTGCCTTTTCGTGCCCAAACACGCTGTGGCAGCTCGCCTTCACAGGATATCTCCGTGGATTTTGCGATAAGATAGCTAATAGTGGCCTTGACGACGATCGGCTCCGCGCCGATGTGGACAGTAGCCACGCCCTCCGACATATCTTACAACGTTGTGGTCTTGCCTTTCTCACTAGCTGCCTGGCTGGGCCTAGTCTAATCACCACCTTCCCCCACTATTCGCCCCAATTCGCTCTTGCCTCCTCCACAGCTCCTCCCAAATAACAGTGTGGTCGTCGTTAGTGTTTTCCCTCCCGAACGACTACGGAGCATTACTACAGAGTGAAAATTATTAGTGTACTTTGTACGACATACTTTGTCGGGAACGAACGAGCAAAAGGGCCTACAAAGCTCCAAAAGATACATGTGCATCGTTCAAAAAAAAATACTTGAAAATACTCCCGTTTCTCGGACGAAAGCTCATTTGCTTTCTTTCTTATCCTCTTGTTCAGTCATTTTTTCTTTTTTTTTCTCTTTTCTGTTCCGTCTTTTGTGATAGGAAATGTCTTCTCAATTTCGTTGATTCCTCTTTCCCGTTTGATCCCTTTTATTGACGATTTTGTGCGCTTTCAGCTCGCCCTGAGACGCCTCCTAATTACGAACAACACATTCCGTGCAGAAGGTGCGACCCTTTGTCACCCGATCGCCCCTTCCCGCTAACTTTCGCCTGCTGTCACGCCCTGTACCAATTCCTCCTTCCAACCAAACTCCAGCAGCCGATCCCTTTTTTGGCGCCGTTGACGTGATTAACTACACTTTTGCCTCCCTTCCTTCCCACGACATTTTTTTTTGTTGTTTTGATCTCTCTTTGCCCTCTCTGCCCTCGCCCTGGGATGCTATCGACGCTCCTTTAACAACAACCCTTTTCGGTTTTATCTCGCGTCGTTTCTTGCGGTCCCATCCGACAAACTTTCGATCCCAGTTAGATTGCGCGCGCCGCTTCCCTGTTCTGCAGGAGGCTTTGACCACCCACCCAAAACAGCTTTTACCCGAATTTTTGGAGAAGGGGAGAATAAAGGAGCGAAAAACGTCATTCGACGAAAACGCAACCTCAACTCGCTGTCGCCATTCCGTGCAGCCAGCACATCGTCGAACCAACTCAACACCCGCATCTGCGCCAGCGCGCGACGTTTTCTCTCTCTCCGTCTCTGGCGCCCCCGCAAATTCCGACACAATGAAGGGCTGGTCGAAGACGACGCGCATCGGCGTCATGATGGCGCTCGATACCGTCTTTCTCGCCATTGAGCTGGGCGTCGGCTACTACGTCTCGAGCCTGGCTTTGATTGCCGATGCCTTCCACATGGTACGCGCTGGCCGCCTGTCTGCAGTGGCGCGTTCGCAAATCGACGTTCTCCCAGTTTCACATGCTAACTTTCGATGCAGCTCAACGACATCATCTCTCTCGCAGTCGGTCTCTGGGCCGTGAATCTCGCCCGCAAAGAATCCAACGACCGCTACTCCTACGGCGTGCGTTCCCTTTCCTCAGTCTGTCTCCAACACTTGCGTTTCTTCGCAGTTCTAACTTCTCCTGCAGTGGCTCCGTGCCGAAATCCTCGGTGCCTTCTTCAACGCGACCTTCCTCATTGGCCTCTGCGTCACCATCGTTCTCGAAGCTGTCCAGCGCTTCTTCGACCCGCCCGACATCAGCAATCCTGAGATCGTGCTTATTGTCGGCTGCTTCGGCCTGGCGTCCAACCTCGTCGGGTTCTGGGTCCTGGGCGGCCACGGCCACTCGCACGGCCCTGGCGGCGATCTTGAATCTGGCCACGGCCACGATCACGGCCATGCCCACGGCGGCGAGCACAGCCACTCGCACGACGACTACTCGCAGGAAGACAACGCCATTGGTGGCGTCGACGACGTGGACAGCTGCCCCGACGAGGACGAGGAGGCCAACGCCGAGACCACACCCCTGAGCCCCGACAACCGGCGCATCGCTTTTGCGGGGATCAACCACGGCCACGAGCGCTCCAACAGCCGTGGCTCTGCCCGCTCGAGAGGCACGCGTGGCCGCGCCAACAGCGGCCGCCGTATCAAGACGACGATCAACGACATTAGCATCCACCCGGCCAGCTTCCGCAACGACATCCGCGAGATTATTGCTGCGAGCCAGTCGCGCAACGTCGAAGACAACGAGGTCGACTCGGACGACACGACCACCGTTGGCGACAACACGCCTGCCAACGCCGGTACTGGTTCTAACGGTTCTACTGCCACTGAACGCACGCCCCTTATTGGCAGCGGCAGCCCCGGCTCCAGCAAGAAGAGCTCTGGCAAGTACGGTGGAGCCGCCCTTGACCACAAGCACGACCACGACCACAGCGGTGCTCACGACCACAACGACGACCATGCCCACACTCACCACCACGCTCGTCGCCGCGATTCGCACGGCGGCCACCACCATAACGAGCCGCGTGACCCCACCAAGGCCGGTGGCCACAGCCACGGCGATATGGGCATGAACGCCATGGTTCTCCACGTCATTGGCGACGCTCTCGGCAACATTGGTGTCATTGTCACAGCCCTGATTATCTGGAAGACCAACTGGAAGTACCGCATGTACGCGGACCCGATCGTCTCCCTCTTCATCACTCTCATCATCCTCAAGTCCGCGATTCCCCTGACCATGGCCACCTCCAAGATCCTGCTGCAGGCGACACCCGACCACATCAATATCAACGATATCCGCGAGGACATTGAGGATTTGGATGGCATCCTGAGCTGCCACCACGTCCACGTTTGGCAGCTGTCTGACACCCAGATTGTTGCCTCGCTGCACATTGAAGTAGCCTTCCCCATTACCGACAACGGCGGCGAGCGGTACATGGACCTGGCACGCCGTGTGCGCAAGTGTCTGCACGGCTACGGCATCCACAGCGCCACGATCCAGCCCGAGTTTAGAGTCGGCCTGGGCCACGCTGGCGACTACGCTGCCTTTGGCGACAGTCTGCCCACCAGCGCACCTGCCTCTGCCACGACATTCACCTCGCCCGCCACAGCAACTTCGTCCACCGCCAAGGCGGGCGGCATCGATTCTGCCGCCGCTGGCGGCCCCAGCTGCCTCCTGGACTGTGTCGATGACTGCGCCGCCCAGGGCTGTTGTTCCACTGCATCTCGCACAGGCTCCCGGACGGGCTCTCCGCCAGGCAGCAGTGCAAACAGTGAGCACGGCGGCCACTCGCACTCTCACTAAAATTATACCATTGCCCTTTCGAATTTTCCTTATTTGTCACATTATTACCAACGTTCAGGACACCCTACCTGGCCAGACTCTTTTTCGTATACACTTTTCCTTGTGCTTGACTTAGAGGAGCATTTTCTGCGTTACACTATTCCAAAAACCTTACCTGTACATGGTTTTACCTTTTCTTATGTCACTGATATTCTAATGGGCTGCATTGTTTTTTTCGGCGTTTGAAGCTTCAAGGCGTTTTATTTGTCATTTTTTTGTCGGTGCAACTCAAGTCTCATGAAGGCGGCACCCACTTATAAGATATACTCTTTATTTATATTTACATTGTATATTTTCATATTTCAGGAGACTATGTGATAATGTTTGGCAGATGGCAGATGGTAAATGATAATTCGAAATTAACTAATCTGAAAAGAAGAAGGGGAGAATGAACAGGCTCGCTCGCTTCTGACTTCATCAAGCCTTTTTTGGTGTTTGACAAAGACACAGAACAAACAAACATAACAAAAAGAGAAAGAAGCCGGAACCTCCCCTCTACTGGTATCATTTTGGAGGGGTATAACTGTAGGGTGGGTTCTCGAGAAAATTAAAGAAAAAAAGGAAACAGAAGGGATGCAGGTGCTCGAGGACCTGAGGGAAAAAAAAACGAATAGAACAAAAAAAAATGAAAAGAGCGATCAAGGCAGTAAGAAACAAACGCAGAAACAAAAGGAAACATAAAAAGGCCAAAAGATTGCGTGACATGAATGAAATAAAAGCGCCGAGTACATAGGGCGGGTAGCAGTGTGATTTTTAACAACATGGGAAGATCAAAAGAAAGCTCAAAGAAATGAAATGCAAGATCCAAAACAGACTCTGCCCACACGAGAGTGCAGCAGGTCCAACTCACTTATGTGGACCAAAGAGGAAAGCGAATACCGTCAGTCGGTTCCACGGAAGTAAGGTCGATTCTAACGGCGGATGGGAGGAGGAGCACGGGCACCAGGAGGCGAGACACCCTCCATGTTGCCAGTCAGTTCAGCCACGCGGGCCTTAATACGAGCAACGCGCGATTCAATAGCTGGAGACAGATCGTTAGTAATTGGGTTTCATAAGTAGATGGTCTCGGGTTAGGGTCAACTTACTCTCTTCACCACTAGTGTCACCATCAGCATCGACAGGCTTGCTGCTGTACTCTCTCCGTGCAACAGGCTCCTCTGCCTGGCGCTGTGCAGCACGGTCTGCGGCGTTCTTCCGGATCTGAGCCCAGCGGTCCACGGCAGGGACAACGGGGGAAGGCGATGCCTCCGTGGTCGGCGCAGGGGTAGCAGGGCTCGGGGAAACAGGCGACCGCTGGCGGGCAATAGGTGGGGGAACCGCATCATCAGCCTCGTTGTCAGAGTCCTCAGGGACAAAGGCCGGCTGGTCAGTCAGAGGGCCCTGGTCGAAACGGGAGAACTCCTTGGCCGCATCCTGGGCCTCGGCGGTGCCAACACGCGAAAGGGAGTCGTTGGATGCCGCATAGATGGGCTCAGGGACAGTCGGGGTTCTTGGGGGCTCCGCAGGCTGTTCGTTCTGAACGGGAGGAGCAGGTGCAGCAGCAGCGGCCAGAGCAGGGGCCGGGACCGCCACAGGGGCAACAGGTGCCGGTGCAGCCTGAGGAGCAGGAACAGCCTTGGCAGGTGCCGGGGGGGCAGCCGAAGCAACCGATGCCGGCTTCGAGGCAGGCGCAGCCGGGGCCGGAGCAGCCTTGGAAGTGTTCTTGTTCGCATCAGCGGCCAGTAGGGCGTTCACGCCAGCAGCAGCATTATCAGGCAGCTTAGACTGGCGGTTCTTGCGGCCGAACAGCTTCCGTAGACCGCCGGTGGATGAAGATGGAGGAAGCGATGCCTTCTCCTCCTTGCCATCCTTGTGGAGCTTCTTGGCTGTCTTCTTGCTCTCGGGGCTGGTCTCAACAGCTGGTGCGGGAGCCGCAGCGACAGCAGGGCGCGTAGCGTTCAGGCTAGCCTGGTTGTCCTTTGGGGGGACTGGGGGCGACATACGGCCAGACTCCTCCTGGCGCTCAGCAGGGTGGATACTTGTGGGAGAATCAGCCACTCTGACTGCCTTCTCAGACATATCCAAAGAGTCCTCATTGCGCTCCGGGGCGGGCAGGATAGCGAGGCTTGCCGATTGGATCGGTGCAGCTGCAGGAGCCGGCGCAGGCGCAGGTGCTGCAGTGGGTTGAGGAGCGGCAGCCGGAGCTGCAACCGGCTTTCTTGTGGTCTCGGGTTCGGGGGCGGCCTTTCCATTGCCGTTAGTCGCAGAGTGAATGCCGTTCATGTGAAGAGCCGGTGTGGACATTGATGCAGGGTTGCCGCGGCCAGCGTTGGCGTTGGACAGGTATGCGTCGCGAATGGCCTCTTTGTCATACTTGCTGGCCCATTTCATGGCTGATGAGGCTTCAGAGGCAATGACGGGTTGGATTGTCAGAATGCTGGTCGTCTTCTCGGCCGACGCGTTCTCGACACGGCCGCGCTTCGCCATAGTAGAGCCGGCCTGCTCTCTCTCCTCCATTCTCTGGCGCTCCTGCAGTCTCTGTGCAGCAGCCTGGATCTTGGCCTGCTGGTCGGCAACAACGCTGGTCTTGCTAACACCAAGCGAGTTGCTAGGCGCAAGGAGGCCGTGCTGGCCACGGTCAAGCGTTTTCTTGCCAGTGGTAGACTTGCTGCGAGAAATACCCTTGTTCCGGCGCGTCCAACTGAAAAAGCCCTTCTTCTCGGCAATGTATGCGCCCGGGTCAGGTTCAGCGGCCGCGCCCTTGACAATCTCCTCCATCACCAACCAACGGCCCGTCCGAATGCGGGTCTCAATAACAGCACACCGTCCAAATGCCGATTTTCGCTCAGGGGTCTCCTCCGGCGCCAGACTTGTCATCCACACCCACCAGAACGAGTCATCCAGGTCGAAGCGACTAATGCTGGCAAGCTCACCAGGCTCGAGTGTGCGCTCCGTCTCAAGGCGAGGGCGGTGAGACTGAGAGCTTCGCTGGCGAATGTTTGCGTCGATCGGGGGAAGAACCTTGTCGGGCGGGAGCAACATGTTCGTAGGGCTGTTCGGTCCGTCGTCAACAAAACCAGACGAAAGGAAGTCAGCCCAAGAAGGCGTTGTCGGACGGGCAAGTCCGTCACCACCGGAGGCGGGCGTGGTCCGCAGACCGTGATTGCGCCGGTTTCCAAGGTCCTTTGCGCTGTCGTCCTCGTCATCCTCCTCCTCCAGCACGCTGCCGAAGCCAATGTCCTCAAAGCGCGACCATGATGCATCGCGCAGAGATGTAGAGTGCTTTGAGCTGGAGACTGCCTGTGTCTGGTTTGCCGCTGAGATCGCCTTAAGAACTCTGCGGCACTCATCGGTAAGGGCCTGAACGGGGTCTTCGTAGTCGGAGAACTCACGCAGCGCGCGATCTTCATCGCGGTACTGGAAATGGCTACCACGGCGGAGAAGGGAGAAAGGAGTTGGAGAAACTGTGTCGACAATCATGATGACCTTGTTGGTCGACGACTGCATCAGGCTTGGCCGCTGAGGCGGATACTCAGTCTCCTGCAGGAGCTTCTGGAGGGACATGGGGAGAATGGCAAAGCTGCCGATGTTCTGCTGTGGTGACAACGAGCGCAGGTATGCGAAGAACAAGTGGCTTGTCGCATCTGCGGCCTTGAGCCACTCCTTATAGCCGCCCTCGAAACCGTTGCCTGTGTCGTTGTTTTCGAAAGCCCACCAAGACGCCATGCGCGACAGTTTGCGACCACCGAAACCATTGATCTTGCCATGCGCGGCAATGGCCGACAGCAGGTCAAAGAAGCTGAAAATAATGCTAGAACGGGCGTGGTTGTCCACGCTCAAGGGAATAAATGTTGTGAAAGAGCTGTGCGCCCCACGTGAATCTATATATGAAATGTGGTGTCAGCAGAATCTATAATGGAAGATATCAAGCTATGTGTGGTTAGGTGAAGGCGCGTACCTTGCTCGCCGATTTTGAAGAGCTCGTATGCGTCCCAACCAACAATACCGCCTTGCAGACGGCTCCAGCACCACTTCACAACGCCAGAAATAACCATTGGCTCGGTCATGCGCAGCTCCTGGAGCAGCAGCTCGCCGGAAAGGGGCGCATTCTGATCAAAGAAGTGGCGGATAAAAGTGCGGACGGCGCTGGGATCGGATGTGGGCCGGAAAGGAAGCAAAAGGAACGGGATATCAAGCGCTGTATGAGGCAAACGGGTGGCTGTTAGCAAACGTATCTCCAATCGAGTAATACGAGCATAAAAAAAAAGCAAATAAAACCAAAACAACCGTTATAAATCGGCCAAGCAAGGGAGAGCAAAAAGTATAAACGAACCTCTGGCCTTCAATTCCTCTGTGCAGAGCTTCACCAGCTCATGGATCTCCTCCGGCTCAACGGTCTTCCGGGTGTAGGCATCCTCCCACCGAGGCTTGGCCGGCACCTGGCTGGCAAAGTCCTGGCCGGTGCCGTTTTTCTTGGACTTGACCTTGGTGGGACCGTCCTTGCCCTTGAGGCGCGAAAATATGCTGGGCATCTTTCCGTGCCGATAACACTCTTCGCCGTGCCCGTTTGTTGCTGGTTGTTGCCGTTTTCCCAGACCAATTGGGAGTAAAATCGGAACGTCGCAAACGAACAAGGTCAGTAGGTGAAGAGAGACAGTCGACGAAGGGGGGGAACGGCGCGGCGAAAGAAAAAGAAGGGTCACAACGAAATGTGAGGCCGGGGTTCGCAGTCGAAAATGAGAAAGGGTCGAGGTGGTAGCAATATGTCGCCGATATAAAAGGGGGGACCGAGATCAGGCGAGGGGAAGTTAATTCATAATTAGAGGTGAAAGAGAAAGAAAAGTGTCAAAATGAGGCAGAAAAACAGACCCGAGTCGAACAGGAGAGAAAAAAGGGGTGGGACAGGCAAAAAAGGAAGGGACGGGACATTTGATGCGTGGTGGGCAGGGTAGGAGCGATGGGATAAGAGACGATGGGAAAGAGCAAGGCTCTTTTTACTTTTGTCGACTCGGTCTTACCCTATTCTGAGTGTGCTGCCACTCTCCTTTGCGAGCTGCGTGTTTTCATTCAGGGGGAGCGCCAAATGGGGAAGGGGGGAATGGCAAGGGTTGACCGGCTCTGGCCTTGCATTGGGTGGGCGAGACATGGGGGTAACAAGAGGAACACAGAAAAGAGGAAAGAGCGATGGGGGGAGGGCCAGCAGCCGGCCAGCGAAAAATTAAAGGGGGCAGGGGTGTGCACGCAGTAAACAGAAGGTGCAGAGCAGGTGTGTTTTAGCGTAAATGAGTGCTCTTGGGGCCATCCTGCCCCAAGCCGGTAGTGATTTGCAGGGAAGGAACTTCACAAGACATGCTCTGTCGGGTTTGGTCCAGGCCTTGGCAGGTGCGGCCAACACGGAAAGTGCAGCGAAAGCCCAATTATGCATGACGGTATGGAAGCTCTTTCCAACTCTCAAGAAGTGCTCGCATGTGGCTCACGAACAAAGAAGGTACGCGATGGTCAGAATTAGGTGTTTTGGACTGCCGCATGGACGGTCTCCCGTTTGTAGAATTAGACGGTGTTCTCCGTAGTTTTCAGCATTTGGCAAAGACCAAACTCAATTAGTTCACACCACACACTCGACGACATAAACTGCCAGCGTTGCTGTCAAGGCTAACTCCAACGGGTTGGTCTGACGGCATTGGCTCCATCGTTTCGTTTCCCTGTCTTGGACCGAATACCTTGCAATGGGACGAAGAGAAGACGGCAAACCGCACGAAAAACGGACAATTGCGCACGAGTCCGACTCACTCCAACAAGAACGAATACCAATCGAGGACGGAGCACGGAAGAGAAATACATGTACTGGTCCACAGCGGGCGGCTGACAGACCAGAGACGAAACGGCGAGAGACAGCCGTGAAAAAGAAAGAAGCAGAGAGCAGGGAGCGCCGAGAAAACGGTGGAAAGTTAAATTGGAGGAGCAAAGGTACGAAGCCCACGGCCCTATTCCCACGTTTTCTAGCCATTGCTTGCTCTGGTAACACTTTTCTTTTGTTCGGTTTCTGACATGCGTCCATATCCTCAGCAGGTCGCCAGGCGTTTGATTGGCCAGCAGTGGCCAGTCGTCCTACCAAGAGAGATGGAGGATTTGTTTCGTCACGAATCTCCTGTATCGCGAGCAACGAAATACCAAAAGACGACCGACAAATGGCCAGGAACGCGCCTCATTACTGAGCGACTAGACAGCACTACTCCGTAATTTTAAACTCAAGTCGAATAACCATAGCGCCTCTTTGGCCCAAACACCAACGCTTAGTCTTCCCTAGCATCTTATCTGCGAGCGGGCAAGACCAAAAAAGCACAGGATCGAGTGTCCACCAAACAGCGGCGGGAAACGCCAGTGGGGTCCGAGGGCGGGACAGGGCGAGACGGCGTGTTTTAGGGCCACCGTTAGAAATCGAACGGCAGAATCGCTGTTTCGAGTCGGGATGACAGCGGGTGAGAGTCCTGAGTACGATCTGTACGAAGAGGATCAGACGGTCAGAAATGCAACTGGACAGACAGACGAGGAATGCCAGTGTGCTGCGTGTGGCGAGACACTTTGCCGTGTGGCTAGTACCGATACCAATGCGATGCCGATGTCAATATCTCACTTCACATTCTGCCATCAGAGATGTTACGATCTGCTCAGCTCGCAAGAAAGGGCCTGGGTCTCGGAGGTCATGCAGATGGCTAGGAGAGCTAGGAGACGGTGGCATGCGTCCAGCACGGGCCACCAGCGCAAATGCGGACCATCTTGAGATCTACAAGGCAAGAAAAGACTGCCAGCGTCACATTGCATGCTCGGTATTCTTCAACTTTTTCTCAGTGTTCGGTCTTTTTTTTTTCCCCGGCCACGTTGAAGATGCGCCGACGACGATGGTCGAACCTCGCCGTGGCGGAGGCGCAAGAATAGAGGCGTTAAATGTATCGAGCTTTACTCCGTACATCTTCGAACGATAAAATTGTTCCACCACCAAATGTTCTCCGTACGAGTGTCGTACTCTTGTCTTACCCAGACACCAAGCCTTCACCCTCCTTCAGCCTCTGTCCTCACACACCGCATACCGGGAGCTGTAAGGAGAAGTGAGCTTGTGAGAGCTTGCATATTAGCTAGCCTTTCTTGCTGCCGAGAGATGCAGCTGATCCGACTCACCGTTTCTTGCACTCTCTTTTCTCTTTTTCTCTTTTTCTCTTTTTCTTTTTTCGGAGTGGGTTTTCTCAGAACGCTGTCTCTTTTTTTCCCTATATTTCTTACCTCACTCATGTCAGCTCCTTACTTACCCTCTCTGGCGCGGACTCTTGCCGCCGCCAATGAAATGTCTCCGCATGCATGCAAACACTACTACCGGAGCGGGATGCAGGCGAAAAGGTGGTATTGCTAGGTGACCGGGGGTAGCTTTCCAACCAGCCAGCTTTGCCAGCATGGCATGGTCCAGCCCGGCCAGGTCTAGTCCGAGCCAGCTGGCTATCTGCCAACGCAGCAAAAGTGTGAGCTGGCAGACGATGCAAGATTAAAAAAAGAAGAGAGAAAATTTTGCGTCGTTGTGAAATCGCAAAGCTCAGGTGTTCCGGGGTATCGTACGGGCCATGGCATAGAATTGCAAAACGCCTCTTATTTATGTCGTGACAGGTGAGCTTCTTCAGGTAGACAACGCCTCTTCTTATTGATACAACCCTCTTCAGGCGTGGCTTGTTGGGTGTTGCACACATTTACACATTTTACAGGGCACATGGACACATATTGGAGATACTTGTATGATGGTACAAATTTACAGAGAACCAGAAATATTGACGCCATAACATGAGTGTCAAAGAAGAGGCAATCAAGCCACTCGAGGTGCCGAATGCAGAGACGACGGGCGTATGTCAACGATTGTTCTCCGTAGCCGAGCCATTTTATTCAAATGAAGAACTGGCCACAGCCTTGTATCAATAAATCCATGTCGCCACGATTTGCTCTCATTACCCCAAGTGATACGCAGCAAAGGGCGTCAGTGTGTTGTCCGAAGGATTCCCTGAGGTTGTTAATATGTGCAAATCCCGGGCCGCTGGGTCGTAGAAACAATTTAATATTTGTATATTTGTGCCCGACAGGCCTTGCGGTGCAGACAAAATCAGAAATAAAGGCTCTCGCAATACGACGTATATTTCAATATTTTATCCGAGACGTGGGGAGAAATCGGCATGGCTAGAAGCCTGCAGAAGAACTACATTGCCTCTTTCTTGCGCTCTTTTGTGTCTCAAGCGTGGAAACGCATGGCCAGAAAATAATAGAAAATAGGATGAAGACGAGGAAAAGTCGGGCCAAGGAAGAAGCAGACAACCGGAGCAAGGAAGAGGAACATCCCGTGCGGTGCGGATTCCGAAACACATTTTGCGGCGGTTGATTCGCTGCTTATGCACGACGATACCTCGCCAGGCGAACGATCAAAATGCCGGGAAAGGCACAACGTGCAAGCGAATAAGAATGCGTGGTAAAAATGAGGGAAAGAAAAATAATAAATGAATAAATGAAAATAAAAAACATTGAAAACCAGGCGATGCAGAAAGAGATAGGCAGGGCGTGCGTTGGTTCCAGTTCTTTGCCAACCTTGGCTCATGCGGCCAGCCTTTTCATCGTTGGGAGAGTGCAGCGTTCTTTTGCTTTAGTACGACGATATCGGTAGAGGACCCTGTCTCACGATGTGTTGCTTGTGCAGCTGTGTCGGGCGTGGCCATAATAAGGCACATTCAGGATGAGCAAGGTACATGATACGACGCACAAAGTACAAAGTACAGAATACGGCGTTGTACAGAGTACAGGAGTACTTTTCGTCGTACATGAAGGAGCGTGGAGCGTGGAGCGTGGAGCGTGGGAAGAGCGTCGATCCACGCAAGGCACAGACAATGGATGTGATGCAGCACGGAGAATGGGGTCAGACCGTCGATGAGCAAGCACAATTTGCTGGCCAGTGTACGAATTGACGAACAGACATCAGAGCAACGTCATCTCGTGGGCCGATGTATAAATACAAAAAAGTGGGCAGGAAAAGGAAGCAGAGTTGAAAAGCACGAAATGCATGCAGGACATGTAAATTTGTGTTATATTGCAAAAAATCCAGACCTGTCATTTGCTATGAGGGCTGTAAATAAAAGACAGAAGAAGACAACGAGAGACCATTAAGCGGCAAATGAAAATACGACACATAAGAACAGGGCAGAGGGTAAATAGGAAAGTCTGGTGGGCAAGAGTGTGAGAAGAACGGAAAGGAAATATGAGATATGGCAGTCACACTCATATTAGAGGGACTAGTATAAGAGGGATCAGGCAGCGTCGACAAAGCGCCTGATATCCGCCTCCCTTCTATGATCTGTCGTTTCGGGATCAGTTTAGGCCGTGCCGGGCGTCTCCTTTTCGGCATCGACGGCTACTGAAGCCGTCTTGCTGTCCTTGGACTCGGCCTGGACGTTCTCCTTCTCGTCGACGGTAGCAGCAGCTTTGGTTGTCTTCGCATCAGCCTTCTCCTCTTCTTCCTCTTGCGTCTCGTCATCCTTCACCTCGGCCTCCTCCTTCTTCTCCTTCTCCGGCAGGCCCTCGATCGTCGTCGAGCCCTTCAGCAGACTCCAGTCGATCTCGCCCTCGGCGCCATACCGCTTCATCAGCCACACGTTCGCAGCACGGAAGTGGCCACAGTCAAAGAAGCCGCGGTGGGCACTGAGCGGGCTCGGATGGACACTACGCAGCACCAGATGGCGCCGCTCGTCAATCTTGACCACGCGCTTGGCCGCCGGCGATCCCCAGGCCACAAACACAACACCGCGTGCGCGCTTCTGGGCGACCAGGTCGATAATCTTCTGTGTGAAGCGCTCCCAGCCGTGGTTCGAGTGCGAGTTGGCTTCGTGGGCACGCACCGTTAGGCACGTGTTGAGCATGAGCACGCCGCGCTCGGCCCAGGGCGTCAGCAGACCACCCTGCTGTGGCGGCGGCGGCTGAAATTGGCCGGGGTAGTCCTTCTGGAGGGCGATATAGATGTTCTTGAGCGACGGGGGCGGCTTGATGGGCGGCTTCACGGAGAAGGCAAGGCCGTGGGCCTGGCCATCGTTGTGGTACGGATCCTGGCCCACAATGACCACTTTGACTTCGTTGAAGGGAGTATACCGGGACCTAAAGGTAGGGGAGGTAAGTATGTGAAACTGCACAAAGGTTGTTGACAGCACAATATCAGGGGCCATCATACCAAGAGTAGACGTCCTGGGGTGGTGGGAAGATCTTGCGGCCGGCGGCGTGCTCACGGCCCAGGAAACGCTTCAGATCCAGGAACGATGGCGTGACGAGCTCGTCCTTGAGCACGGCCAGCCAGCTCTCGTCCAGTGTGTCAATCTCGAGCTTGAGCAACTGCTGCTGCTCTTTCGTCAACTTGGCTGCCCATTTGGCCTTGTCGAACCTGGATGTTGACTGGAAGAACTCGGGAGCGGCCGGTGCCAGTCCCGGCTTTGCAGCCCCAGACTTGCTACTGGAGCCATTTGAGTTGTTTGCGGATGCCGTCGATGCTGCTGCTGCTCCCTTGGGGCCACCAAAGAAGGACATGAGCGAGCTCTGCTGGCCCGGCTTGGCCTTCTTGGGATCGATCGAGGCGGCCAGGTCGGCGCCGGCCTTGCGTTTGAGGGAAGCCATGCCTGCGAAAAGGATCGATGAGGGATGCCGTTGGACGAGAGGCAGGAACTGGAGAAGACGTGAGGCTCCGGTCGAAGACAGGCCGAAAGAGACACTGGTCAAGCCAGCCGAGCGGGCAAAGAGTCGTCGATATCGAGCCGTGGTGAAGGGAGAGTCGAAGACGTACTGAAGATGCGGTGAAAACACGCTGAAAATGGACAATGTCAGGGTTGTCGAGAAAGCTTTGAGAAGTAAACAGGCAGCTGACGGTTCTCGAAGACAAAAAGTGACAGCTGCTTGGTGCTCCGTAGTTCGCTCTTCTTCTGTTGTTCTAAACAGTTTTTTCGACAAGGGGCCTTCAATGGGGAAATTGAGCTGTGGGAAGGAAATTTGGTCCTTCTAATATGTCGTCCAGTGGCAGTATATCACAAGGATCGTAGTTGGAAGGAACGGTCCAGGGGATGGTTATGTGTGGTCATCGATCACAGAATCCGTGGGGGAAAGAATGAAGATGCTGGGTCTGGCTTTTCCTGTTTGCCTTGTTGCCTGCCAGCTGAGAATCTCTGTTTGCACGGAAGAAGGTCAGGGTCTACAGCTTCCAGAAGAGTGAAAAACTGGGCAAGAACCGCTGGTTAAGATTAAAGGTGGTCATTGTGGGAAAGCACACCGAGAGGCTAGCACTTGAAGAGCCATCCAGCATGCAATTGAGGCAGGGGCGGTGGATATTGCTTGGGAAAGTGCATGCAGGGGCAGTGTAAAGGAAGGAGTGGAGGGTCGCGTGTACGGAGTAGTTTGGCCAGCTTGGCGTGCCATCTGAGTTAAAGAGCGACGCGGATAGCGAGTGGAACAGCCGTGAATTTTCGCGTTTTTTCTTTTCTTTCTTTTGTCAACTGGCGGCAGGCGGCACCCAGGCTCCAGAGCCAATTGAGGCTACCCAGTCCAACGGGGGCGCGGTCTCGGTGGGTCCCTTCGGCCTCCAGCCTGGCGTTTGCTCGTTTTAGCGTGCGGAGAAGCGACTTCAGCTGGGTTCTCTAGCTGTCTTTGACAGCATCGCAGCCTAAAAGCCAAGCAAGACCTCAAGGTTCCAGCTGTGTGGTTGCCTTGGAAGGAGTACGGAGAATACGGAGGGCAGAAGATGCGATGCATGCATGAATCCGAAGCATTCTCTATGGGCCTGACAAGTTTCGGCCTATGGTCGTTTGCCAGTACAAGAGACTCAAACAGGGAGACATTGGAAGATCAGAGCGAGTCCCATGAGAGGCTTTGAGACATTTGGGTGCAAGCTTGTGATACAAAGAGATAGGCAGGGCCTTGTTTGTTTGGAAATTGTATTATGAGTGCGTTGTGTTTTTGGGGGAGTTATTTTACAAGTACAATTTTATGCTTTTGCGTTGCGTTTTCCTGAAGCAATACCAAGCAACGATAAAGAGATATCGTAAAGCAGAATGGAAGCTGAAAAGATGAGAGTATGAAATCGTAAAAGTCTAAACCGCCAATGCTGACCAATGAAACACCAAAAAGATATAGGAGAAAAGAAAAACAAAGTAAGCAAGCAAAAAAAATAAAGACGGCCGCCGGTATTTTTGATACATGAAATGCAAAGGGTCAAATAAAGAGAAGTCAGAACAGTTCAGTAGAAGCAGACTTCACGCGCCGTTCATCTTCCTCTCGTGCGCACGTTCGTTAATACCACTGAACACCTTCTTGCCCACCTCATAACTGCTGATCATAATGGCACAAGCCGGAGCCACCTTGAGCGTGCGAGGAATCCAGCCCTTGAAGAGGCCGCTAATGCCCTCGGTACGGAAGATATGCCACAGCAGCTGGCCCATTCTCTGCTCTTCTGGCATAGAAGCAGCAGCACTTGCAGCGCCCGAAGGTGTTCCTGCCTGGGCTGCCTCACGGAACACCTGCGTCCGGGTCTTGCCAACATCGAAAGGCATCGTTGCGATCGACGCCGCCGCACCAGAGATCGAGCCTGCCGCAAAGCTGTCGAGGAACGTGTTGCGGTGGTTCTCGCGGCTCTGCGACCGCCGCCGCTCACGCACCCGTCGTGACCCGTCCAGGTCTAGCAGGTCACGGCCGCGGCGTCGCTCTCGTGCCTCGGTCAGCCGGCTGCGCACCGTCTCGTAGCCCCACCAGTACATGCCCGAGAAGGGCACATCGCGCCACAGCGTCAAGGTCAAGCCGCGCCATAACGAGTGGATGCCGTGCGTGCGCACCATGCCCCGCAGGTCCTGGAAGATGTCCTGCAGGTGACCCGCGGCCGACGAGCCCTGGGATGCCTGCAGCCGTGTGCGGAACAGCTCAATGGGACCGACAGCAGTAGCTGCAAGGACACGGGCAAAGGAGCCTGCCACCAGTGGGGCGTACTGATCGGGCGTTGTGCGGTTGATGGGGCTCTTGGGGTTGAAACGCAGCCACTCGTAGCCGGTAAAGTAGATGACGTTGGCGGGAATGGACATGACGAGGGTCGGCGAGAGGCCACGCCACAAGGTCGTCATGCCCTCGTTGCGGGCAATCTTCCGGAGGCCGTCAATGGTCGAGTTGATTGTCTTTTGCTGGTGCTGCTCGACGGCGCAGTCGGGGAATGCGGCAGCGGCGGCGGCCTCAACTTGTGCCGCCTTTGGCCCAGCCAGGCACATTTCAGTGACCGTGGCATTCATGAAGAACACCTCACGGCAACAGGCAGTAACGCCGAGGTCTGTTGGCCGGAAGGCGCCTGGAGATGTGGCCACAATCTTCTGGAAGTTCGCGGGGAGCTTTTCGAAGTCGATGA
This sequence comes from Sporothrix mexicana, assembly GCA_021396375.1. NCBI lineage: Eukaryota > Fungi > Ascomycota > Sordariomycetes > Ophiostomatales > Ophiostomataceae > Sporothrix > Sporothrix mexicana. The sequence goes on along the minus strand of WNYC01000021.1, from coordinate 467,083 downwards.
CGGGGCGGGAGACAGTCTGGGACTGCAAACGGACACGGACAACGTCGAGAGGTGTGACTGTATATCGAGTTAGTACAGTGTATAAATATAAATATGTCCGCGCAGTCGCCATAACAATTGCAAAGGCGAAAATATCTAGGGATACCCACCTAAAAGGCCAGTCAACAGACTGCCAGCTGTTGCGGACAGCATCCTCTGCAGCACTGTAATCTCCGAAGTGTCGACAACGCCGGCCTTGGTGAGATTCTTCTCGTTCGTGACCGGTGGTGTATATGGCAGCGTCTCCGGGCCCTCAGCCTGTTGCTGCATGTGTAATCTCTCATGATCCTGTCCGCCGGTGTTCTGTGGCACATTGGGTGCCATTGTGAGGGGAGCGTGTCGCTTTGGTCGGGGCGAACGAGGATTAATGATTGAGGGGAAGTCAAGGGAGGAGATCGAGGTTTGACAAAAAAGTGAGCGACTCGCGATGAGCCCTCAACGAAATGCTATGTCGGTCCCCCTTCTATCTATGGTCAATCGAAAAGCCGTTCGAAATTGATTCGGGAAAATGCAATTGGATGTGTGGTCGTCATGGAAAATCGTGTATGGACTGGAGTTTCGAAGTGGACGGGATGGTGGTTTTGAAAGGACGGAGGCGGGCGCGGAGATAAAATAATATACTATGACCAAACACTTTTTTTCGTATGTCCATTTCTCGGTGATTGCCTCAATTGCCTCGCTATTTTTTTTACAGGCACGGCGAAATGCGGGCAGCGGCTTGTCTCGGGGGCAAAAAATTGTATTGGTTTAGTTCTAGCCGAGCACTCATTCAGCCGCTTCTTTCCAGTGGTGACGTCGCCCCACAGCGCTTGTCAACGTGCGCCCAGCGCCCTTCACTGCCTTCCAACCGTCATTGAAATCTGCTTTCAGGTGTTTTAGTGCGCACATCAGATAAGATAAAGGCCGTTATCGGCCATTGCACGAAGTTGGCCCGCGCGACACGCAGTCACGTGCAGCTATGATGGATGGGCCGAGTTGGAACATTATGGTGGTAAGGCACGACAGGGCCTAGCGAAAATTACTGGAAGGCACGAAAAGCCAGGCTTCAACCTCACCTCAAAATCGACGACAGCCTTCAACATTGGCATCAACGACGACGATTGAGACCACGCCTGCGTCCGACAGTGTACGACAACGTCTCCCTAGGCCTTCCGATCGTCATTTAACTGACGGAAACACCTGCGCCATCAAAAAAGGCGTCACAGCCGCGCGTTTTGCAACCACAGACAGCTGCATCTCAGGTCGACGCGACAGAACAGAACGGCACAATGTCCTCAGCAGCTGAGCGGCTGGCCGCCCTGAAGGCGCGGGTGGCAGCGGCCGTGGCGGGCCCCAAGGGAGATGGTCTTCCAGGAAGCAGTGGAGGCCCACAGCGGAACGACGGCGGCAGTAGCAGCACATTCGGCAACGACCCATCTAGCGGACGAACGAGCGGCCTTCCACCCTCCGGCGGTCTCAATGTTCCCTTGCATCCGGCGCTGGAGAATCTTAATTCGACATTTACTTCATCTTCCTCCTCCAAAAACTTTGGCCGCGGCAAGCGTGACAACCGCAAGTCCCGCGCCAATCCCTATCTCGATTCAAGCCCAGCAACAGTAGCCACGGCCGAAGGCGATGCGATCATCGAGGCAGCCGCGGCAGCACCGGCGCCGGCCGCGCGCGCACGGAGCTCGCGACAGCTCCTGTTCAACGAGCAGGGAAAATATATTCAGCAGGGAAACGCACTACGGCGACAGGCAGCGTTGGAGGCGATGAAAAAGCGGATTGCAGAACAGGCACGCAAGGCTGGCATGGACGAGATCCCGAGCGACAAGAACTTTGTCGTCGAGGCACCGCCAGATATCGAATGGATCGACCAGGCCTACTTTGCCGAGGGCAAGACGTACGACGACTTGGATATGCCGGACTGTTTAGTAGTCTCAAGGCCCAAAGCGGAGGGCGAGGACGAGGGCGAAGAGAGCATCATTACGGACCTCGTGTCACATCCGATCCCCATCGAGCCACCACAGGACAAACTGGTGCCAGAAGCCAAGCCGATGTACCTGACAAAACAGGAGCAGAAGAAGCTTCGACGAGCGCGGCGTATGGCCGAGCTCAAAGAGAACCAGGCCAAGATCCGGCTGGGTCTGATGCCAGCGCCGCCGCCCAAGGTCAAACGGTCCAATCTGATGCGCGTCCTCGGCGAGGAGGCAGTGCAGGACCCAACTGCTGTCGAGGCGCGAGTCAACCGCGAGATCGCAGGCCGTTTCGACAAGCACATGGAAGCCAACGAAGAACGGCGCCTCACAAAAGAGCAGCGGCACGAGAAGCTGGCTGCCAACCAGGAGAAGGACGCGGCCAAGGGCATCCATATGCTCATCTTCCGCATCTCGTCGCTAGTTAACGGACAGCACCGCTACAAGATCTGGAAGAATGCCGAACAGCTTGCACTAACGGGTGTCTGCGTGATGCACCCCCAGGCTAACCTGGTGGTGGTAGAGGGTGGCGAGTACAGCATCAACAAATACCGCAAGCTGATGATGAACCGCATCGACTGGACGCAGAACATCCCGACCACAATCCCGACGCCGACTGTGTCAGCTGTAGGACGTATCCCTGACCCATCAGGCCAGAGCAAGGGTCCATCGCGCGAGTGGCTGGCCAGCGAGAGCGAGTCTCTGCCAAACAACCAGATTACCCTGCTGTTCGACGGCGAGACCAAAGGCCGTGTCTTCCGCAAATGGTCGAGCAAGATCTGCGATACCGACCGAGATGCTTTTGATTTCTTGGCTCGCACAAAGCTGGAGAGCTTCTGGACACAGGCGCGGTCGAGCTCATAGTCCTCGCAAGCTCCATTACATTAGTGATAGTAAAAGTAGCATGGCGTTTTGGGTCCGACTAAGTCGGTGGTACATAGGCACAAGATATCAAATAAATATGCATTTAGCGGTCTATAAATGGATAGTTGAATAGGGCTTCATTCTGCACGTCTAATTTGACTCCATTTAGTAGAAAAGGAGCAGCAGTGGCATGTGCTAATTGATATTATCGACGGTGGATGGCGCCTTCGTGCACACGAGGCTAACAGTTGCAGCCTTACGACCCTCAGAATATCTTACCACGAGTAGTAGCCCCACTTAAAAGTATCTCCGCTAATACCCTGATACCACCATTTGCTCTTTACTCCTAGCCACCGCTAACAGTCACTCGCCGGATAAGCTCGCCATCTGACTGCATAATATTGTGGAGCGTGGTTCGCCTGTTCTGCCCACTCAACTTTCACCATTTCACATCATCAACTTCGATCGCGGATACATCTTACTTTTGCGGACAATCTCCATCACCGACGCAGGCCGTAAGGTGAAGATTCCTTGAAGGTATCCCAAAGAAGGAGCTACCGACTCTCGGTGCCGGTACAAATACAGGGCAGCCACGCATCCGATCGCGTTCGATCGTGCCTTCCCCCGGCATTTGTCATCCTTTATTTCCAGCTCCACGAAGCTTCCCCAAACCCTTATTTTCCATTTTCTCATCAGCCCGATCCGGTGTCTGCTTGCCAAACTCCATCTCACGCCCTACCATGTCACAGCCAGCGCCCTCCGGGAGTGGCGACGGCTCTGGCGACATCAGCTCTGAACTCGAGTCCTTCCGGCAACAGTGGAGAGCTGAGGTCAAGGCCAAGACCACACCATCCGGCGCTTCTGGCAGAAACAACAATAACCGCAACTCTTCTTCAGCCGGTCCATCAAAGGGGAAATCAATAGGACCATCGGAGGGCGACGAAACAGCACCAAATCGTCAACAGCCAGCCCAGGGATCATCTCAGCGCTCGTCCGGCGCACGGCGGGGCAGCAGCACTGCCGGCGCACCACAGACACCACTTAAGCTTCTGTCCTCAGGCAAGAAGCTTCTCGCACAAGAGAACGACGACGACTATGCGCCTCCACGAGCGTTTGACGATGTCGCCCACGATTCGAAGACGGCACAAACTGCCAGCTCATCAGCAACAGTGGTCAAGCAGGAGCCAGAATCGGCGCTGGAGCACTACGAAAGGGCCGTAGAGAAGGAAGCTTTGGGCAGTCTCGGGGACAGCCTACGGCACTACCGGACGGCTTTTCGGGTGAGTGGATCTTTTTCCTTTTCGATTCTACCTGGAGTGGTTTGCTAACAATGACTACAGATGGACAGCGATGTGGACAAAAAGTACAAGAAGAAGCACTATCCAGCACCACCCCCTGCGGCCGCTGCCTCTTCCGGGGAGCAGCCAAAGGAGGGCGAAGATGCAGCAGCCGTCGTGCCGGCGAAGCCTGTCCGTGAGGGACCACCACCGACCCTCAAGGAGCTCATCACGTCGTTTGCGGGACTCACCATCGAAGGTGCCCCACCACCAGTCGAGGGCATGCCCGCGCCGCCGTGCCCCTTGGCACAACTTCCCGACGAGTTGCTCGTGCATATCTTGCGGGACGTGGCCCTGGACGATGTTGGTGATTTTGTGCGGCTTGCACAGGTCTGCAAGAAGCTGGCATTCCTTGTGGCCACTGAGGACCGCATCTGGAAGCGGGTGTGTGTGGGACCCGAGTTTGGCTTTGCCAACATGTACCGCGCATGGGAGCGCACGATCGTCTGGGGGCCTCTCGAGGAGGATAAAAAGGGCGAGTACGTTGTCGGTGACGGCACTGCGGTTTCGGCGGAAGTTGCCGAAGAAGAGCGCCGGCAGCAGAGACAGGCCAGCAGCTTTTCTACGACTATGAAGCTGCGAAAGGGCATCAAGGCCCCAGGTAAGGACGGTGCCCTCACCACGATTCCACCAGCGTACCCGTCATGGCAGCGCATGTTCCGGCTGCGGCCGCGTATCCGGTTCAACGGCTGCTACATTAGCACCGTCAACTACATCCGGCCGGGCCAGCCGCAAGCCAGTCTTGTGGCGTGGGGCAACCCGGTACACATTGTTACGTACTTTCGGTACCTGCGTTTCTTCCGCGACGGCACGGCGATCAGCCTCTTGACGACCTCGGAACCGCCAGATGTGATCCACCACCTGACCAAGGACTTGCTGACGACGCACCAAGGCGGAGCAATGGCCCACCTGCATTCGAATGTGATGCAGAACGCTTTGAAGGGCCGCTGGCGCATGTCTGGAATTGCCGACGAAGGGGCAGGCGAGGGTGCGGCCGGCAGCGATGACGAATTGCGTAGCCGCGACGAGGTTGTGGAAGGCGGAAAGACACCGGCAACAAGCACGCCCGCTTCCCCCTTCTCCTCAATTGCGGCCGCCACAGAGGCAGAGAGCGACGTCGTGGTCGAGACCGAGGGCGTGGGCAAATACTACTACCGGATGGAGCTGGCTTTCCGCTCGGCAGGCAAGGGCACACGCAACAACAAGCTCAACTGGCGCGGGTTCTACAGCTACGACCGGCAGACGGATGATTGGGCCGAGTTCGGCCTCAAGAACTACCGGCCGTTCTTCTTCAGCCGCGTACGCAGCTATGGCGTGGGCGAGTAGCTGTCATACATGGACTGGATGTGATGATGACTTTTTAGATAAACAGATGTATTAGACAAGCCTGTGCCTTATTTTTTTTTCGATTTACACTCATTTAATTTAGAGTTGATAGTTAGATTGTGAAGGGGTTTTTTTTTTTTTTACAAAATTAACGCTCTTTGATATTGAATTATAAATAAAACCGAAAAAAGAATAGCTGATGTTGCAGATTCAAGCCTGATCCTCACACACTGCAGTCATTCAAAGAAGGATATACTCCGACACTCGATGCTCTCACGCACGTTCGCATCCTCGAAACTGTTGTCCCAAAAGGCCGTATGGGGTGTACGCCACCCAACACTTCTGTCGCTGTCGTGGAATTTGAATAAGAGAGCCTCGTCGCGGGCCATGCGCGAAAAGTACCACCAGCGGTGATCAGAGTTGTGGCGGAAAATGGCGGCTGCCAGCTGCTTGTCGTCGTCCATGGGCGCAAACATGTCGTCGCCTTCGGGAATCTTGTCGACGATCCAGAGCACATTCGGCGTCCCTTCGTCGTCACGGACACTGCGGGCATCGCACACGGCTAGTGGACATTCTTGCGGAGGAGGTGTAAAGGTGCGCCAGAAACTGGAGATGATGAAACGCTTGAAGCCAGGTCCGTCAGGGCGAGCTTTTGCGTAGATGGCCTGGGCAGCAGCAAGTTGGCGGCTGGGCTCTGTGTCGACATGGACTTCGCCGGCAGCTGGCTGGAGACCGCCATAGTGACGATATGGCTTGTCGTTACCAGCAGAATCCTTGTCCTTTGCGGGTGTTGCTTTGGGCACAATGGCGGCCGACGTTCTCAGCATCCAGTTGTTGACAACGACCAGGTCGGCCCCAAACGCCTTTTGTACGTAGTCGTGTACTTCTTCCTTGTACTTGGCCTCAACCTCGGCGGTATCGTGGAAATTGGCAATGGCAGTCGGTACATCGAGTAGGCGGAAGCCGTGGCGGTCCAGCGAGAAGTGATCACGAATTTCGCGGCCGTCACGGATCGTTGTGGGGTATGGCCCGTATTTTCCAGTGTTGACTTCGACGCCAGACGACACAAAGCGGCGGTTGATATCCGTGCCCGGCAACAGGTACTTGAGATTGGCCTGCGTCGTGCGGACGGTCTCCTCGATGTTGTCGACGGTCATTTTGGCAGCGAGTAAAATGTGTGCTACTATTTATGTTGGCTGTAGATATTGTTATATTGTTGAAATTGTATTACGATTGGACCCTATGTGCCAGTGGCTTTATATACTGTGCACTTGAGTGGTTCCTCTGGTGTACGTCGTGTAAGTCGTGATGGACGCTACATCAAAGTGCGGAGAAGCGGAGGAATTTGGGCGACACGGAACAATCAAAGCGAAGGTCACGCCCCGGCATCTTGCGGGCCGATATGTCAATGTTAGTGACAGTGACGTATCTGGACAGGGAAATTATTCTGCAATGTAATTTGGATGATAGGCTCGAAGGAGCTGTCAAACGATATTGTGGGACAGGAATCCGGGGTAAACTGGCTGGGATCCAGAGCCGCATTCCTGGCGGAATGCCACGCGTTCTTTCTGTATTTGACAGATCCAGCCCGTTGGAAGGGGAGTAGAAAGAGGCAACATTGGTGTCCTGATGCCTATTTTCGTTCATAAGTTCATTTTCATCGTTTTGGTTTTGATCGAGGTGAGAAGAGGTCGGAAGCATTGCTCGTGATTGTATTTATGATTGAGACAGCAGAAGTATGTCACCTTGCCGTGCTTAGAAATGTTTTGTTTATTGTTTATTGTTTATTGTTTTTATATCTCTTGTAGACTTGTTTTCTTTTTCTTTTTCTGTTCCTTTGGGAAAAAAATACATATAAGACAGACAGACAAAAGTGTTTGGGACATCTGATCACAGTGTATGCAGCAACCACCAAACATCATGGTCACACATCGACTGGGATCCGTCCATATAGCGCCTACTTCTTCCCCGAACACGCCATCAATCATCGACTGGTTCCGTGGTGCAGTTGGTTAGCGCATCGTACTAATATCCTCTCTTCTGAGAATACCATGCGAAAGTCGAGGGTTCGAGCCCCTCCGGGACCATATCAATCTAATTCGAAAGAATTACTTGGTCTTTTCCAGTCTTTTTTTGTCAATTTTTTTAACTTGCTTTTCCAGCACGACAGGAATGTTGCCCATATTTTTGTTGGTGACTTTCACTTTCATTTATTTCTCAAACATTGTTTTTAATAGTAAAAAAAGAAAATAATAAAGAAAATAAAAAGGACCCTTATTCCAAAAATGCACAAAAAAAAATCCAATTCCACAAGACGCCGGGAAAAAAGGAGCAAATACTGACCATCTCACGTCTCACCGGTCTCATAGAAGACATTGACACAAATAAGATTTATTTCATGTTCTTCCCTTTCATCTCATCTGCTCCTGCCGTTCCAGTTGCTTGGTCTGGCCCGTCCCGCTGAGTTGCAGCACCAATGCGCTAGCCCAAAAAGGCAACTACTCACTTACAGGAGGTTTTTTCTCGTCGGATGTATCTGCTTGCCGGTCCAGGAACCAAGAATAAAACATCAAAACTATAAACAAGGCTGCGAGTACGTCGTTCTGGTATGCTATTTAAGTACTATCACACGACGTATGTCGTCAAACTTCGTATTGTGCGGCGTTGATCCTCTCCCAGCTGTAATATCGGCTGGCTAGATAACAGCGCTTCAGCGTTTAGATTACGACGAGGCTGTGCATATTGCAGTGTCACGCCCTAAAAAATGCTTGAAATAGCCTGGAATGCCGTTGTGGCGGCTGCGCTAGCGGCATTCTTCAGAAGGGACATGGGGACTAGACCAGCAGTGCAGCGAGCATGTGTCGACCCACTCATTTTCAGGGGAAACAGGGCCTTTTGCACACGTAAATTTTAAGCCGCTCTGCTGATTGGCGGGGGGCGCACCTTCCACTTTACGAGAAACTGTCTGCTAGCGCACCTGTGCCTGCCATTTCTGCCAGCATCGTGTTTTCTGGCCTCCTAGAGCGACGCGTGACGTCTTGCCTCGGCCTCACTTGCTCTGTTGACTCTCCTTTCTGTTCCTTCCAGGCCAGTTCTCTCTCCCAGCCACAACAGCGCACCGCCTGCGCCAACCATCGACCACAGACTCGCCATGGTCTGATCCCCTCGTTTCTGCATCGTCGCTCTCGTTCTTTTTTGCCCATTGGCGTTGCTATGCCCGCCACGCCCACCATGACGCTCTTTTCTTTCCTCCGCAGCATCTATAACGTCGATACTCTCGACACCCGCTTCACGACACCGTCAACAGTGCCCTACAAGCCAGAGACAGCGTCGTCCAAGGCTGCCAACCGTGGCAATGGCACGCTTGGCAACACAGACAGCCGCCGCGATGCGGCCGCCGAGATCATCAAGCGCGCCGAGCCGTCCAAATGGCGGACGCCCGAGTTTTACATCTACTACTTTATTTTCTTGACCGTCGTGCCCTACATGTTCTGGGTCGCCTACGACGTCTCAAGGCGTGAGTGGCACTGGGTCCCAAGTCAAACAAGCACCGCAGCAGCTAACCTCTATTTTTCGTGTAGCGTCTGATCCTCGGTATCCTCGATTCGAGGACAAACTGGCGCCTGGCTGGATTCCAGGACGCAAAGTTGTATGTTGACCTCTATTCGACTTCCTGACAGCTACCTTAAACCAACCTGCTAACCCCAATACCCCAGGACACATCGGATTCCCAGTACCACACATTCCGCTCCAACCTGCCGTACATGGCCCTCCTCCTCCTCCTCCACCCTCTCATGCGCAAAGCTTGGAACGCAATCTACCCGACCTCCGATTCCTCCCCGACTTCGTCTCCTACCCGCGCACTCACACCCGGCCAGGCCGAGTCCCGCAAGGAGCAGCGCTTGTCGTTCGACTACGTCTTTGCTTTCGTCTTCCTCGTTGCCCTACACGGTATCTCTGCTGCCAAGGTCCTACTTATTCTCTGGATCAACTACAACCTGGCGACTGTCTTGCCTCGCCAATACGTTCCCATCGCCACCTGGGTCTTCAACATTGGCACCCTCTTTGCCAACGAGCTCGCCGGCGGCTATCATCTGGTGAACGTGACTTCGTTGCTCAGTGAGGGTTCGTGGGAGCCAATCTTCCATGCCACAGTTGAGGGTGTTAAGACTGCGCCAGCTCTCGTGCAATGGGGTTCCTGGTTGGACGGCTTTGGAGGTATCATGCCGCGCTGGGAGATTCTGTTCAACATTACTGTGCTGCGTCTGATCAGCTTCAACCTTGACTACTACTGGAGCCACGGCGACCGTGGATCGAGTCCTTTGGAGGTAGGATACACACCCGAAATGACGAGCGACAAACTCCCTTGAACTCTGCTAATACCCCCAGAAGAAGCAGCTCGATCCCGCAAACCTCTCGGAGCGGGATCGCGTCACCATCTCCGCGCCCCCGCAGGACTACTCGTTCCGCAACTACGTGGCCTACGCCATCTACGCCCCCCTCTACCTGACGGGCCCCATTGTCTCGTTCAATGACTTTGTCCACCAGTCCCGCTACCGGCCGGCCACTATCGAGAGCCGCCGCACTCTGCGCTATGGTGTCCGCTTTGCTCTGTGCCTGCTCGCTATGGAGCTTGTCCTGCACTACGACTACGTCGGTGCCATCTCGCAGTCTGGCCCCAACTGGGGTTCATACACCTCCGCCCAGCTGTCTCTGCTCTCCTTCTTTAATCTCCACATTATCTGGCTGAAGCTGCTCCTGCCCTGGCGCCTTTTCCGTCTCTGGTCCCTGCTCGACGGCATCGACCCGCCAGAGAACATGCTGCGCTGCGTCAGCAACAACTACAGCACTCTCTCCTTCTGGCGCGCATGGCACCGCTCTTACAACCGCTGGCTGGTCCGCTACATTTGGATCCCGCTTGGCGGCTCTGATTTCCGCTCGTGGCTCGGTGCTGCCCGCTCTCTGCTCACTTACATGCTCGTCTTCACCTTTGTGGCCCTCTGGCACGACATCCAGCTTCGCCTGCTTATCTGGGGCTGGCTTGTTGTCCTGTTCTTTGTGCCTGAGGTGCTGGCGTCGTTCCTGTTCCCGCGCCGCCGCTGGGCTAAGCGGCCGACTGCCTACCGTATGATTTGCTGTGCTGGCGCCGTCATCAACATCCTCATGATGATGAGCGCCAACCTGGTCGGCTTTGCTGTTGGCCTCGACGGTCTGCAGAGCATTATTCACGGCATTGTCCACGACTGGTCAGGCTTTGTGTTCCTGGTCACTGCCTGTGGCGCTCTCTTTGTCGGCGTCCAGGTCATGTTTGAGATCCGCCAGTCTGAGATGCGGCGCGGCATATTGCTGAAGTGCTAAGTGCCTGATGGGAGAAAGGGGGGAAGCACGTTATTTGAATATTTGTACCACCACGACCGTTTCTTTTCTTCAATGATTGGTTACTCAAGGTTAGTCAGCTATATGTTGACATCACATTATCATGGGACATTGGGAGCATTGCTATGTTTTTGTAATTTGTTTTGAGAATCTGAGAAAATAATTAAAATACGCACACAGCCTTTCGTTGCCTTTGCACGTTCGCTTTAGGGTATATCTTGTACAAAGTACACAATCTAAGAAACCAAAGGACGAGATCCCAGCCTGGTAGATATCAACGCAGAAATGGCAGGACAGAAATATCGACCAAAGATTCAAAAAGAGCGAGTCATCAGCCCACAAATATTTTACATCTTGTTTGGGGCGACCAGCTCAACATCAACGGCCTGCCGGTCGGCGTGGGCAAACTTACCCTCCTTGCCAGCCTTCTTCTCGGTCGCCCACCGGCGCACCCAGATCAGACCCTGGACCAGGGCAAAAACGATCAAGCAACCAACGGCAATGCCAAAGACATATGCCGCGATCATGCCTGAACCGCCCTTTTGCGCCGGGTCCAGGAAGCTGTAAACGTAGAAGCCCTTGGTCGCCCGTGTTATGTACGCCAGTGCCAGATACAGCGCCAGCAGCACAATCAGGCCGACCACGTGCAGCCACGGCTGCAGAGCCGTGCGTGTCATGATAATCTCAAACAGCGCGAACCCAGAGTTCATGGCATGCTGCGACACATTGCGCCATGCATCGTACTGCAGCGGGAACCAGGGGCCCTCGAACAGCTTGCCCCAGTATACGGCCGTCACGATGAACGGGAAAACGGTAATGGTCGAGTAGAACAGGCCATGTGCTTGTTGGAGGACCCGGGGAAAACGGTCGAGAAGTGCCGAACCGGTGCGCGCATACGTCGCCGTGTGTATTGCCGAGACGGCAAAGTAAAAGGCCAGGCCCCAGTACGTGAGCACCGTGAAATACGAGAACTCGTTGCCGGCGGCCGCACAGCCACCAAGGCTCAAGTGACGGCAGTCATAGGCGATGACGAAGAGGAGCGTCACGAAAATGTAGACACTGATGATTCCGCGCAGAATGGCGAGCGCGAAAGGTGGCAGAAGCCACGAGGTCTCGAAACGATGGGATGGGTCCCAGGGCTCGCCTGTCGATGCGAACGGGTTGTGAGGCATGGTGTCGTTGTTGTGAGGTCGATGAAAAGACCCTGAAACTGAATTCGGGAAAAAATGATGTAGTGAGGGGATAATAATCTGAGAGACGGACAGGCCAACTGTGTCGAAAGAGGAAGCTGCGATCGGTCTATCGATAAAGACGTCGAGGAAGGAGCGACAAAGGGTCTATTTTGATCAATTTCGATGGAATTTGAAAACAATGACGAAGGAGGACAAAAGTTTGAAAGTCCGAAAGAGAGGAGCGGCTGAACCGAAAATAAAGAAGCAGTGTCCCGTGCCGCGCGTGTGGCTTGCAATACCGTGCGTTTTAATATCCTTGTCGAGGGTTGTACGTCGTATTTTCGTGGGAATAAGAAGGTGAAGGACGGAAAATTAGGACTGGGCACGACGAACGATGAGCAAAGTAGAATAATGAAATAAATGATAGTTTTGCTGAAAAAAAATAGATGCTCACAAAAAATAATTTAATAAAGCGCTCCAGTGTCATCTACAAGTATCTTGTAACTATTCAAGTACATCTAGTCATTGCATTTGGTTGGTGACTTTTTGGTAGACAAGGCTAAAGGATACAAGGGTACATCTGGTCATCATCGTAGTTTATGAACAAACTCGAGTAGTAAGCATAATATCCACACACAACTTTGGAAGACAAAAATCAGTTCACACGAGGGATATTGCCTATTTAGTACGACGTACACAAGTACACTCGTATGCATCTGTGACTTCCTTTTTAGTTGCTATTCTGCATCACCACCATATAATGCTTTCCTTCCTAATCTGGCATTGTAGCTCGGCACGCACCGTTTCGTGCTATTTCCTTTCGCGCCTCATTAATGTGGACCAAATAAGTCAAATAATGACTGTAATTCTACACGTAATCTGCGTAATATTGTAAGTCGTACTCCGTACACTTAATCGTTCTCGTCCTCCTACAGCACATCGCACGCGTCTCACAGTTTTGCAATATGTGCCCCTCTCCAATGGCCACGACTTACACGCGTAGCTACGAAATTGCACGTTGCATAATTTTTCCAATGGTTTTTGTTTTGGCCACCTTTCATGTCCGCCAGTATTCTCAGCCATTAACACTAACTACATTCCAATGGCTTCCACGAACGGCCTGGCTTCAAAAATAGAGAATAAATTATAAGTTAAATCCTTTACGTCTGTCCATCATTGTCCTCAACTGTGCACACGTCAGTCTTTCTTGACAGCACTTACAGACATTACTTTTTCTTCTCCTTTGACTCCGAAGTGTGGCCAAAATAAAATTCTTTAGTTATATGGATTTGCAACCCAATTTCCATCTTTCTCCGGCGGCCCTCTTTGCACTAACGGGCTGGCCGTGCCTTTGGGGCTGAAAAAAAAAAAAACTTCACGAGAACAGACACTAAAGTCGTCTAGATGTTATCTCGACTTGCATCGTCAAATTAGACAGAAGAAAAAAAAATTGCTTGGCTCATCCGTGCTCCGGCATCGTTGTCCGTGGTCACATGCACTACACAAAAAGCGTGACAATACATATGGGAGTATCTGGGAAAATGTGCCGTGTTGAAGATGTTGGGGATCTGTACGGAAATTGGTGTAAGAGGTACTCATTGACTAAAGAAATGCCACTATCTACTGTACCATGTTCCTGTCATCGCCATCTAGACTGGTCATTTTGAAAAGACACAGAAGATCACGAAGGCCAAGCCCGTTGTTTCGTCGTGATCCAAAAAAAGAAACAAAATCAAGGAAATAGGGAAACAGAACGATGGAAGAGCCTCCTCTCTTCAAAGGGATCGAGCCGGCCCCAGATATACAGGATGCCGTAGTAAATGCCAACTTTTCTTGCAACGATGAAACACCCGTGGATCGGTCTGCGTTATAAAAAGACACAGACTCTCATAAAAGACTCGATCAAGGTCTGTGGGATGCTTCTTCTTCTTCTTCTTCTTCTTCTTCTTCTTCTTCTTTTTTTTTTTTTTTTAATTTTAAATGAAAGCTTCATTGTTAGCACCGAAAAGTGGCGAGAGACCGGGGATCACGAGTTAAAACAGGAAGACAAGGAAGCAGAAAAAATGGTCAAACAGGAAAAAGAAAGTTTATTCCAGCGATCTCCTCCCCATCGTCAACAGCTCCGGACGACGAGATCGCAGCTGGTCCGTTCTCTCATCCATGTGTTGCGCAAAACACGGGTCCATCGTCTGGTCGTTTGCATTGTGAAACATGGGACCAAGCTATTTAGAGCCAAGGCTGTTTGTTGACTTTCGCGGCCTCGCCAGATTGAGCAAGGCTAAGGAAGCAGCTAGAGAGGTCAGAAACAACACCAAGGCCCAAGAATGGATATGAAGATCGTGTTTCTGCACGGTCCATTCACTTTTGCTTCATTGTTTCCTTCCCTCTGATCTTTTTTGTGTCTCTCATTGCCTTTTTCTTCATTTTCAGACGCCGTGCCATACCATTCTAATCTTTACCTCGGACTCGTCCCACCTTGCAAGCCTCTCGCTTCTGTTTCACGATGCGGCCACAATATCTAAATAAAGAAGCACCAGGGGACAGAAGGCTGAAGAATCTGTCGTGATCCCGTGGATGACGAGTTGGATGAAGGCCAGAAACGTCTATCCACGGCTTTTGTTACCATGTTCTTCAGATATCACGATGCTCGCTCCCTTGTCCTCCGCACCGAGAAGAGTCTTTTAAAATTAATAGGACCATTACATCACGCGCGATAAAAAACATTCGGGTGGTTTGCCGGAAAGCTTCTTCCAACTTTTGCTATCTCCACACGCACACTCCTCTTCTGTCTTTACGAAATACCTCCTTGTTATTCGAAGTCTTTCATCGCCTCTAGTCTGAAACTTAAACACGATTCGAATGGATACTGGGTATGTGCCAAAAAATGTTCAGGAAAAACAAGATGATGCGCAGTAAAATTGGACGATTTGGCTGTATGACATATGATTTTTCACGATTCCCTCAAGTTAAAAAGAAGAAGTATGAAAATAGTGGATATTTATATATCATCTCTTCTGTCGGCTTCCGTCTCCTTTTGTAGTCTTCTTTATTCGCGCACCGACTCCTATTCTTTTGCTTTTGCAATCTCGGCTGCATTTGCTCTATCCTCTCCAAGATGCATCATGCTTTTCTTGTACAGTCGTATTGGTGGTTTTCTGGCCCCTGATGTTGGCCAGGCTAACGGTGTTTAAATGAGTTTATTCCACTGTGCATGCAGTGTAGGAGTGAGAAACAAGGCAGAGAAACAAACAAAAATGAAAAAAAAAAGAGAAACGGATCCTACAGAACCACAGACGTCTTAACAGATGCATTATTGCAATTAAAGTGCAGGCCAGCAACACGGTGGGATGGGGAAGGCCTCGCTAAAAATGGAGTACATGTATTCCGATACAGGGAAAAGAGAAAAATGAATACAACGACAAAGAGACAAAGGAGATCAAGGGGAATAGAGAAAGACCCGAGCCTCTTTGACCAACCCCTGTCTCTCCCCGCTTCTGTGATCACCATGCACCTGGATAGTTCTGGTTTTCTTTCCCATTTTCCTATTTTCCCATTTTCCAATTCTCCCATTCTGACATTCTGTTGAGACTTTGCCTGGTAATCTTCTTCGATAGCAGACGGGCTATTGCCATCATCAGAAGACAAATATTATGAACGCTATTGACGAGCATTTATTGTTGGTAGAGCACAAGCAGCAAGTCCCGGGCCGGCATGTGAAGGCAGACAGCAGTAAAAAGCGAGAATGAAATTAACAAGCACAAAATAAAAGCTTGAAAATACCCGCGTTTGTCAGGTGCTCTGAATTAATTTGTTCACTTCAATTTCTACATTCAAAATATGGTGCCGCGGGATGTGAATTTAGATGGCCTCCCACCCCGCTGGAAAAGGTTCAATTAGTGGTTCAAGAACACACCCTGGCCAGCAGTGATTGGCGTGTTTACTTCACCCACAGCCTGCCCCTTTCTCCCTTCCTCTTGGGAGACCTGCTCGTGTCAGCGCCTTGGCGTGTTTCTGCTTTGGACTGTTGTTCATACTGAATTTATTGACTGAAAGCCCAATATTACGGAGGAGTAGACCACAGACCTGATGGTCCTCACAATCCTCTTCCCTGTCGACACTGCCACCTCCGGGCGGGTCTGTTCTGATTCGAAACAACGAAATACTCAGAACGTCGTAGAGATGGACGACAGCTCTGCCAGAGAAACGCCAGACGATGGCACTGAAGCATTTGTTGTGCTGAACTTTGAATAAAACCGTCACACACAACTGTCGATGCAACTCCACACAAGGTGCACCCTTTAGGTTCACGATCATGTCACCTGGCCCATAACACGGCTGCCAGAATTGATCAAATCGACAAACTTGCAGATGTGCCCGCAGAATGCATGGCATGTGCGACAATATAACGGCTCTATGCAACACAGGAGCTTGCCGTGGTCCAGACTTGTCCCACGCTCTGCGTAAACTCCGTTCTTGTGCATTGCGTGACACGGCTGCTTATTTTCATTACTCCGTAGTTTATGGTTTTGCGGTTTCTTATCCGCACATTTTATCCCAACTTTTTATTCATGTTCTGCATGTCGCGGTGATCCTGGGCCGCTCCTGCCAAAACCGGGTACCAATCCTGGGCCGGTCCAGCTCTTTCCCGCGCTGTTGCTGCTTGTGCTCCCAGCGATGCTGCCCTTATTTCTCTCAAAAAACCCTCCACTTACCCCCCCGGTGCGTTACCCCTTACCGTTGGCCCCTGTCCCCTGTTCATCTGCCTTTCCACACTCCTTTTCTCTCTCTGTTGACCTGTGCGGCGGCGCCTTTCACCCCCTGCTCATCTCAAAGCTTCTTACTCAACCTCTGCTCTCACCCTACAGCTCCACTTTGTGTATCTACCAAAATGGCACGGCACACATGATGAATGGGCTTTTCAACAAATGGGAGAAAGAACGAACGACGTTGCCACGTTGTGCAATAAAACAGTAGCATTCCTGATATTCTCTGAGAGAAAAGCAGCGCTCCTTCCCGACGTAGAAATGCACACACCTTTACGTACGCCGAGGCTCTCTTGCCGAAATAGGTGGAAGGCGCGACGCACTAAACCTTCTCATTGAGTCGACATACCGTAGTTTGCATCCCGCTCGTGCTACTGATTTCTTGTACGGAAAATTCAAGGAAAGTGCGTCTCAGTCCAATCCATTCCCTGGGGATAGCTCCTACTACTCCGTAGGCCATGACCAGGCCTTGGAAAGAGCGGCAAGAACAGCCTTCCCTCTTTTCTTCTGTTGACCCCACTGGAGCAAGGTCCAGACAACTTCTCCTCGAGAATCACAGACAATCACTACCACTTCCAGCATTTCCAAGCACTTTTGTGAAGCTTTCGTCCCTCCCACCATGCAGCTCCCCTTGTCGATCGACAAAAATAGTCAAACCAAGCAGGAGTTCGTTCGTTTTGCCTTTTCACATTCTCCCTCGCGCGGTTGCTGTTTGTTTCGTTTCAAGCCAGGGTTCCAGCATCCACAACCGAAACAGGGGTGGGTTGCGATGCTGTGGGAAGGGAAGGAGCGTCTTGATGAGCATCAGGGACCGCTTGCCTATGGGGCGTGACGGCGTACGGAATACGGGACGGCCATCTGCTCCGTACGACATCCACAGAGCACCATCGAATACTTTAGCTACCCGGAAGCAACATTGTGGCTCGAGCAACGACGTTGCGACTTTTGTCCACTCCAAAACTGACAAAACTGAGGGATAGACGACACTGAAAAGCCCTCGAAAGTAAAAACCTGCAATACCAACAGCCCCCATCGGCTGGGACACCCTCCACTCGTCCTGGGCGCCCGGCCTTGTGAATATACTGCGGCTTGGGCTTTATTGAATTTTTTTGTTGACGGCCACGAGTGCGACCCAAGTCCGCTTTCGGTGACCTTCAGTCGCCACCACAAAACAAGACCTCACGATGTCTCTGTGGTTTTCAATATGAATGAAATTCGGGAGAGATCCTGGCCTAGCCAGCTGTACAGGTTCCGTACGAAGCTCCGCCGTTCCTTCCCTTTCTTCTGCACCGCCTCCTCCCTCCGGCGGTAGGCTTCAGTTACATCTTGAATCTGGAGGGGCTCTCGTGGTTCGTGCCTACATGTTTTGTCTCCTTCTCTTGAACTGTTTCGATGCTGTGGGCTACTGGGCTAGGCCCTGCCAAGATCCAGCACCCTGGGCACCTTCCCTCTGTGCTGACCTTGTCCTGCACCTTCCTGCACCTTCCTGCAAACTGCAAACTGCACTGCACCACGCGCTGTGTCGTGCCTGCGGTAGGATCGTGCTTTCGTCCCTCCGCACTTATCTCGTCGCCCGCATTCGGGTCCGTCCCACACCCTTCCTTCCTCTCACCCCCCTTTTTGCTCCTCCCCTTTTCGTATGGCCCAGATACAAAGTGTCTCTCCCATGACGGCTGCGGCGCGCCTTATTGGGATTGCCCTCGATGGCCGCGCCTGCATGTATTGTGTCGTAAAATGCACCCAAATACATGTGCATTTGCAGCCTGCCTCAGGAATACGCACCTTCCTCGCGTTGTGATGAGCTATTAGCTCTTTTTCAAATGGGACTTCCCTATTTCCTTTCTCAGCTGGCCTGCTGTACCTTCTCGTTACCCAATTCTCTCAGGCCTGCTCGTTCGGTCCTTCCCCCCCTTCTCAAGTATCTTTACTATTGCGTAGAAATGCAGAGAGACATTGTCACGCTACTGTGTCCACGCTAACGATTTTATCTCCTCGTGGTATCCATTTCTTTCTCCATTCCCTAGGCCTGGTCCGGCCCTCTCTCCTCGTTCGCCTGCATTTTCGCCCTAGGAAGCCCTGGGGCCTTTCCTTGTCCTGTCGTCTCTTGGTCGTTCTTTCTGCCCGTTGTGGCCCTTTTACTAGCCCCAGCCTATCGTCTGGAAGCAATCTCTCTTGGGCCCTCCACGCGCACGCCGCCTTTCTCGATCTCTCACCCTCCTTTCTCATAACGCAGCCGTCTTCCTCCCTGCTTTTCCCCCTTCCCGTCTTACACCAAACGGTTCTGCTGGACACTCTCCTTTTTTGTCGAGTTTCTCATTGTTTTCCTTTTGTTTCCCGACTCTCTCACGCTGCTTCTTCTTCTTTCTCTCGGTCCTTGTTTCGGATGCCTTTCTCCTGAGCCGTGTTTATTTTTCCATCTCTTCCACTACCTCTTTTGCCTCTCTCCAGGGCCCCTTCGTCTCATATCCCTTGCTGTCCGACTCGATTCCTTGACAGGGCCTCGCGAGATCTTCTTGACCAAACGCCTGCTTTTCGATTGCGTTTCTTTGTTCTCTGCTCGTTCTGGACGTCGCCTCAAATCGACCTCCCTTTGCCGTTCGCCTCCTTTTCTCCCTTGCAACCAACCAACACGCACGCTTGCGACTCGATTGATTCGTCCGCACGCGGCCTCGGGCCTCATTGGATACAATTACACCGTTCCTGCTTCGGCCACTGGCTTCTGCAACTGGTCGTTGTGTGCCTTCGGAGGAACCTTCTGTCAACCTTGACCGTTACACCATCCTCGAACCCGACTGCCTGCCGATCTAGCTATCAACGCCCACACTTTCGATCAACGTTTTTGGAACAGGCTCACTTTCCCGGTTTTGTCCTTGGGTCGACTTTGTACCAGGGGCCTCGACGACCTGCTCTTCGATCTCTTATCTTCTGCTCTTCTCGGTCACCTTCGACGGATTCGGTTTCACGATCTGCCACTCAAACTTGGGTTGCCCTTCCGCCATGCCTTTGGTACACCGCTCCTGAGGGCTCTCGACACATTCTACGTGGCATTGGTCAGCGTTTTTTGCCTGTCGAACGACATCGGACGTAGCTGTGTGCCTGCCAATCCTTAACGACGTTGACGTGCATCTTGTGCTACTGTGCAACAATATACCACTGGTCCGACCGACGTTCAGGCTGCCCGATCGCCTGGGCCTTACCCATTTTCCCCCAACTGACATAGCAAGGATTGGCAATCCGATTTTTGTCGGTTGTACTGATCTTGTATTTTTTCGTCTGCAGGTAGCCGCAGATTCAAGGTGCCTGGCTACTGGCCGGAAAACCTATAACACGGCATTGGGTGCGCAGTATTTTATGTCGGTATAACCGACCCGTCACCAACGGCCTTACTTGCCTCAGCTGTTGACCGAAATACCCGACATTGACGCAATGTCGTCTACAGCTACTGAAGCCTCGGCGGCGCTACGCCAGAACGGCCAAAATGCTCAGCTTGCCGTCCGCCTCTCTCCTATGCCGCCATCACGCTCTCCAGCCGCATCGCCTGGTCCCGAACAAAATCAAAACTCGGCAGAATTTGTCCCGCGTAGACGACCAAAGAAGCCCGCAATTCCACGGCATCCGATCCCGACCATGCAGGAGGCATTTGCCGAATCCCTCGCCGAAGTCTCATCTGGCACGCTTTCTATGAAGCCGAAATTGCGGGTCGACACGCCTCAGATCCGCCGTGACCGTCTTCTTGACCAAGATAAGACGGAAGGCCCACCCGCTGCCATGTGGCGGATGCGTCCGGCCCAAAATTGCCACGAGTTGCGCAAGCTTCTGGCCCAAATTGCTTTTGGTGTCTATTTGCTGCTGAAGGGCATGGCGAACAGCGATGCCCAGGTCGTGGCAATTCTGCAAGGCCATATTGACGAGGTGGATGACTTTTTGAAGACTGCCATGGAAGATCTGAAACTGGCCACGCAAGATCTCAATACTCGCCTTGACTACCTCAAGCTGCCTCTGGGCAACCTGCCTGCATTCGAAGAGATGTTAGAAGACCGGGAGTTCCGCCTCCGCATCGTTGAAGGCAACGTTCGCATTGAGCACATTTTGTCACGGACAATTACCGCCCTGGTGCAGACGATCCAGGATGTCTCAGAGGGTCTTCGGTCAACAAAAGAATTCACAACCTACCTCGCCAAGGAAGAGAACGGCCCATGGCGCCATGAGCGGCCACCAGAAGTTGCTGAGATTTTCGGGGCCATGCGTGGAAACGCCGAGGGTTGGTTGAACGCATTTGCTGATTTGGAGGAGAAGACCAACACTTTGGATCTTTTGATTTCCAAGCTGGCCGACATGGTCACCGAGATGGACCGGTGCGCTGGTGAGGTTAGCCGCCGAACAAGAGTATGTCTCAGTCCCTATTCGACTCTATTTTATGAGTTTTCTTTTCGAGACACATGCCCTTTTTAAATCTATTGGTCTGAACCATATTTCTAACCCTATTCGTGCAACCAGTTCAGCATCAAGCCATACACGCTACCGGAGCTCACGAGTCGTGTGTCACAGGAGTCTCAAGAGTCACAAGACTCTTCGTTTCTGGGGTCCTACGAGGCGACGCCACCATTGTCTCCGGGCATTAATGTGAACCCAATGCCGCCTCGTCTCTCGCTCCGGTTCAGTGCACTGGGTGATATTCTGGCTCCCAACTTTCTGGAACTGGGCTCAGGAAGCGGCAGCACCGCCCCAACTGCTCCCGATACTCTGCTTCCAACACTTCAATATACACCACCTGCCGAAGTTTCTGGTGAGCGGCTTGGCTCTGGGAAATTTGCACCTTCAAATCCATTTGAAGACCCGATCGAGTCCCCTTTGGCGAGCCAAAAACACGACGAAGATACCGCAGATACAGACAGCCAGGATGCCGACGCGGTGACGATCAAATCAAATACGACGGCCATCAAGGATGCACCTGCCCATTCACCTGCGGAACACGATCTTGTGCCAGTGCCGCTGCGCATAACAGTTGACCCAGCAAAGACAGGCCCGTCGGCCACTGAGGTGGTTGACAGCCCAGTTGAGTCCCTCTCGCCTCAAGAAAAGACGATCGACGACGAACCGCTCTACATCCTGCAACCCAAGATCTACTCGCCCCAGCCGTCACCGCTGCCATCACCTCGTGCCCCCGACAGTGGCAGGAATAACTCCAGCCCGGATCTTACATCATCACAGCCCCGGTCTCGTGCAGAGCCTCCTTCGCCGCGCTTGTTCATTCCTCCAGCTGAGGAACGTCTTAGCTATAGAAGTGGTACGTCGCCTCTCTCGAGCGGATCCTACGGTGGTAGCCATTCGGCAGTATCAAGACAGTCCCCGAGTATCGTCTCGCCTGCAGATTCGGTGTCGTCCGACCGGACTGCTGAGATGGAATTCAACAAAGGCATTCCCAAGAAGAAGACGTCGATCCGTGAACGTGTGTCTCTTCGTACGACCCCACCAGACGCCATTCTGGTGCCACCGCCTAACGCGACACCTCTGCAACGTCCTGTCTTTGCTTCGCCGAGGACGTACCAGAACTACCGGACATTTACGGGCCCAGACTCGGCCTACAGCTCGGACATGGACCGTACTGCTAGCGTTCAGTTTAGCGAGGCACCGCCTGCGAATATAAACGGTGCCGGGCACAACTACTCGCCGCCCACGATACCCAGCGTCATTCCTTCGCCGCACTCGGACCAGCAGTACTTCCGTCCCGTGCAGGCCAGCCCGCACTCGCCTCTCCAGCAGCGTCCTCACACGGCTGGCCAGGTCCCTTCGCGGCCGTACCATTTGCGTAATGCCCCGTCATCGATGGGCATGAGCATGCTCAGTAGTGTGACTACAATGACGCAGGACTCCAAGGGCCAGCCTGTGCTGAAGAAGAAGCGCAGTGCTTTTGGCTGGCTGAAGAAGGCGTTTACTCTGGACGAGGACGAGCGTGTCACTTTCGATCAGCGCAGACAGGCCCAGGAGCGGAACCTGTACTACGACACCAAGAGCCCCAAATTCTTGGACGGAAAGCGCATCAAGTGATCGACCTACAATCTACATCTCACCTTATGATTTTTTTTTACAAAATCTATTCCACCGACTTCATTTTGGAAAACATACAAAAAAAAAAGCCAAGAAGATACCCCTTCGGATACCCCAATCGCATATACTTACTACCTACACATGATTCCCACAGCATTGTCGCTGCTATTTCCTCTGCCATTTCTTTCCTTTTATTGCTCTTTCTGTTTTGCATCTACGAAAGCATAGCGTGTCTTGTCATTTTTATCTGGCTTTCTCCTAATTCCCTTGTCTACGTTTCTGATACCTGTTCATCTCTATTTCCTATTGTCTCTCATCTCTGCTTGCTATTTTTTTTCACTACTGTTTATTGTGTCTACCGACTCTCATACACCTCTTGTGTCTACTTTCCTTACTATTTCCTATTGTCTGAAGTAATCAACCATATGGAGGCGCGATTCAGGAGCGCGCGACGCGGCATGGGAGGCTTTTTGGATTCAACAAGAATTATGATAGCGTTGTTAATGAATACGAAATTGGATATCTATGTACAGTTCTCTTGCTTTCCAAATGATGTGAACTATTACATGAAGCCAGATGTTTTCTGGATGCTATCCTGTAGTCTACTTCTATATGTTGTAAACAAAAACCCAAATAAAATAAGTCATGATGCTCTCTACAGCCGCTCTTTCAATGCAATAAAGACACAGTCCGCCTTGGCCAGCATCTGCGACTTGCCATCCCACACAGCACCCTCGAGATAGTACTTGCGTGTTCCCTCCATGCGAATTAAGCGTGCCGTGACTAGAATGGGGGCAGGTGTGCGGACTGGCCTCAGATATGTCGTGTTGAGATAACCAGTGACGAATCCCTTATCGACGGTGGCGGATTGTAATGCAGCTGCTTCAGGGCCGCAAGGATCGGCAGATGCCGGCAGTGGTGGCGCTACAGCACCGATACGGTCGTTGTGCTTGGCACGAGCGCGGTTGAGCGGGATCAAGAGGCCCAGGACTTCGTCGAGAATCGTGGCCACAATGCCGCCGTGCGTAACGCCAATATGGCCATTGACGCCTGGCCCGAGACGCATTAGGGCCTTGACCTCGAGAACAGGTGGCCGGTAGCCCTTGCTGTCGGCCGCCGGCTCTTCGTAAAACACCAGGAAGCCGCCAATGGTGTCTGGTGAGTGCAGCGTCGTGGAAAAGGCATTGTCTAGAGTCTTGGTGCTGCTTGTAAACGAGCCGTCGGCATTTCGAGCGGGCTTTCCACGGCGCCGCGAGCCGGGCTGCACAATGCGGATCTCTTTCGCAGCAGCACTCCCTGCTGGACGGCCCTCTGCTGGTTTCAGGTGGGTGCGGCACCAGGGAACGCTCAGAAAGTAGTCTAACTCGGCGGCGGCATCGGGCTGACCCTGGAATTCGTAGATGTCGCCCGGGGTATCGGGTCCCGGCGTGGTTGGTGGTGACGGCTGCTGAGGCATTGTGAAGATGTTAAGAGAAGCAGTAGATAATTAGGGAGGATGAGAAACGGGTATGCAGGTGAGAATGAGTGAAGAGAAGGGAGATATTGCCTCTCAAAAGAGGTTGGCGATTAGAGATGCTGTAAAGGCGCTTATATCTCGACTGTTGAGGAAAGCAGTTCACTGATAAACACTCCGTTGTCATAGGCCGTCCCCGACTCTCTTATATGTTTGGCCGTCACATGTAGTGAAACGAATGGAATATGGAATAAATCAATGGGAAATGGGGTAAGGCTTGGCAGCGGCGGTCCGAAATAGCTGGGGTTCCGGACAGCACTCCGCTAAAGCAGGTGTAAACCGAGGTTTAAGTTGGCGCCTTCCGCAAGGGGCCCCAAAAGCGCGAGAGCGCGGTTGTGCCGACACTCTGTGCTTTGGATCTCCATCTAGGCTCGAGCCCATCTAGATCCACAATGGCGGAACCATCGCACGTGATTCTTATCTCTTATCTGAAATGGGACCCACTACAGCTTTTTCATCCTTCCCTTTTTTCTTCAATTTTTCTTTTTTTGGCGGGGAACGGCAGGTGCTGATCAATGCTGTCATTAGTGTCATTTTTAATAGGCCCTGAATGTGAAATGCGCCAGGCGTTCCTGCTGTTCTTTGTCGCCCCTGCTTTCTTCAGCGCATCACCACTTTCCTTCTTTTTGCCCTCCTTTCCCCTCTTCCCTTCTCTCCTCCTCGCCTCCCCTTTTCTACATCTTTCACTTTCCTCCTTCCTCTCTTTCGTATCTCTCTACACAACACTTCACAATGTCACAACAACCACAGCCGCCGCTGCCACAGGCATCGGCGCTGTCCCAGATGCGCGACCTGCTCGCCAACCTCCAAGAGCGCGCGGCGCAACTCGATACGCAAATGACGGAACTCAGCAAAGCCCTCGACCATTGGAGGCTTCTTGGCGCCGAATACGAAGCTCTCGCCGACGAGGTCAACCAGGCGCGCAGCAAGGTCGCTGCCGACGACAAGGCGACTCAGCAGGCACAGCAGGCGGCCCTCGTGCGCATCCGCCGCGACTTTGACGGCCAGCTGGTCGACCACCAGACTGTGTGCGATCTGTTTGGCGCCCGCCAGGGCCAGACGATCACCCGGAGCATCGACCATATTTCCAGCGCTATCGGCCGGCGGCTCGACTATGTCAACCAGAACACGCAGACGCTCGAAAAGAAGGTGGAGGCGGTGGTGAAGAAGCTGTCGGCATTGCAGCTCGGTGGCCTGTCAGAGATGCTCGCTGGCGACGGTGATGCGGCTGGCGTCGACAAAGAACAAGACGGACACGATGGACACGACGGAAACGACGAAGATATGGATGGCCCCGTCACGGACATTGTGGAACAGCTGGATGAGGATGGCAACGTCATTGATGTGCAGTTACACACGCCTTCCAACACACAAAGCCACGTGATGGAGGCACTGAAGAAGGCTGGCATCGACGAAATTCCTGCAGGTGGCCCTTCAGCAGCGAAGAAGGGTGCGGAAGCCGCCGTCGTTCCAAAAGACCTGAATGTTTCTAAAGAATCGAAAGAGTCAAAGGATGCTTCGAAGCAAGAGCCCTCGCCGACATCTAAATTTAAGCCAAATACATCGGCGGCCCGCAAAGGTGTGTCTTTCTCTGACGGAACCAAGCCTGGCGAGTCTTCATCGTCCTCGCAGCCTCAGTCGTTTGCGGCGCAACGGGTAGAGAATATCATGCGCAGCGCCAAGGACCAGGAGAATATTGTCGACGCTTCGACGCTGGTCATGCCAGAGGAAGAGGCCGAGGACGAAGCTGCCCTCCGTCGTGAGATGCTCGAATATAGCATGTCCGAGATTGGGCCAATTGTTGCCCAGCTCGACCTCGAAGAAGGCACATCAGACGACGACGAAGGATATGACGACTTTTATGAAGAAGAATACGACGATGAAGATGATGATGAAGAGGACGAACACGGCCGGTCAAAGTACAGCGTTATAGATGAGACGTACCGCGAGCGCATGCGGGAGCTGGAGCGAAAATTAGGCGTCGCTCCTCTAGAGAACCCGTCTACATTGACACCGGCTTCGGCTGGTGGCAACAGCAACGGTACGCCCACAACAACTGATGTTATGGCGGAGAGCTTGGGACGTATTCGTGTATCGGGCTTGACTGCGGCAACTGCATCCACGTCGAACGGCTCCCAGGCAAACGGTGAACTGCCGTTGCCCAAGTCTCCAGCCAGCCTAACGTCGGTTTTGAAGGAACCGACTGAGAACTTCCGCACCAAAGTCAAAGCCACAGGCAGCGATGCGAAGAAGGTGTCGTTTGCTAGCTCTGTGGACATTGCACCGCTAGAGAAGGTGCTGCCGGTTGCTCCTCCCGCAGCGCCCAAGCCCAAAGTCCCCGCTGAGCCTGTTGTCGACCCGATGAGTGAGCTTATTGTGGAACGAGGCAGCAGCAGCAACGGCGCCAGTACCCGAAGCAATAACCAGCCTCCGTCGGCACCGGATGCCTCGCAGAAGCCGAAACGTGTGTCTCGTTTCAAAAAGGCCCGTGGCGACGGCACGGCTGCCTCTGATGGCGGCCTCCCCAAGGGTCCCCACCAGGCGCCCGTCCGTTTCTTGGACGAAGATCGCACAGTTGCACCAGAAGGGCCCGAGGGCAAGACCCACTCAGACGAGGTCATCGAACGGGCGGCTGTGACGCAGCCAAAGGAGCCACACGAGCTCGACGCCGGCATTTTAATGCAGGAGGCGGCCACAGAGTATCACAAGACGCGCAATCGGCTCATCCAGCAGCAGGGCGGCTTCCTGCAGGCAAGCGAGTCGGCAGTGGTTCCTGTTGGCCAAGAAGACGGCGGTCCTCGGATCAGCAAGTTCAAGGCCGCCAAGCTTGGCAAGCAGTTCATGAACCCATAGATATGGGAGGGGATTGTTGATTTTGTTCATATTTTTTGTTCATTTTCAGGGACACGGCGTTGGCTGCATATCTGGTACGCATTTGGGCACTGGGTGCATTCGAGCATTTTGGGACAAGTGGTTTTCATTTACTGGAGTTGGATCCAACATTTACGTTCTTCAGGGAACGGGTCACGCATCATATGGCGCTCCATAGATAAGGTAGTTTTGTTTTTCATGTTCATTCTCACATTCAAATCAAACGATTTACGGCATAGGGCCCTGTATTTCCCGTAGGATGAGCCCCTTTTGTGAAGAAAATGCTTGTATTACGATATCGAATTTCTCAACAGCTCTACTCTGACTTCTGCCCGTCTGCCGCCCGTTTAGCTGATCTTGGCGTTGGAGAAGTCCATCTCTGGGTGCTGCGCCTGGAACTTCTTGAGGATGTCAATCTTCTTCTGCTCGTCCGACGTCGGCAGGCCCTTTTCTTTCTGCTGTTGGTCAAACATCATTTTCTCGACCATGCCTCGCGTGGCGCCGTCCAGGTCCGACAGCTTGGACGTCTCGGGCTGGATGCGCGTGACGTCAATCTTGGGCGCCGTGGTCACAACGTGCGGCCACCACTCCATCTTGTTGACCTTGTCCAGGTGCACCTCGATCGTCTTGGTTCCGTCCGAGTTGGTCGACAGAGTCCACGTCGAATCGTCTAGACGCACGGCCTGGAACAGATCGCCCTTGACAAACGGCTCCTGGCCCTTGATGGCAACCGAGAGCGCCGTCTTCTTGATGTCCACAACCAGATCGCGCGCCTTGAGGTTGCCCGGGATCGAGACGGTCAAGTCCAGGTCGCCAATCGTCTGAGTCCATTTGTAGGGCAGAGCATCCTGCTCCTGTTGCTCCTTGGCGCGGGCAGCAGCCTCCTCGGCGGCCGTGGGTTCTGTTTGGTTAGTGCATGTTCTCCTTTGAGGGCGGGCTTTGAAAGAGGTGCCCTACCTTTGTCGGTCATGGTGTAATATTCCTCTGGTATATTTGGTATTTTTGGGTAATAAGAGGATAGAGTGAGAGAAGGGGGGGGAGAGGTGAGTGAGTTTGGCTCTCGCGAGGAAAGTGGTCGAAAGGCTGACGAAATGCACCTTCCCGCCCCGCCTAGCGCGCCTTCCCAAACTCTTTTGTAGCTGTATTTTGTGCTTCTAGGGCCTTCCCCCGCCATCAATCAGGCGTCACTGTTTGCGCTAGCCAATCACTGCCGTCCCTTAGAAAGACCCATTTCCTGGGCTCCAGCCTTGCCAGAACTGTTGGACTGACTAATCTTGTCGCCGCGTGGAACTAGGTATTTACAGGTAAATTACAGCTAACGCAGCCCTGTAGCTATTGAAGCTCCCTGGCGTGAATTCCTGCCTCACTTCACTTCTCAGCTCCAACATCGCGACGACCAAGCATTGCCACAATAACCGGCAGCGGCGCCAGATTTACGATACATAACAGTCTCTCGAGCACCTTTCGACATTATCGGTGGAACTGCAAGCCGGATGCTTCTTGATCCAATGCCGTGAGGCCACCCGCGCAGTTTCAGCACCCTCGTCTTCCTTTCACCATTGAGTCTTGCTCGATCCTTCCATCGGCGATCTGCACCCTCATTCGACACAGATATCCTTCCTTTCCCCTCACAATGTCGACAAAAAGGACCTTTGCGCGGGTACAGGCGCCGGCGCCGGTCCCCTCAGGCGGCATGGACGGCGTCGATCCGACTGCGGTAGGTGGCACTCAAAACGGCTCCATGGACGACATCTGCCCAGTCTGCAAGACTATCCGCTACCTCAACAAGGACATGGTCTTTATGGTCAACCCGGAGTGCTACCATCCTATGTGCACCAACTGCGTCGATCGCCTCTTTGCCGGTCCGAACCAGTGTCCCTATGCCGGCTGCCATAAAACGCTGCGTAGAAAGGATTTCAAGGAACCCAAGTTCGAAGACCTCACTATCCAGAGGGAAGTCGATCTGCGGAAACGGGTGGTAGGAGTGTTCAACCGGAGCGAGGACGACTTTGAGAGCCTCAGGGACTACAACGACTACCTCGAAATGGTTGAGACGCTGACGATGGATCTCGTGGGCTCCGATTTGCCCGCCCGACGCGCCGCAGAAGCCGAGCTGTTGCGCTGGGAGGCCGAGCATCGTGCCGAGATTGAGAAGAACCGCCGCCGTGGCGACCGTGCAAACGACCAGCTAAAGCAACGCAGGGCTGCCGAGGAGGAGGCAGCGCGTACACGGCGGTTGGAAGCTTTGAAGCAGGACGAAGAAGAGAGACGCGCCAAGATCCGCGCCCGCGAAGAAGATCTCGACAGCCTCACCAAGGCACCCGATAACGACGGTGGCGCGGCGGCAGGACGCATCATGCTGCGGCGCCGTGGTCAGCACCAGCGCGAGAGCCTGCTCAATGCCGAAGAACAGGCTCTGCTGGCAAAAGATGGCACGCCAGGCCTCACAATCCGTGGCCTCAAAGACAAGCGTAAGCTCGCAGCGGCAGCGGCGGCGGCAGACGGCCCGTACGACCCGTACGAAGGCCTCGATCCTGCGCCATCACGGTTCCGTGTGCAGACAGGAGAGTACCGCAATCCATGGCTGCAGGGTGCCCGCGAGCACATCAGCCATGTTGTGGGTGGCTACGATGTGCACGAGTACTGTGCACGTGCGTTGTTCGAGTCATTTTCCGGTTTGGCCGTCTTTGTCGACGACGAAAAGGAGACTGGCCGCGAGGGGTCGTCGGCTGCCGGCGTGGCAACAACAGGGGCATCTCTGGCAGCTGGCGATCCGGCTGGTCTCCCCATGAAAATGGAGGTGGATTCGTACTGATATGATACGGTGTTTTTTTTTTTTTTTTTTTTTACTTTCTTTTCATTTTCTATAGCTTTTGGTTGATTTGTGTGATTCCTACATTGTATATGCATTGCAACGGCGTTGGGGCAATTCTTGGAATTGGCGGGGGACTTGGTGATGGCTTATAAAAGAACTTAGGTTGATAGCCTTGCTAGACATTCAATATGAACTTTCTCAATGGAGCAGTCATTCACTCATAATTCACTGGGTGTCCATTTTGTTTGCTTTGCGATCTAATTTAATCCATAAAGTGTAAGGTGTATTGAAAAACATAAAACATTCAACGGCGTACAAGACGAAAGCTGATCAGAAAATCAAGAAAATGTGATAAGATGGAAGCTCAAGTGAAGTGCAAAGATATGTAATTGAAAATAAAAGGATAAAAATAATTACTAGAAAAATGAAGAAGCAGAACGAAAACAGATGAAACCCTCGAAGATAAAACGCCTCGCTGAATCAACGGTCAACTGTCGACAGCCAACAGCTGAAAGAGAGAGATAAAGAAATGTGGTTTGAGAATTATATGGTATGGTGAGAAGGCAAGAAAGTAAAGAAGAGAAGAGCTAGCAGACGCATGCTCATTTTTGCTATTGCCACGGGTTCTGTTGTGCTGGCCGAGGGAAGACAGGCACTGTCTCGAGCTGAACCAACAAACCGCCTGTCGGCTGGCTGTGCTGCCAGCCCATGCCCGTGTTCTGGTTGATAAATTGAGATTGCCGGAATGGGTTCGTGCTTCCTGTCGGCTGCGGCATGAGGGGTGCGGCGCCCATTGACTGCGGGGTGTTGCTGATACCACCAGATGTGTGTGGCCGCACTTGCTCCTGCTGTTGCGGCATGCCGTAGTCCTTGGCGAACGGGTTTGTGCCTGTCTTCATGGGCACCAGAGCGGCCGGAGAACCGGTGGCACCGGCTGAGTTCGGTGCTTCGAACGGCTGTGTCGTTTGCGGCGAGCTGCGAGCAAAGGGATTCGTCGACGTTTGTTGGGCGACAAGCGGGCTGGGTGTGCTGCCGTTGTTGAAAGAGCCCATGTTTTGCAGTCCGCCGGTGGGCATCATGGATTGCCTGAATGGGTTCGTCACTTGCTGGCCACCCGCCGTTTGTTGTTGCTGTTGCGGCTGGAACGAGGCAATCGAGTTCTGTGGTATTGAGGCGAGCGATGTCGGCTGGAAACCCTGCTGTTGTGGCTGTTGCTGCTGTGGCGTGAAGCCGCCAAAACCCATACCTGTAAATACAGGCTGCATTTGCTGCGGTGCCTGTTGTTGTTGCTGTTGTTGGCCAAAAGCGGCACCGGTAGCCTGCATTTGAAACGGGTTGGTGGACTGGAAGCCTGTCGGCTGGACGGTAAATCCGTTTGGTTGTTGCTGTTGTTGTTGTTGCTGTTGTTGTTGTTGCTGTTGTTGAAACATGCCGAGCTGCTGCTGCTGTAGTGCGCCGTTGTTTGCGACAGGGCCCCATGGTGTCTGCATGATCTGTTGGGGCTGTTGCTGCTGTGGTGCCGCCTGTGGTTGTGCCGGTACCTTGTTCTCGATCGTGTCGAAAAAGTCAATCAAATTGCCGCCAGCCGGTCCGTTCGTGGACTCTGCAGCTTTCGCTGCTGCCGACGAGGAAGGCTTAGTTGCTGTCGTATTGCTTCGAGTTGCAGAGCTGCTCTTGTCGCCGCTGGTCTTCGATGACGAGCCGCCGGTTTTGTTCTTCTTCGCATCGAGCTCGGCAAGGTACTGCCTACGGTGGACCTCAAAGTCGGGATCGCTGAGGTACTCCTCGAGCTGGCGGCCCAGGTTGACGGGTGCGTGCTTGAGCTTGGGCACCTCGACACGGGTTTGGTGCTCATGCTGCCGGGCGACGCTGAGGAATTGCACGACGTAGTCGGTTTGGCGTGTAAATGTCCGGTAGACCTGCATGGCCCGGTCGGCGTCGACCTTGGACATCTCAAAGAAGTGGCCCAGAATGTTGATCATGGCCTGGTTAAGGACCTGGAACAAAGCTAGGAGATCCAGGACCAAAAGCCGGAAGACAAAGATTGTGATTTCGTTTCCTTGGTCACCGTCAACAACCTGATAGATCATGCGTCAGTATTCCTACACCATGGCGAGAAAGGGAGTATCGCCGTAACTCACATCACACTTCAAAAGGGCCGTTAGTTGGTGCTGCACGGCTTCTGTCTCACGCAACAGGCCCTTGTCCACCGAGAGCTTCTCCAGGCGTGTTTCCTTGACGCGCACCCAGTCGCATTTTGTGTCTCGGTAGGCTCGTGCTCGTTCGTTGAGATATGTGGCATAATGCCTAATGTTCCGGCCTTGTGTTTGTGCTGCAGAGGGGTGTTAGCGATATTCTCCGACGGGCCCATCCAATTTCGCATGTCACGGAGGACCAGTCGGCCATCCGCATCCATACTTCCTTCTTGTCATCCTGTAGTATAGTCCTCCAGTCATGCCACGTACCATCGTTGATCGAAATCGGCGCCAGGATGTTGCGGTGTTTGGCGAGGTAGGAGAGAGTGGCATCGGGCGCGCCCTCGCGGATCATGAGGTGGACAGTGATCAAGCTCTTGAAGACTGTGGTCCATGTGGAATCATGCAGACGGTACTGCAGGGCGCGGAAGACCTCACCGACGCCGGCTTCGTCGGCATGTGTGGCGACGAGGATATGCTCGATGTATTTCGTCTTTGGCGGCGCAAGCTGGGAGGGAGGGTCAGGATTAGCGGAGAAAGAAGGGGGCAATGGCACAACGGCGCAGCATGTCAACGTACCTTGACCTTGGTGGCGCCCTTGACGGACTTCTCGAACGAGCTCGCCATCGTGGTCGCAGAGCTGTAGAAGCTGCCAATGGAATGGGTTGAGAGTTGCTTGCGCGGAGAGTTAGGTCGGATGGGAGAGGGGCGTTCTATAAAGGAAAAGATGCGTCTATCGCTGTGGCCAGACCGTCAGACCAAAGTCCACAGACCGGGTTCACTTGTCGAGTCTGGTGGATGGCCAGCAAAAGGCAAAACAAAAGGCAAAATTCGATGATCGGCAGCCGGGGTTGCAGACAGGATAGAGTAGGGCACGGCACGGGGAAGCCG
The DNA here is from genome assembly GCA_021396375.1 of Sporothrix mexicana. Classification (NCBI taxonomy): domain Eukaryota; kingdom Fungi; phylum Ascomycota; class Sordariomycetes; order Ophiostomatales; family Ophiostomataceae; genus Sporothrix; species Sporothrix mexicana. The sequence continues at coordinate 433,918 of WNYC01000021.1, read as the reverse complement.
CAGGCGCATAAGCGGTGCTTGGTCGTTGAATGAACGAATAAACTAAAGAGCGTGGCAGCTGTCGAAGTATGTCGTAGATCAAGAGCGAGGAAGAAAGATGCCAGAGTTTGAGGCTTTGTTGCGTCCGGTCGAGCACGGCGCAATAGTTGGGATGGATAGAGGGGAGAGAAGTGGACGGGCGAGCGTCACTGGAGAAGCCACACTTTCCAAAGGGGGGATGTTCGAGGGGATTAAGGGATTCGAGGAATCCGAGGGGGGCGTGCTTTCGTTTGTGCGCCCGTATGGCGGCCAAGGAAGAGAAAACGGAGCGGAAGAGGAGGGAGTTCGCAGGGTGTTTAGGCGACAGTGGCGGCAATTGGTAGCAACGCCATGGCAGATGGGGGGAGAAATAAAGAGACAGACAGAGCAAGGAGAGAAATACCAAGAAAGGGGGTGGAATCAAGGTCAATGGAGAAAGCGAAAAGCGATGAGGAAAGGAGGGCGAAAAGCAAGAGGCTGGAGGCTTGGTGGAGAGGTGGGAATGCTCGGCGGCGGCGGGAATTAGCTGTTGCAGGGCAGCGAAGTGGCCTAACGAGATAGCAACACGCCTTGCGGAGAAATGGGGACAGTGGGCGGCGAGATCGTGAGGCGAGAGACACAACAACAAAGAATCACAGAATGTAGGAATTTGGGCAAAGTGAAGCCGATGATGTGACAAACAAGCAGGACCAAGTAAATTAGGAGAATAAGGCTGGGAGAGGGAAGGAACAGCAACTCCAGGCAGGGTAAGGAAGAGGCACAGGAAGGCACGGTCGAGAGGGATTACGCGGAGGTGCCCAAGGATGGACAGGAAAGGGCGCTAATGGCGCTGCGTTGCGGCTGCCACGAGCAAGATACGAGCGCTAGCTTCACTTGGTAGGTGCGACGACCTATTTGTTCCCAATGCAGACGGTCAGTTCAGCGTGTTTATCTGTGGTGTTAACTAGCTGGCAGTGGAAGGTGCTGACGTCGGGCAGCCATTGCTGTTTCCCGACGAGTTGGACAGGCAGAGGCTCTTTCACTCTTTGGGTCTTTTCATCCTATTATTTCTGAAATATGAGCTCTTTCCCAATTCTCCAGCGGGCCACGCGACGCCGTCGGTGTGCTGATTGGCCAGGAAAGGCGCAACACTCAATGCCCATGTCAAATGTCAATTATAGCCAACAAGGGCAGTACGACCTGAACACGCTTAACGTAATATATTTTTCTATCCATATTTTTACTGGCCACGAAAGTCGAAAACAAAAGGAAAAACAGAACGAGAACGAGAAGAATAGAGGAGACAGACGCAATAAAACAAAGACAAATGACTAGGGGTATCAACAGAGCACAAGTCCGTCTCCTGTCCAACTTTAGACAGGAGCGGCTGCGGGCTTGTGCAGTTTTGTGTCGCAAAGAGAAACAGGGAAATGAAAGTAAAAAGGGCCCGACGAGAGAAAAAACAAATGACAGGGGACGCTCGTGAACGACACGAGGACAAAAGACAGCGGGCACGAAGCGACATGGGAACGACGCTGTGCCACGGCTGTCTTTCTCCCCTCCACTGGCTGTCATTCCAAATCTCCTTTCGTTCTCGTCGGTCAAAACAACAGCAAAGGCCGCATCCTTCATCCAAGTGTTGGGTCAGAGTGCCGTCATCGCGTCCGTAAATACAAGGTCGGTTGTGCCGAACGCTTATTTCACGATTTCCAGTCCCCCCGCACGCAGACAACCACTTGAGCCTCCCGTGAAGAAGGAGAGTTGTCTGCGGCGGTTGGCGGAAAGCATCATCGAATGGAACACGCTGGCTTTCATCATCTGCCGGCTGTTAGTCTGTGTCTCTGTGTATGGCCTCCGATAGTAGAAAGATAGGCGTCTCGAGTGTTTGGGGTAAAACGTGGTACTCACATTTACTTGAATTGGAAGGATGAAGAGAAAAGAAGAAGAAGAGACAAGCCCAAAGCTCTCGCGAGCTTCAGTGATATATTTTTTCTGACAGACGCGCTAGTGCGATGTGGATCCACCGGAGCGGGTTGTCATTCGTCCGGGCCAGCAGTGGTTACAGTGCACCACAGGGCGCTGCATCTCATCGCACTGTGCCGTTCCTGGCTCCATAACTATGACAGCATTTTTGAACGAAACAAACACACCACTCTGGACAACGTGAAGCTGTTACGGGCAGCTGTTGATACTGTTTTTTTTTCCTCGTTTTTTTCTTCTATTAAATCCACTCATATTATGTGCTTATAGCGTTACAAACACACCAATTGGGCACTCCGCAGCATGGCTACCGCAGCCATCTCACGCCGCGGCGTGCAGACTCTCATCGCATCACGAAGCGAGTTTTGTCGCCGTAGCATTCGTGGTGCACCGAGGCAGGTCTTGTGCCGGCAGCTCAGTGTATCTTGTGCACGGACTGCCAAAGGGGGCTCGAAAAAGCCAAAGGTCTCGGCCGAAGAGAGCGCAAAACTATGGAACGACTACAAGCAAAGCTGTAAGAAGAAGAAAAAACACTGCCAGTTTGATTTTGTTTGAATTTGGCAGACCGACTAACATGTATACAGTCCATTTTACACCTGCTTCACCACCCGACAGCATCCGCGTTGGGGCTACAGTCACAGTCCATGGCTTCCTGGGCAAGCGCCGGGATATGTCGGCCAAAGCAGCGTTTTTCGATGTGGTGCATCCAGGAAAGCCACGGCCAGTCCAAGTCCGTTCAGCATGGGAAGTAGAAGGTAGCCCCGAACACGAACTCCATCTCCAGCTCAAGGCTGTCAACGCAAACAGCCCCGTGTCTGTCACCGGCCTAGTCGAAGAAGTTGCGGGCGAAGGAGACGAAGGAGGAAACGCATTAATGCGGCTCGGCGACATCCAAGTTCTGAATGCCTTCCCCCGCGACATTATTATCTCCAAGGGCGTGCAGTTCCCAGCGACGGCACGCCATCTTCAGATGCGCTTCTCCGAGGCACTCCAGCGGCGGCTGGCGTTCCGCAGCGATGTAGCCGGCTGGTCGAGAAAACAGCTGACAGATGCCGGATTTCGCGAGTTTGAGACGCCAGTTCTATTCAAGTCAACGCCCGAGGGTGCACGCGAGTTTATTGTGCCGACTCGGCGGAAGGGATATGCCTATGCGCTGCCCCAAAGCCCGCAGCAGTTCAAGCAGATTCTCATGGCATCGGGCGTCGCCGGCGGCTATTTTCAGTTTGCACGGTGTTTCCGCGACGAAGATCTGCGCGCCGACAGACAGCCCGAGTTCACACAACTAGACTTGGAGATGGCCTTTGCGACGGGCGAGGATATCATGCAAGCTGTGGAGCGGTATACGAAGCGGCTCTTTGCGTATCTTGGCGAGACGTACCGCGTGGCCAAGAACACGTCTGGCGATGGCACCGAAACAATTCCGATCCCAATCGAAGCACTTTCCAAGGGCAAGGGAGCACCGCCCACGCGGCCGTTCGCTGTCCTCCCGGATGAGCCTTTCCAACGCATGGCATACGACGAGGCCATGGCCAGATACGGATCCGACAAGCCAGACCTGCGGATTCCAGGAGAGGTAAGATAAAAACGGACATGCCATTTGTTTGAATTTTAGGTGACTAACACGTATACAATAGATCCATCGTCTGGACCACATCCTCCCATCCAGCTTCACAAGCATGATCACGTCTCTGGAGGGCCCCATCGTTGATGCCTGGCGGTTGCGGCTTGACGGCAGCCCGTCGGAGAGTCGCAAATTTGTGCAGCGGCTGTTTGACTCGCTGCCGCCAGCCATCGGCAAGAACCCAGACGGCATGCCGGCCGTCATGATCTACGACTCGAGCAAGCCGTTGTGTGGACTGGCACCGCTGGGCCATGAGGCCTTTGACGAGCTGACCGACACTGAACAGCACCCAGAGCTGGCTGGCCTCTCCAACTTTGAAGATGGCGATATCCTGCTTCTGCAGGCACGGAAGCGGGTGCCTTTCTTCAGCGGCGGCTCGACAGCGCTGGGCCAGCTGCGTCTCGAAGCGTACCGCGCGGCCATCGAGGAGGAACTGCTGCCGTATGACGACACGTTCCGGTTCCTGTGGGTCGTCGGATTTCCCATGTTCACGCCGACGGAGGCAGACGCTGCGGACCCTGGACAGGGAGGCCATGCTGGATTTTCGGCGACACACCACCCGTTCACGGCACCTTTGACCGAAGAGGACTTTGAGATGCTCACGACCGACCCATTGCGTGCCAAGGCAGACCACTATGATCTGGTGGTCAACGGTGTCGAGCTGGGCGGCGGCAGTCGGCGTATTCATGTGGCTGCCGTGCAGGAAGCTGTCATGCGGGATATCCTCAAGATGGACGACGCGGGCGTGGCACAGTTTGGCCATTTGTTGGAGGCACTGCGGGCTGGCTGTCCACCACACGCCGGCTTCGCTCTGGGCTTTGATCGGTTGGTGGCTGTTCTGAGCGGGACAGGCTCTGTGCGCGATGTGATTGCCTTCCCCAAGAGCATGAAGGGCGAGGACCAGTCCGTCAAGAGTCCTGGGCGGTTGACGCCGGCCCTTCTGGAGACATACCATCTTGCGCTACGGTCTGCAAAGAGCAGTCAAGAAGGCGAGGCAAAGGACGAAGAGAAGAAGTAGATATGGAAGGTGAAGCTGATGATGACAAGAGTATAAAGAAAAATACCCCATTCCATTGTATGAATTCCAAAAAATCTAATAGTAGATAAATAGAAGGCTCTCTAGCAGACGCCAGCTGTACATTTCCAAAAAAGAAGTCAAAAGAATAAAGAATATCCAAATAAATCACTCCAAACTCCATATTGCTATTACCCTCGCTTAAACGCTTAAAAATCAAAAGTTCTCGCCTGTAAATGGGCTTTGCACGCTGGCAAATCCTCGCGGGCATGCCCGGCCCAGAGCGGCATTGCCGCTGCGCATGTAGCACGCCTTAGCGGCAGCGCAGGCCGCGTTTGTGCAGTTGGGCGTGCGCACACTACTCTTTCCCTGGTAAAAGTTCATCTTGCTTGCAAGGCGGTGCGACTTGTCGGCCTCAATGGCCTCGCTGACGCGGTGCCAGAATGTGGCATTGAGCGGCGCATCTTCGGGCCAGTTGGCTGCGGGGCCATAGGCTGCACGGGTCGAGTACTCGAACTGGAAGACGGGACCACCGGTGGCAGCATCCGAGTCGGGCGACGCGGTCACATTGAGCGTCTCGAAGCTGTCGACATCGGCATAGAACGTGTATGCCTCCATGATCTCCCAGGATCCGGTGTCCATCTCGTACATACGGAAGCCCGAATTGAGGTTCGTTAACGGCGTGATCGAAGGACCAACCCAGGCCATGGCGACAGCGTCCTCGGCTGTCTGGCTCGTGGCGTTGTTACGGTAGTACACAAAGGCCTGGTCCTCGTGGGTGTGTCCAAAGAAGACGTTGGCAATGACGTGCGGCGAGTACCGGTCAATGATCTGGTAGAACAGATCGGCACCGTTGGGCAGTGCATTCGAGCCATCCCAACCGCTGAGAACGTGGCCCACGACAAAGACACGCTCGCCCGCATCCTCGGCCTTTTGGAGCTCATTGATTAAGAAGGTGAAGATGCCCGAATAGTCGGGGTCGGCCGCATGCAGGAATGCATAGTAGTTATTCTTGTAGTACAAGTCTGTGTTGATGGTGATGATGCGCACGCCATGCTGGTTGAGGACAGAATAGGCACCGTAGTGAAGAGCCGCTTCGGCAGCCGTGGCATTGTCGAGCCAGCCATAATGCTGCCATAGGCTCGAGACGTGGTCATAGTTCCAGGAGAACTGGCGCCCAATAGGACCGTTATCATCAATAGCGTGTGGCGCATCCAGATTGTCTGGAGCCGTGTCATGGTTGCCCAGGGCCGAGTAAATTGGGCCGCCAATGTACTCCTTGAAGAGCTGCCACAACGAGGCCTCGACGTACTCAACGTATGACTCGGACAGCTGGTTGATAGGATCGTGGGCGACGAGATCGCCAGTATAGAGCGAGAACGCCAGCGGGTTCTCAGCCGATGTGCCAGTCAACGGACCGATTGCTTGCATAGCTGCAAGAGCCAAGAAGTACGGCGAGTCGCAGCGGAAGTAACCAAAGAGTGGAGCAGGCACCGAGATGTCAGGAGTAGAGGCTGCTGCTGCAGAACTAGAAGCAGCCGTGCCGCCAGTCGAGAGAGCCGGAGGTCGACAACAGAGACCAGAAGTGCAGTTGGCCTCGCTTCCCACAAGATAACGAGGGTCCAGGTGCAGGTCTGACAAGTGCAGCACCTTGACACGATTTCCACTGCGCGCCGGTATAACATCCGCATTCGCCGGCCGCGGCTTGGGGAACACAGCCTTGACGGACTGCACGCCAGGGCTTGGGCAGAAACTTTTGCTCAGCGATGCACAGATGTATTGGCCGTCGAGGCCGGTCACATCGGCAATTGCGAGAACCTGCGTCCAAGAAGCGCCAAAGGCACCGGGAGCATAGTTTGTGGCGCACGTCTTGTTGGATTGAAACCCAGTTGCTTGACAAAGTGCCACCATGGCATCAGGCAGTGCGGAAGGTGCCAGGCGAGCAGCCATTTGGCCGACGGCCAAAGCAGCAACGCAGCGAGAGCAGTTGTCAGCCAAGGAACTGTTGGAAGAGAGGATGCCCAAAATCTCAGAAGTGGCCGCTTGGATGACGGCCGAAGCGCCTCCATCACTCAAGTTGGCCAGCGGCTGAGGGAAGATGATGGGGTCGTCGTGGGTCTCTGGGATGCTGAGCGGGTTTGTCAGGTTGAGAGGGAAGACCTCGTTCAGCGCCGGGTCGTTGACGACAGGCTGAGGCTCGTTGGTCGGGCCAGGCTTGACATAGTAGCTGGCAAATGCGGTTGTAGGAAAGGCTGCAGGCACGGCATAGGCCGTGACGCCTGGGATGCTTGATGGAGGTGGCGCCGATGGCAATGAGAATGCCGCATCTGATGTAACAGCAGCAGCACCGCCGGCGGCGGCATGGCCAGCTGTAGTTGCGGCCACCGCCAAGACATCCGAAGACTTCATGTTGAGGAGCAAGACGAGAAGCAGCGCGACTGACAAAAGCACCAGAACATAAAAGGCCGAAGTCGCCAAGGCGCCGAAATATGCGTCTCTGGGCCTCATGGGGCACGGAAGCCCTCTCGTGGCGGGCAGCAGTACTTATATAGCATGAGTATGCGGAGAAAGGAGGAAAACGGATCAAATGCCGTGCCACTGGAGTAGGACGGCAGATGCAATAAGAAGAAGGAAAAAACAGGGAAATAAGGAAAAATAAGACAATAAGCCAGGGAACGGGATGAGATGCAAGCGAGCTGCGGTGTGATGGATTCGATGGGTTTGGCGGTTGCAAGCAGCAGGTAGGTGGGTGCGAGGTCGAAAGTACTGATGGCAGACAACGTGCTCGTGGGAAAGACGCGATGTCGTCGAAATCAAAAGGTCCGGGGCCAGTTCTGGGGCTCCAAAAGATCCGACAAAGATCCTGGAAAACGGTTTGCACAAAACTAAAAGCAGGGCCGTTGCAGGGAGATTAGCAACTAGCCGATCGGCGTCGCTTTCAAGGACTCCGGCGGAGGAGAGATATCGAGGATTGAAAATGATAACGGCGGACCAGCCGCGCTGCCGCACCTGGGTCGCAATCCGTCGCAAATAGTTGACGTAGATTGAACTCAGTACATCAGCGCCCTTGTATCGGCCACAGTTGCCAGTCTCCCTGTATCTGATTGGAACGTGTGTTGGCACTGTTTGCCAATAGGCCAGCCTTCCAGCAGCCACACGAGCGTCTGAATTGTCTCATTTGGGAGTGGTCTCACGCTCTCAGCTTACTAGGGGGTCGGCATTAGTGCTGGGACTGCAACGGGGCATCGTCTGGGACTGTTCTGCTCACCTTGTCTTTCGGTATTCGATGTGAACTTTGCATTTCGGAATTCCGTTCCCATCTTCACCTTCATTTCGCTCGATCTCGATGCAGATCTGACATTTGCTGGCCGAACCATTCTTCTTGACGTTGCCGTCATCTTGACGGATCATCTTTTCGATTGTGCTTGCCGGCTGTCAATGGCCAAGACAAATGGGGTTGCCATGTGGCGGAGATTTGGGAGCTTGACGAGCAGCGAGAACGATGCAAATGCAGAAAAGCTACAAGGAAGTGAGGGAAGGCTGAGGAAAGCTTGAATAGCTCCTGAGGGAAAGCTCATGGGCGCTACAGAGCTCCCTACTGGTGGGTCACTTTCTCGAAGCTGCTCTTTCCACACCCCAAAACAAATACAACTGGAAAGGGCGGATGTACTCGCTGTTTTGGAGGAAAGCGCACCGAAGCAGAACATGGCACAAAAGAATGGCAGGCAGGCACGACTCGGACTCGTAAACAAACAAGATATCGTCCACAATACGGTGGAAAGAACGACCCGCATGTCTATGGTGGAGGTCGTGCTAACAACCTGCATCGTCCACGATACGCTCAATGGTAACAAGCAACCACAGTGAATGGATGTCTTGCAGCAAGGATATATTAGAAGCGAGCGAGGCCTCTTCGTTACACAGCCGTGGGGCATGCTCCCATTCTAAGCAGTGAATGACGCCTATGGTGGCAGAGTGAATAGCGTGAATAGAGAAATCACAGGCCGTAATTGCCGTTTTGGGACAGAGCTCTTGCTATTGTATGGCGTTGATGGTCCTTCCTCTTCAAGACGACAAAAATGAAAATTGCATCTTCGACCCAACTCGCCTCCTTCAAATTTTCAATTCCGAAACTTTGAAATCTCTTCTTCCTTTCTTCCAAGCCAAACATCTCTCTCGCTTTTGACTCTCTTTTTGAGCATCTCGTTCGCAAGCATCTCAAATTCTAACATTTTTTTTTTCTGTGTTCCAACAGACCCCTGTACCCCCTACTAACACCAATTTACGCACGTGCTGGTTCACGTGATCATATCTGTCAGTCTGCTCTCAAATTGATCCGCTATCTTTTGTTACGCGCATCGCGCCAGACTTCACGATGGAGGACCATACATCTCCATCGGCGTCTCCTCCCTCCGCTCCACGCCCCCAAACCACCACCTCGCACCCGAAGGAAGGCTCCAACCCCAACACGGGACGCTCAACCACGACGAAGCCTCGCACCAAGCTTCACAACCTGCGTCGTGCCAAATCTCCCCCGGAAAAGTCGAATAAGGCGTCTGCTTTTTTCTCAACCCCCAAAGCTCGCATAAAGCGCACCACGACCCAAACTCGCCGTGGGCTCGCCAAAGCCAAAACACCAATGCCCGAGCCGGCCCTCGAACCATCCTCACCATTTGCGTCCTCTTCTAGAATTTCCAGCGTCGCAGGGCCTTCGACTGAGCCCTCTTTAGAGCCTGTTCTCTCGGATTTGCCCAAACAGTTCTCTGTCGAGACCGCCGAGGCAATCGAGCCCGGAAACTCTGATAAGTCTGTCGAGAGCAATTCGCAGTCTGAGGATATCGAGGGCGGTCCGTGGTTTGCTATTCGTGATATTGTGAACGAAAAGTTTATTCGCGGGAAACGTCACTATCTGATTGACTGGGCCAACGACCCCATCACCGGCAAATCTTACGAAAAGACTTGGGTATGTTTTGTTTATGGACACCGTCCTATTTTCCTCCTTATTTTTACGAGTGTCTGATGCATAAGCTGATCATCTGTCTAGATTCCTGCTCGAGACGCCAACAAAGAGGCTGTTCTTCACTGGCAGCAAGTCAAAAAGGCTCGCCAGCTCGACAAAGCTGCTGCTCGGCGCCAGAAAAAGGCCAAAACAAGACTTGCTACCAAGGCGAGAAAGTCCAAGACTGTTGCCTCTACACCCACTGAAGACTCCCAGAGCTCCCACGCCAACTCGGGCAGTGCTTTCACATCCCAAGAGTCTCAGGCACCCCGGGAGTCTCCGGAGTCCCAGGAGCCTCTGGCGCCTCAGGAGTCTCAGGAGTCTCAGGAGTCTCAGGAGTCTCAGGAGCCCCAGGAGCTTCAAGAATCTCAAGAGTCTCAAGCCTCTGCTGCCCCTTCTAGCCCGGAGCCCTCCCGGACCGTCCCCCGCAAGCGTCGTTCACCCTCATCGGAGAAGGAAAATAGAGCTGAAGCTACTCCTCGCAAACGCCGCCTCGTTCAAGGCATTCGGCCAGATAAGAACAGCCCTCTTGAACCCAGCCAGAGCGAGAGCAGCGCCGACCCCGGCCTACGTCAGAGCGTGAGCGTGAACCAAGACCAGGATCAAGACCAGGCGGAGGACACCAAGAGCCCGGAGCTTAGCATCCTTTCTTCACATTCGCCTCTTGCATCCCGCGAGCAGAGCATCCAGCAGGACGTTGCGGATTTCGGCAGCCAGGAGCCTCTTGTCCAGGACGCTCCCGTCCCCACAGCCGCAGCCACCGTCGATTTTGTGGATATTGTCCCGCGCTCGGACTTTGACCCCAGCGATTACGCCCGGCTTTCCCAAGAGACTCCGTCGTCCCAGGAGCTGCCTCAGGCCTCTCTCCAGTCCCAGAAGTCCCAGCGGCCCTTCCCATTTTCCTCGCAGGACGAGGAAGAAGTCCCTGCCCGCCTGCCATCTGGCCACACCATTCCTGATTCACAGCAGGAAGAGTTTAGCACGCTTCAGACGACTACTGCCTCGGACGACTCTCAGCCCTTGTTTGTCGACCAGATTGAGGACAGCAGCCTTGACCCTGTTTCTCAGCCAGCCCCCGCAGCGAAACGGCTCTCGCAATACTCGATCGAATATATCACATCGCCGAGTGTTGGCCAGCAGTCACATTCCTCGGTCATTCCGTCGATTGTTCACTCACAGCAGCAGCAGCCTCTGCAGCAGCCTCACGCGGCTTCTGGAAGCACCACCAGCGGTGACGCTCAAATCGCCCCCCCTTCTTTCACTGTCCAGTCCCAGGACAACGAGCAACTCCGCGCATCCGCCGATTGGGCTTCTGAAGAAGAGCAGGTTTTTGCGCCGGTCCAGGACAGCGCTGACAAGTCCACGGCAAGTGGCATCAGAAGCCAGACTCTCAACTTTCTGACACAGCCCGAGCCAGACTTTCCCCCCTTCACTCAGGAGAGTCAGCCAACCACTGCAAAGACTCCTGTCGCCTCCTCGGCCGCCGACAGCAACGACTTTTCAGCCGTTTCTGTCGTCCCTGACTCAACACGTCCGTTCCGCTCCACAGCCCCCAACGCTGCACAGATTGCTGAGGAGCATTGTTCTTCTATCCCCCTTCCCTCGTCAGCACAATTCATACCGTATTCTCACGGCGGAACCCAGGACAGTCTTCTCCTGAATACACCGGCAGTTTTCTCTCTTCCGCCGCGCCCCAGAACACCCACACAGTCGCAGGATTCATATAGGCCGGCACCTGTTGCGGTCATGGCCGAGTCACCTAACTCGCCGCCGGGTGGATCGTACGCCGCGATGTTCCAGAAGGTCATCCAAGACCACATGGACTCGCTCGACAACACGCCTTATATCACCGAGGAACAAGCGGCCGACCCGCTCTTCATGGCCGAGTACAACCGCTTGCAGGCCGAGATGGAGGCCAAGGAAAAGGCAGGCGGCTCCCCGGAACAGGCACAGGAAGCCTCCCAGGAGAGCGCTGTGAGCACCTCAAGCAATGTGCTCCCCATTCCCGCATTGAGCCAGCCGCAGACTGATCCGCTCCTTGCAACGGGCGTGCCCCTCACCACCTCAGCGCTTGACGCGTCGCTTCCCCTTCTCCTCTCCCCTACAGCCGGCGGCCAAGGCGGCCCTATTGTGTCTGGTGCCCAGCACATTGGTGGTGCTATAGAGGATATCGGCAATATCCACCCGGGTACAATTGCCCCGGGCGATCTTTCTTTTGCCGATGCCGATCCTATGGCATCGTCTGGCCTCAATCTGTCCCCAGAGCCCGAGCCGGAACACGCGCCCGAGCCTGAGCCCGAGCCCGAGTTTCCGAGTGAAGACGCTGGTGAATATGACAATGAGGTCGGGGTTGAGCAGCTGCCCATGCCCATTGCCATGGACGAGGATGCGAATGTGGAAGACGAGGACGAGGATGACCTCTCGTCCCTCTCCAACCCCAACTACACAACCTCCAGCTATGTCGTCACTCTCCCTCTCGCTGCCAATACCCGCCAATACTACGCCGACTTTGTTGTCGACAAGAAGAGCCAGGAAGCCATCAAGGACTACAGCGAAGTCTTCTCCCGCGATATCTATGAAGTGCCTAGTTCCGAGGCCATTGCCCGGGTCGACGAGCTCCTCCGCAGATTGGTGGACTACTCAGATCTGCCAACATTCCCCGGCGGCCTTCCGCCCCTGGACAACGAAACGATGACCAAGCATGCCCTCGACACTAACAGCAAGTTCTTGTTTCTGTACGAGTTCCTTGAGGCTATTGCGACCGTCGAGAAAGAGGTCCTGATCCTCGTACGCAAGGGCATGGCTTTTGATAACATTGAAGGTATGCTCAACTATGCAGGCATTCCATACGATCGGTTCAAGGCTGGAAGCTATGTCTGTCCCTCCAGCCCTGGTAAGTCCTCGGCTGGACCAGAGGGCTCTGACAAGCCAGAGGCGCGCCGCCACCGCCGGAGCGGTATGCCCTCGGTGCTGTTGGCCGACACAACGGAAATGAGCGACGCTATGAACGCCGCCAGCCCTGATGCCGACGACTTCCCCAAGCCTTCCGACTTTGACATTGTCATTGGATTCGACCACACGGCTCGCACAACGGGCCTGATGGGCTACTTCCAAAACGAGTCCGAGCCACCCAGCACATCCGACGCGGCTGCAGAGAACAACAACAGAGCCGGCAATCGCAAGCTTCCCAAGCCCATTGTTCTGCTGCTAGTGTGCGCATGGACTCTGGAGCATATCGACCTCCGTCTTGAGCGGAATTCGGTCGGCGAGCTGGAGCGCAAGAACGCCCTTCTTCTCTGCACGCTGGAGAGCCTTTCGCACCTGAGGGATAACCCATACGAGATCAACCCTGCCAAACCCCATGAGGCAGCCCAGGCATTCGCTCAAATGATCAGAGAACCCAGCAAGGCTCTGGCCTGGGAGACGACTCCGCTCCCCGAGGAGGTCTTTGACATTTACATGAGCTCGTCCAGTGCTGCATCACAGCCCACATTCACTCAGGAAGAGACCATCGACGGCGGCCTCTTTCGCTCGCGCAAACGGCAGTTGGTAAGTGATACATTCTAGACATTCAGAAGAGAAAGTGGCCAAGAGAACTGGGGAACGCCACTAACCAATTCGGCAGGACGATGATGATGAGGGCGAGGACTCCCCCAAGCGGATGCGCCTGGCCGATGCCGCGACTCCTATTGTCCGTCATGTGACCGACCACTACAACGATGTTATCCAGTTCCAGCTTGATCGTCTCGACGTGAGAGTCCCTGATGATGCTCCCCGAGTTCAGATTTCCGTCGCTCAGCTTGAGGCTCTCGCTTCCAGGGTCGCATACCTGACAGCCATGCTGGAGAGCAAGGAAGAAATCGAGGCGTCAATGTCAGAGCAGTGCCGCAGCCTCGGCCGTCTCAACAAGAGCACCACCGCGACCATCAATGATGTTCAGAAGAAGCTCATTGCTGCCGTCAAGGAGCGCAGCGCCTTTGAGAGAGAACGCGATGCTGCCGTCAAGGAGGCCGCGTTGGCCAAGGAGAAGCTCGAGGCTCGCAATGCGTCGCTTACTGAGCTGCGCGCTGAGAAGAAGGCGCTCGAAACCCGCGTTGCCGAGACCGATGCTCTTCTTGCCGGCTCGAGCCAGCCTGACGCAGCGGAGCTGGGCGCAGCCCGCGTTGCCCTCAAGGAGGCCCAGGACAAGGCCGCCACACTGGAGCGCAAGGTTGCCAATGCCGACACAGACCTGTCCCACGCACGCCGCGCATATCAGGACGCATCCAACGCCGCTGCCGACCTCAGCACCGAGAACCGCGACCTCAAGGCCCGCATCAGAGAGCTCGAGCGCCTTTCGTCCGACAACCTGCGCCAGATTCGCCAGACCCAGAACCAGAACGAGACTGAATACTACCGCAAGCAGTGGGACGAGGCCCGAACCATGCTTAACGAGCGTGAGTACGAGCTGGAGTTCACTCGCGAAGAGCTGCGCATTCTCAAGAATGGTCGCCGCGAGACGCGCCAGCAGAGTGTGCCCCGCAGCCCGCGTCTGAGCGTTATCAGCCCTCGTACAATTTCGGGTCGTGGCGGCAGTGTTGGTGTCGGCGCCAATGGTGGCAGCAGCAGTGCGAGCGTCACACCCGCCCCGAACATGGGGGCTGGCCAGGGCTTTGCCGTTACGGCGAGAGCGTCAGTCAGCCGGGGCAACAGCCCAGTGTCTGCCAACTTTGACTCTTCTGTTCATGGCGGCGTTCCGGGTGGAAGCGGTGGCAACGGCGGCAGCGGTGCAGGCGGCGGTCCTCCGGTCGCCGGCATGACCTACCTCAGCTCCAACCAGGGCGGTGGCCGCTGGCAGCATCTGCGTGACTGATTGATTTTTTTTGTTTCTAGGATCATCGGGATCTTTACTTTTTTTTCATGAACTCCTGTCCTTTTTTGACCCTTTTTGACCCTTTTTGACCCTTTTTGACCCTTTTTGACATTTTTGACATTTGGGGGCGGGCATTCTTCCTCTTTTTCGTTCTGTCTGCTTCGTTTGATATTCCCTTTACTCACTATGGCTCCTTTTCCAATTGCGTTACCCGGCTATGCTATATGTCCCTTCTCTCTAGAGATCTCTGCCATCTCACGATCATGGTTGCATTTTACTTTGTTGCTTATTCTTGTACTCCTTCCTTTTATCTACTTTTTATTCATGTCCATTTCCGTTGCTGTTTGGAAAGGGGATCCAACGCAATCGGCTTCGATTCCTTCTGTATTTTCTCTATTTTCTCTATTTTCTATCTCTCTTTTCTTTGTCATCTTACTTCATGTACTGGCCTCGGGTCATTTGTTTAAATCTTTTGCCTCTGCCTCTATTTTTGCTTTTATCTCTGTTTCTGTTACTGCACATTCACATTCGAGGCCTCGGGGATGGCCTTTATTCTACTTTGTTATAGTGTACGCAAAATGTACACCTTTTAGTCTGTTACGACAGTTTAGAGGAATTCAAACATTCAAGTTACATGAACGCTCGGTGATGCAGCAATGCAATGCTGGTCTTTAGTTCACTAGATCTGTGGACAACGATAAACAGTCGCACACAATCGCACATTTCATAGGGGTGAGAATGACTGATCATGAAAAGAATTAATGAAAGGACTCCACGCCACGCTCCCACCCAAGCCGAAGCCAGAAAAGAAGTGAAGAAAGAGACTGATAACAATAGAAGAAGAAGAAAACAATGAAAAAAAAGGAAAAAGGAAAATGGAAACCATGAAGCCAACAAAACAACACAAACATTCCGCATCCCATTTTTGTGTGTATCCCATCCCATCCCAGATGTGTACCATCCTTCCGTCCTTAATGTTGAAATAAGCTCCCCAGTTCAGCGCCTCCCCAAGCTGTTGCACTTTGAGAAAAAGAAGAAGAAAAGAAAGTCCCCTAGTCCGATGCAGTGCGATTCTATATCCTTTCCCCTTTCTCTCTGTCCTCTTTTTGGTCCGTGAAGGTGACCTGACTCCTCTTGTGTTCCCCGACAAATGCATTCCCTTTTTGTTCGCCCGCTTTGCCCTGTCCCGCTGTCCCAAATGTCGTGAAAACACAAGAACCGTTGAGTGAAGCAACAGCCGTATAGAAATCATAGGAAATGCAAAATAAGGCACAAATCAAACTAGGCAAAACAAGCAAACAAGAATAGCAAGTGCAATATGAAGAAGCAGAAACAATTAAATCAGAACAGACTGGAGTGGTGTAATGTGTAGTGTAACGAGGAAACAATGATCGAGAGGGAAGGGGGAAGGATGGAGGTCAGACTGCTTAAAACAAAACAAAACAAGTAACACAGGAGGAGAACAAGGGACTCCAGGGACCAAAGCGTAGAGAGAGAGAAAAGGAGAGAGGAAAAACAAACGGCCGATATGACCTGATGAGTCGATGCAACAATACCAAAAGCCAACTTGAATAAAAAACAGTCCGTAAAAAGAAAAGAAGAATTCACCGACACCGGTCCAATCACAGTTCGCTCCCTCTTTTCCCTTTTTATATGGCCCTCCCTTGCTGTGTGTAAAAAATAAAATAAAAAAGATTGATCGCCCGCTCAATTTTTGCCGTCCTGCCAGTCCTTTTTTTTTCCCCCAAAGCCTGCTAGAGCCTGCCAAAGCTAATGCAAACACAACCCCTGTGTGAAGAATAACAAAGGCCGCGGCCACCCGGGGTCGCCCAAGAAAAGCAATCAAAAAACAATCTTACCCGGCCCGATCCCAACATCCAAACGTCCGTTTATGTCCTGGCAAAAAAATGAAGTCGAAAAATAATATAATGAAAAGAAGTGAAGAGAAGCAGCAAATGCAAATCAAGCATGCTCGGAGCGTTAGATCTTGGATCATCCCGAAAGAAACTATCAACGATGTGATGTTTGCCTAAGCGGGCGACTTGTTAGGGGGCGCACCAGAGCCGTTCTGGCGGTTCTCGCTCGAGTTGTTCACTGAGAGACCGCCCATACCGGTCGACAGGAAAGCAAAGGGGTCGGTCTGCGAGTAAAAGTTGTTGGACGGGCCAGCGGACGCAGGACCGTTGGTGGCAGACTGGAACGCAGCCTCGGCAGCACGGCTGTCAAAGGGGCCGGCCGAGTGAGAGCTCGAGACAGGGCCGAAGTGCGTGTTCAGAGGAGGGTACGGCGCAGCGTTGCTGCCACCAAGGCCCGAGGGCAGCGCATAAGTGCTCGGGGGGCCACCAAACTGCTGTCCGTAACCGCCGTTTCCGCCACCGCCAGATGCAAAGGGACCACCGCCGGAAGCAAAGGGGCCGGGGCCAGGGTTGCCTCCCATGGAGTTCTGGTTCATGTTGTAGTTGGAGCCGCCATCCATGGGCGACGGGTAGCCTGAGTCGGCGACAACAGCGGCAGTCGCACGGCTAGCACCGCAGCGAAGACAGCAGACGTTCTTGGCAAAGTTGTGGTAGCCACAAGCCTCGTTGCCACACTTCCAGTCACCAGCACGGAAAGGCACAACGCCGCTGCCGCCCATGCGGCCACCACCGTGACCACCACCGCCCATGTGGCCATGGCCATGACCGTGGCCGTGGCCGTGACCGTGACTATGGTGGTTACCATGCTGCTGCTGGGGCGGGCCCATCATCGACTGAGGGCCATAGAAGTAGCCGCCGCCACCCATGTCGCCGGTCGGGCCGGCGCTAACAGCAGGGAATGAGCAACGGAAGCAAGCTGTGCGGCGCTGGAAGTTTGAGAATCCACAAGAAGGGCAGGTCCAGTCGCCAGGACGCGGCCGGTTCTTGCTGGGGGGGAAGGGCGTCAGAATCTCGGCGGCGCGATCGAGAACACGGCTCGAGGAGGGTGACACCTCAATGGCCTTCTCATTAAGAGCACGGCCATTCATGCAGAGGCTCTCGGCAGCCTCCTCGTGGGACGAGAAAACAGCGAAACCGGTGCCGGTAGGCTTGTGCTGCTCGGGGGTACGAAGCGTCCAAAATGCAATAGGACGGCCGCCAAACTGGGTGAACCAGCTCTCCAGTTCGGACTGGGTAGTGTCATGGGGAAGACCCGACATGTGCAGAACCTTGCTCCGCTCAGACAGGAAAGCTCTCACATCCGCACGTGCATCCATAGGGCGGGCCAGAACATCGGGGTGCTCGTGGGCCGGCTGGGACTTGCGGATCAGACCCCGCAGAACACGGGCCAGGGTGACAGCCTCCTCCATAGCTCTGCGGGGCGAGGCTGGGGCCAGGGCCTGCAGGTGGAAAGGAAGATTGTGTTTGATGGGAGCGCTGGATTGGACAGCCTCGACCTCGAGGGCAGCGCAGATGTTGGCGAGCGACGAAGGACCAAAGGGGAGCGACTCCGGGTGGTGCTGCTGCCATCTCTGGTACTCCTGGCGCAGATCGAAAGTGCGCGAGTGTTGCAGATACGGCGGGAGGACGACGGCCTTGTCCCGGGCCTCACGCGGCAGCTGCACACGGAGATCCCAGGCATCAAGCGTCACGAAAACGAAGTCGAGGTTCTGCGACGTCAGGTGTTCCGAGGCAAATGCGTCGAAGCGGTTGACGGCGTCACGGAAGCTTCCGGCATTTCTAACGTGCTCCCAGGTGAGCGTGGTCAAGCTGGCTAGAGCGGTTGTTAGCTATTACGCTGATAAAGCAGGAGGGTAGCTCGCAATGGGTAGCCAGTTTGGTGACAAAAGAATTGGTCAAGCAGACGGCGGAACCCAAAGAGATACGGGCATTTCAACAGAATTGATCCAAAGAAAAGAGGCCGTAACAGGGGATTGGCGTTCCCGTATACGTGTCTCGTCCCAACCAGGCCTTGTACCTGGTCCCCCTCTCGTTCCAACCACAAGTTGTCCATATCTCCTGCCCAAATGACACTGGGAGGCTTTGTCAACTTACTGCAGAGCGGTGTAATGGGGGTATTGATCGGCTTCACGAGGACGCTCTCGCGGTAGAGCTCGTCCAGGCTCTTGGAGTCGAGGAGGATCCAGCCAATCTCGATGACTTCGGCGGAATCTTTGGTAACATACACGCCGTGTTCGTCACAAGTTGTGGCAACATGGATCACGACGTATCGGTCGATCGACGCCGGAGGTTGCTGGTTGTTGGCCATTGTATCTTGAGGAGGTAATATCGAGAAGAGGTTCGGCAAAGATAAAGGGAGGCAGGTGTGTCGAGATCCGGAGGAAACTGCGAGATTGGCAAGCTGTGAACCAAAGAGGTGTTAACAAGGCTGCCAGCATATCTCGGGGAGAATGAAAACCCAACATTGGCCAGTTCCATAGCCACAACAGCTGCAGCCTCAAAGCCTCGCAATAAGGGGCGAGGATAGGAGGCAATAGACGAAAATGTAAGATACAGTGGCAATCATGAGGCTGCAGCCGAGAACCGAACCCAAATAGGGTCACCAAAAGGCAAAAACACAACAACGTACCCGGAGCGAGCCTCTTCAGGGGTCAAGTGGTCGAAAAGGCGCGAAAGCCGAGTCAACCTGCAAGACGAAACTCGAAAAGATGCTGCAAAAAGAATACAGACAAACAGCCGGCCGAGTATGAGATCGAGGGCCGACTCGAGGAAGAACGGTGTAATGTGGTAAAAAGTCGAGTTCCGAGGTGCTGAAGAAGATGCTTCAGCACGGAATAAGGAGTGGGAGATCGACAAGAGGTGATTTTTTTGTCGTTAGGTGCCGGAGAATTTCCTCTTCGACGAGGCTTCGCTCTGCTTCCCGTCGGATGAAGATAGGGAGAGATGCAAAGAAGAGAGAGGGTGAGGAAGAAAAGGTCGGGGAAGAGACAATCTGGTTGCTTCGGCACGGGAAGGTCGAGGCGGGAAGTCGAGTAGAGAGGCAGGAGCAAAGGAGAGGAGAAACAAGACGAATGAGCAGGAAAGGAGGCAGAGGTTGAGGAGGGAAGGAACACACGGACGCTAAGGACAGTTGAGTGGGCCGGTGGACGGTGGTCAAGACAGTGCAAGGAACTCCTACGAAGGCACGTTTGTGGTGCGTGGAGAGGCGTTAAAAAACTAGTATAAAAAATAATATAAAAAAAATAGGGAAATTGCTCGGTTTCTAGCGGTGCCTTGTCAAACTGCAGCAAAAATACAGAGGGCTCCAGAATTAATTGTAAACTATCTTTTTTGTACTTCTATGTTTTTTTTTTACCGGGTCCATCCTGGCCTGTCTCCCGCAACGGAAGCGCGTTCGCTGCACGACGCCCAGAAAGCTTCAAAAAGAGCGCGTAACGAGTATCGCAGCCTCGTCTTTCCAATTGGCATCCATATTGTATTCCATGACTTGGATTCAGACAGTAAAGTCTGCAGCTGTCGAGAGGCGTTTTCTTAGTACGAAAAGTAGCGCAGAGACATCCGTTTCCTGATAGCTGTTCCTGTTGGTTCTCAAATTCTCGGCTCCCAGTGTCCAAAGTTCACACTGTGGGGTGGAAACTGGGCATATGTACCTCTTGGCTGTAATTTGGTGAAAACGGTACTTGACGGCGACTCGTCCCCCTGAAAGCCACTGGAGCTTGTGGAAACGGGCGTTGGAAGTGGGGTAGGGTTCCCCTGGCACCTGGCTAGGAAAGCGCGACGGGTGCCTGCCGTGGCCGTTGCCCTGATTTTGGTGCGGTGTGCTTTCTGACGACGAGGGTCCCACGCTTGGAGCTATCGCGAGCCATCGCTACAAGAAGCTCAAGCTACCATACGATTAACGAAGCTCGGGAAGGTTGGTTGGTTGGATGTTTAACATTATCTCTGCATTTTACCAGCCAAGTACGACATACTCTGCCCTTCTGTTCCAGCCGTTGAATGTTCGGATGTCGTTTGTTTCCCACGCTAATTTGTGGTCCAATCCAACATGGAAGGAGCAATAGATTCGACAAAAGGGCGTGGCCGCCGTATGCGCCAGACACGGGCTCGACGGGGAAGGCACGGCTGGCTGGTGGTTGCGTTGATCTGCTCGTATCGTTTATTCAGTATGGCAACACCACCGAGCGGGCAGGAACCGTCACCAACGTGACTGGCCCAGCTTGCCTCTTGGCTCTGTCCTTCTGGAACTGTTGCAGCGTGCCTTACGCACCTCCCCTCCATAAATATGAGTCTTGATTCTGATGCGCCGCCCCTTCCTGCTTTGCCTTTTTGCCAGCCTGCCTTTGTTTTCGAGAGTACTTTTGGTGCCTCCGTACTCAGTTCATCACCCATCACCGCCCCGGTATCGCCTGTCTCTTGTCGGTTATCACCTGTCACTTTTTCCGCATTAGGTCTGCCCAGCACGACTGTCCTAGCCACTTTCCTAATATCCCTTCCTCGATCACATTGCACGGTGCCATCACGCGAATCCACTCACACACGCTTTCTCCGGTCGCAACACTTTCCTACCAGACACCCAACTCGTGTCTTTCCTCTTTTGAGCCACGACCAGCTACCACAGCGATTTGGTCAGACTGCCACCACTTGCACCTTTCTACAAACACGTTAAGCCTCTGGGCATCGTTCTTCAACATCCCAGAGTGAGATCTGAAGAACACGTGTGAGGCGGCGGCAACATACATCTTATTTTATGATTCTTCAACAGAAAATTCAGCCTTACAATCAACAAAAGAAATACTCTCCATTGGTCGCGGGCGAGCTGCTTGCCAGCTTTTTCTCGCCTTATCGTTTCACCTCGACCCTTTGTTCTCCTCCAACTCCACAGTGTTTACCGGGGATCTGCAAATACCCTCCTTCCACTATCCCCTGCTTTACGAAGTTTGTGCTCGTTTGACCGCACAAATGTGAAACGCTCCAGTCGCCGATGAGAGACAACAGGCCCCCATTACGCATCCTGACAAGACAGGCCGCTGGGCTCCCTGCTATCCTTTTCAACGGCTGTCGACATGCTCCTCGCATTCCCTTCTCGACCCTCGACGTTGGACTCCCGATAACAATAGGTTTGTCAGAGCAACATTTGTCCGGCGGCGTAACACATGGTACAGAAAGCTAGAATTTCCGTGCAATGAGCATTCATGCACAGGGAAACAATTGTCCGGTGCAAGACAGCCGAACAGAGGTGCTCTCTCATGTCTCTATATGCCCTGGCCCCCTCAATCTGGTAATTACGCTGTCACTGCATCTCGCCGTCCCACAACGTTGGTGACTAGCAAAAGGCCGTCCAATCTGCTGCAAATCTGCTGCTGTCCGTCACGGCTCACCAGCGGCTCAGGGCCCGATCAAAGGCGAGGCGGTCAAGGAGACGGCTGCCGACATGGAGAGAACCCGAGTGGAGGGCTCCTGCAATGTACAGCTCCAAAGGCTATCTGGACGAGACGCCGTGCACACGCCGTGCGTGTTGTGCGACGGCCGCTTGGATGCAGGCCAGAAGCCCCGCCCCCCATCCCCGAAAGGGCCATTAACTGAAGTGTGTTCTCTTTAAATGTGCACCCCTTCTTTGAAGATAAATAAGAAGGGCCAAGTCGAGGAAGTTGTCAAAAGACACAACCAAACGCAACACGACGAATTGCCAACTGAGAATTCCCAGTTTGCTTCAAATAGAAATAACCTGTAAGCAATGGGACAAGAATAACATATCCCATACCCTGCTACGACATATGCTCCGGCGCTAGCCCGAATGCACTCGGGACAAGACAAAGAGCATACGGGCCGCCGTGGAAGCAGCCGTTTGTGGTCTGTGGTGAGCTGAAGTAAGAATATGGCACTGGTTTGGGGTGCCTGTGACAGCGCACATACACATTACAGAAGCTCAGGAAGGCACGTGCACTGGCAGCAAGGCGGTAGCTTTGGCGCGTTATCAGACATACGTCATCGGTCCAACAGCTTGGTGGGAAGGAGCAAGCTCTGGAACAAGAGACCAACCAGAAGGCAAAAGATAAAACAAAGCAGATCAAAAGCAGCAAAGCAACCAGGCAGCAGGTTAAGGTCAATCCGGCGCACTTCTCAGTGACAAGTCGGAATGATCGAACAATCATCTAACGTAAAAATATTGGGTGCGGTTGTCATTCAAGTGAGACCATGCTCAGGCCTACAAAAACAGTCACATAAGGAAGAGACCGTGCAGTGGCACTTTGTGCCTTCCTTGACAGGGGCTTCGTAAATTAAGAAAGAGGAGAGCACGTTCCGACCCTGACGGGCAACAGTAAATTGATAGGTCGCCGTTGCCTTTTATGGCTGGTCTTTTGGCTGTTATCGCTTCCCAATGCATGGCCGGCCATAATATGGTCTGGTCCAGCCAGGCCGCTGGCCACCGGACCTAGCGCGGCGTAGTGGCACTGACGTAGTGTTTGCCATGATCGTCCCTCCTCTTTCCGTGCTCCCGTACTTAATCGCCTCTTTCGCGTCGTGTAATTTATTCCCTCCCTCTTTTCACATTTTCCTTATTTCGAACAGCATTTCCTAGAGAACGATTCTCTTCACGCAACTCTACGACTCTTTTCCATCCCCGACAGCCACCAAACTCAAAACGAACGTCAGAAAACACAATCCGGCTTCCTAGATCCTTTTTGACAGCCGCAATCATGGTCAGCGCGTCTGCTATCCTCGTTATCATCATCACATTCATCTGTGCGTTCTATCTTCGGACCCGAGCCTCCTTGGGGGTTACGCCCACTCTCTATTCTGCCGTCAATGCCATACTAACCTTGCCTTCTCTCCAATCTAGTCCCGCCCATCGGCGTCTATGCCGTTGCCGGCTGCGGAGCGGATCTCCTGGTCAACATTTGCCTGACCATTCTTGGGTGAGTTGGCTTCCTTTTCGCCGGACCACTGTGCCGGATTGCACTTACTCTCAGCCTCTACTAATACGGCCGTCTACGCAGTGTCTTCCCCGGCCATATCCACGCATTTTACGTCGAATACGTCTACTACGACCGCCGCGAACAGGCTCGTGACGGCCGCTTTACCGCAGACCGGGCCCCCGGTATCTACAGCGAGCGCGTGCAGCAGGGCGGCGGTGGCTACGGCACCATTGTCCAGAACACCTAAATGGAGGACGTTTGAGGTATCCGAAAGCCATTGTCCGGATATGCCGCGTGTGATAAGCCAAAGCCGGTGACAGACAACGCAGCGTCTCCCAGACATGTCTCTTACCAAGTGAAGGTGCCTTGGTGATAGGCGTTTTTCTTTCAGTAGAAAAGGGAAGGGGAGTTGGTGGAGTTGATATGCTGCTAGGTCGAATTATTGACGGGTCAACCCATGTGTTGAACTGCAGTATCACGACTTTTGACACGATTTTATGTATTATGTGTTTATACTCTCCTTTGTTTTGGTTTCTTCTCTTCCATTAGCAATGCTTTTTAAACTGATTTGTGCTTCTCACGAAGCTCTTACTTTCCTTTACCTACTTGGACCTCGCCAGAAACTGTTATGTCGCGTCTTGCGCATTTGGTAACCTTTCGGGAAGCCACCTTCTATCGAAGATTGGCTTTGGCCAATGGCTATTGGCCTCATACACTTTATTTCAACAAACTTCCATCGAGACATTCTCACTTCTCGCGCATCTGGGCTGCACAACTAAAGAGGTATCTCTCAGCCGGTGTAAAAAGCCATATTATTATCTCACCAGCCAAAACGGTCCAGCTACGCCTTTGTATGCAGCCTGCTGCAGCTAAACAATCGCTCGATATGCGTGAACACGTCAATGTAAG
The DNA here is from genome assembly GCA_021396375.1 of Sporothrix mexicana. Classification (NCBI taxonomy): domain Eukaryota; kingdom Fungi; phylum Ascomycota; class Sordariomycetes; order Ophiostomatales; family Ophiostomataceae; genus Sporothrix; species Sporothrix mexicana. The sequence continues at coordinate 409,712 of WNYC01000021.1, read as the reverse complement.
CGGACCAGGCCAGGCAAGGCAGGTTCAATTTTGGTCTCCATAACTCATGAACCGGTGTCGAAGAATTAAAGAAAAAAAAAAGAAAAAAAAGAGAGAAAAAAGAAGAAAAAAAAAAGAAAAAAAGAAAAAAAGAAAAAACAACAACATAAGATCGAACACGAATAAAAGCAAGAGAGAGCTTTAAAAAAAAAAAAAAAAACGCCAAAGTTCATGCTTTCGAATGAGCTGCTCAGAGTCCTCGTGCATGCAGCTGAGCACACCACATTTCCCCGTTTGTCCAAAGACGATAGAAATAATGGCCTCTTCAGATCCTGCACACACCCGCTTTGAGTGGCTGGAAACGATTTCAGTATCAGCCAAAGAGCATACATAGATCGCAGTGCCGGAAACATGTCAAGCAGGGAGCGAATGAGAGCCTGATAAATGAAAATGAGAGCACCTTGCTCAACAAATAAAAAGGCAGGAGAGACCGACCATCCTGTGTCCCGTCTTGCTTACGCTGCTCACAGTCGCAGCGAATGTCTGTCTTTCATAACAAGACCCCGAGAAAGCCAAGAGAAGCTCTCAGAGAACAGTCCAAAATTGCTCTTTGGCTGTCTATCGGGTTTGTCATAAACTCCAGCGCCATTTAAAAGTTGGGAGGGTGGTGGTTGAGGTGGGCATCTCTTGATTTGGCCCGGTTCGTGGTGCATGCATGGGTCCCTCCTTCCCTCCACACCCCCTTTCTCTGCTGGGTCGGTCGTGCTTGCCCCCCCCTTTCGCTCCCTCTTGCTTGCATCTGCCCTTTCAACGGCAGCCACGACTCTCTTGCAGAATGCATATTGCACTGCACACCAACCAATGGCAACGCCGGAACCAAAAACTTCAGTGGCTCCTGCCTCCTCTCCCACGTTGTACATGATTTGTTCTTTCCAGAACCCGGAGCTTTTCTACCCATGTCCTGATCTGTGTTTGTGCGCACCAAGCGCGAGATAGAAGGCACGACTTTCAAAAATGAATTGATGAAGACAAATATCAACGAAAAAGGGAAACAGATATCCAATCGCGTAAATGAAAAAGGAAGGAAATGGAGAGAAGAGGGGCCAAATAGAGTGCGAAGAAAACAATACAAACAGCAGCCGGCCCCAACACCTCTTCATCGTGATTGCCAAATTGAATACCATCTGTGCGGTGTTCCTGCCAGAAGAAAGCTTCCAACGGCCCCCATTTGATCTTGTGTTTTCTCGTCCACATTGCCTCTTCCCCCCCTCAAATCCTTCTTACTTGATATAGTTCGTAGCCTCTCCGGTTTCTCTCATCCAAGATACACGTCTCAAATCCATCACCTATTCTCGACTCAGGATATTACCACCCACTCCCTCGGATTCTCGCCCACCGGCCTATCTATCCCGAAGCATTATCATTTTGAGCGGAATCAAGCGGTGTTCTCCATTCCCACCACAGCTTATCCGCCAGAGGTCATAGCGCCCAGCCGTCTTGGGGACGAAGGAATTGGAAACTGCGAAACAGAAAAAAGAGCAAAGAGTCGGCATCTGCATCTGCATCCAACATCAGCAAATTCTAGGATACAAGATTTTGAAAAAACACGCATCCTCGCATCCACGGCCGACACGCGCGCTGGCAGATGGGAGGTACACGTCAAGCCGAAGTGGCCCGGGAAACAAACGCAACAAGACGGCGACACAATACAGCTTAACTGAACTCCCAGGAAGCGAGACACGGGACGGCGAAAGGACAAAAGTGAGGAGAAACCCTGCAGCAGCAGGCAATTAACGGCTTCCACGTTGTCGCTGTTCGCCCCCTCCTTCTTCCTCTGCACGTCTTTTGCACTCTCCAAAAACCTGTCCCTCTCCTTTCATCTGACTTCATCTTGCTTTCTGTCCCTCGCTACACCACGAGCGGCGGCCTGCATCGCCTCCGAGCGACAATTTCCCACCGCTCACAATAGAACACGAGACACAGACCCGACCGGCAGACGAGAAACAGCAGTCCGTTGCCCACGGCTCACCCTTTTATTGCGCCCTGCTTCTCGGCTTGCACAGAGGCGGTGTCTGCAAGACGAAACGCGACGGGCTCGACCTCAACCTCGACCTCGATCTCGTCAAAAATTGGACAAATCGAGAAAATCGAGAACACGAACACCGGAGCCGACCATGTCCACTTGCGCGGGCTGACTGGAGCTGCTCTCGCCTATTGTCTCTCTTTCCCTCTGATTCCCTTCTTCTTTTTCCGTTCTCGCACTCTTGCAGTGCCACGTTCATTGAATCTCTGTCTCTCATATCTTCTTGTTTTTTCCTCCCTCCTCGTGCTGTGCACCTCCGCGTCATCTTTCCTTGTCCTCCTCTTGCCTCTTACTCCCTCTCTCACTTTCTCTTTTTCTGCATCGCTTCGCCCCTCTGTCTCTCCGGGCGGGTCCCGTTGTGTTGGCAAAACTGCCCCCCTCCCCCATTGAAACAGAGACAGCATACACCCATCTGCGACTCCGAGCTGGCCTTGCATTGGTACCACTTACCCGCATCCCTCCCCCAATATTACTTGCTTGCCATGCATGATGGATGCCATGTACATAAATAGCAAACCACATGTCCTTTTATCTGAGGACAAGACACGAGATGGCTCAAGGGAAAGCCGTGAGCGGTCCAGCAGACAACGACCTGCTTCGGATGCCGGTCTCAGCTCCGGCCTAGTTTCCGTCAAGTCTGTCCATACCCATCCTCACACATACAACCACTCCCGTGTCTCCTCCTCACCTTCTTGTTCCGCAGCTGTTGTCGTTTCCTCTCCCTCTCCTACCCCTATGCCATTTCGGCCTCAAGCATCTTCTTCACTTTCCGCCCTGGCGTCACAAAACCCTCCCTCTTCATTTCATGTGAAGTCCTCGTTACGACCGTCAACATCCACAGCCAAAGTATCTCGACCTGCAAACGGACATCGCCGTAATGGAACGGCTACTTCTACAATAAGTAACGCATCTGCCAACGCCACTCAGACGACCGCGAATTTGCCCACCTCCGCGTCTATCGTTTTCTTCAACCCGGGAAACAAGACAACCCCCGAAACCTCTCTTGTCGGCGCCAAGGGAAAGTCAATACCGATCGACGACGGCATTGCAGCACACCGTACCTCCGCCCTCCGTGAGCTCAACAGCAACTTTCCTTCGCCAGTACTTCGACACCAGCAGGCAAAATCAGCAGGGGCGCAAAGCACTACATACTCACAGCCGGTCATTGTCAGAACGTACTCCGGCCCACCCCCATCACCTTCGACTTCTGTCCATTACCGACCACCAAGCAGCAGCCGCCGTGCTGGCAGTCGTGCATCCGGCTCCCGACGCACACCATACGTCCCGAACGGCACAGCCTCGTCTTCGGCCTGGGATACTGCTGCCAATAGCAGCAACAATGCACAGCGTACAGGCTGGGCCCTAGCAAACAGCCTTCTCGGCATGGCGCGTTCAAAGGGGAAGAAAGGCGGGTTTCTTCCGTGGCCATTTGTTGCAAGCACGGACGACCAATCACAAAAGGACGAGGCAAAGCTGCCACCTATTGAGGCATTCTCCTATAGAGGATTTATGGCTGACCTGCAGACCACAACGGATATTCGATCTGACTTGGACCGTATCGCAGAGATCTGTGCTCGTTCAAGGTACTGCCTGAGCGACAAATACGACTCACATGTCACACCCCACGGTTCCGGTGCCAGCTTCATGGCGTCTGTATCACAGCATCCAAACCAATCCAAAGCCCGTCGGAAAGGAGCATCCAGTCCCGGAGGACCAACACTTCAAGCAGTACCATCCGATGACGATGAGAGCAGTGCACGAGGCCATCGCCGAAGGCGAGGCGGAGTAGGAGGAGGCAGACGACGAAGCGCAGCCTATGGCACTCTAGAGACTATTATGTCCTCGAGTCGATCTTCCGAGGAAGATAAGACCAAGAAGAAGTCAGCGGCCGACATTGCTGAAGCAGTACGTGGTCGCGCAGCGCGGAAAGGACTCGCCGCGCCAAGCGGCAACGGAGATGGCACTGCTACCACTACTGAGGAGAGTAGTGGGCGCGACCAAACGTCTTCCAACTCCAGCAAATCAATGAAGGGACAGGACCATGGACGGAAAGGATCCAACTACACAGGGGAGTCTACGGACAACAATTACAACTATCCTGACGGTAATGATCTACCTACCACTTCACACCAGTCTCCGGACCGGCAGCAAGTGAAGACACCCAAGCGCGCAAAGTCCACTTCCTTTGCTCATGCTGTTATTGGAAGTAGCCGTCGCCATCCAAAACACCGACACTCTGGTGGACGCGAAGGCAGCAGCCCGGCAGCCCGTCATACAAACATGGATGTCGCGGCTGTGCCAGCCCTACTCAGCGACCCTGCTCTACCGCAAACCTCCGATGGGATGATTGATATGTATAATGCACTGGATACCATTAACGGACAGTCGCCGACCCATTCCAACAATGCCCGAAGTCACCATAACTATTCAGAACCTGGAGTCCACATTGTTGATCCTGACATGGAAGCCGGCCAAGATCCATCCCTGTATCTCGACCCGGAAGATGCGGCTGCTGCAGGTTTTCTTTCGGGCATTACCCATTGGATTCCATGGATGGCAAATGGAGCCGGCCACCCAGCCACAGACCAGAACTGGACTGGTAGACATGGTGCATCCCGCATTCACGAAACACCCTTTCCATCCACTGCCGAAACACCATTTGCAGCCGGTCCAAGTCACGCGGAAGGGAGCCTCCGTGAGTTGCTCAAGGCCGTCGATGACACAAATGGGAAGCAGAAGAAAGGGAAGGCAGTGGACGACGGTGGCAGCCGTTGAGTTCACAAACGCCGGTTTCATGCAGGCCAAGAACAATATTTTCAGCCTCGTATTCTTCATTCGGTCTTTCTATCTTTGTCTCCGATCTTCGTGTTCTAATTTGTATTATTTATACCCCATTTCCCTTGTCGGTGTCCATTTCTTTTTCACACTGCCATGTTTTCTTTTCCAATTTTCTGTTGTTTTTACTTTCCTGATCATGCCCGGATTCATATGATAACGATTCTCATGGGGCATTGGTATTTATATATATATATATTGCTTCTTTGGCCCAGGATAATACACAAAACAAGAAGGGAACCAGACGAGGGAGACAAAGTATACACAAAAGGGGTTACTGGTCAAAATGGACCATTTATGATCTATACATGAATTTTTTCTCTCTGTTTTGATAGTGAATCAGAAAGGTCAAGATGTGTTATCTTGGAAATCATATGCTTCTTTCCTTTTGTTCCAAATACGGATTCTTTTTCTACTAACACCATACTCCTTTCGAATACATATAAAAGCTAAAGGCAATATCAGACCCAGTTGAGTAAGTATGCTGTTTAAACCCATTGCAAAGCGCCCCTAAGAATAGCCATATTTTTTTTCTTCCGTTCCCTTTTAATATTACTTTTGAAAATGAGTTTCGAAAACCACCGTTGTTCCTATCCAATTATTTGGGGAAAAAAAGACTAATTCTTTTAGAACCGAGACTGCCACCAGAGGTAGAGATGGCAGGAACGAGATCAAACGTCACTGCTTTCTGGTCAGGTGCATACATAATGGGTCAAATATTTTTCGAATTGCGTGACAGGTGCCACTTCGGATTCGTCGAGTACCGGAGGGCAAGATCACCCCTTATTAGAGTCCCGTTCACAGCTCGATCACCTTTAGAGATCTATTCTAGAGGCTTGCTTTGGGTTTGTACCGGCGACGGTGCCTCCTCGGTCACAAATGTAGATAGAGGCTGGTGGGTGACTCCCTGCATTGGCTCGGGCTCGGCCCGGGCAGCGTCCTCTTGTGGAAAGGCTGGGGTTTGCTTCGGCTGTGTCGGTACATCAGGGAGAGGCATAGAGGCAGCCGTGGCTTCTGATATTGCCGCAACAATAGCTGACGCAGCGTCCGCCTTGGCCGCCGGCAATATTTCGTCGGCAGATCGGCCACCGTCAGGATTTGTAGTCTCGACATGTTGGCGCTTGGCTTCGCGCTGATCTACGCTGCCAGCACTTCCCTGCCCGTCTGCCTCAGCGGTCGTAGGCGGCGGCCGTTTTTTGGTCTCCTGCCTATCGGTGGCTTCAGCGTTGGCTGCGGCATGGGCGGCCGCTTTCTTAGCTTCTTTGGCATTGCGTTCGTTCTGGCGCCGAAGAGCCTTGGATTCGAACTCGTGCCAGTCTCCACCAATATCGGCCAGTCTGTTATACGGTTAGTTCAAAAATATCCAGAAAAAATAAGTGATTGGGGTCATATGGGTCAGAACATACTCGACGGCTTGCCGTGCTAGCGGCTGTTCCTCTGTAAAGTACGGGTGCTCGAGAACTTCGGCGGCAGATGGCCGCTTGGCGGGATTGTATCGGAACATGGCCGATAGAATATCAAAGGCGGCTGGCGTTATGCGGTGTTTGTACGTCTCGGCAAAGATATTGGGCTGTTTGTACGTGGGCCGCATGAGCTCAAACCAGGGCATTTCGGTCAGACCAGGCCAGTCAGTCTTGGAGGGCGTGCCTAGAATGTTGTAGATCTTGGACAGCTGGCTAATCTCGCCGCCGTTACCCGGGAAGATGGGAGCCTGTGTAAAGATTTCCATCATTACACAGGCCGCGCTCCAAATGTCGACGGCCGGGCCGTACTGCGTCTCTCCCAGGAGAAGCTCGGGTGGGCGGTACCAGATTGTGATGACGCGGTTCGAGTAGTCGAGCTGGTGGCGTTTTGCGAAGAAGCGGGCGAGGCCAAAGTCGGCCAGCTTGAGGATACCGTCGCTACTGACAAGGATGTTGGCAGCTTTGATGTCACGATGCAAGACACCGCGACGGTGCAGGTAGTCGAGGCCCTGGAAGAGCTGCAGAGCCATGTGCTTCTTTTGGCTATCATCGAGCTTGAACGTCGGATGATTGAGCAGGCCGTTGAGATCGTGGGACAGGTACTCGAACACCATGAAGCAGTCGTTATTTTCGACCATGACCTCTTGGAGCTCAACCACGTTGATGTGCTTGAGACTCTGCAGCAGCTTGATCTCGCGAATGGCTGTCACCGGCAGACCCTCACGCTCGCCTTCCATACGGATCCGTTTGAGGGCAACAAGCTTCTTGGTGTAGACATGTACCGCCTTGAACACCTTTCCGTACGTACCAGAGCCGACAACTGACTCGTTGCCCGGCTTGCGGTAGTAGACCGAGTCGGACCCGGCCAGGTCTTCGGGTAGTGTTGGCCGTGGTTTTGGGTGACGGATGATTTGCTTGATCTTGTGGTATCGAGGACCAGACTGTGCTCGCTGCTGTTGCTGCTGCTGCTGTTGACTATGCTTTGAGTCAGCACGTTGTCGCTGCTGTTCAGAACGAGCCCGCGCAGAGGCCGGCTCGGTAGGTGCGTTTCGAGGGAAGTCTCTCTTGCTTCCATCATTGTGCGGTCCTTCCTGGTGAGGGTTTTGCGACTGCTGTTGTTGTCGCTGCTCCGGTGGCTGCAGTTGTTGACCTTGTTGTGCCGCCTGTTGCTGTGGTTGTCGTGGGGCCGCACTAAGTTTCTGGGCAATCTCGGCCTTGGGGGCAGTCACAGCGGGTTTTGAAGCAGCCTTGAACGCAAAGCTAAACTTGGACTGCGGGCCGGTGGGCGGCTGTCGATTAGGAGGAGGCATCTGGTCGTCGCCTGTTGACTGACGGGAATCCGGGCGAGGAGACGCAGCCATTGGACTAGGGTTCTGATACTCGCCCTCGGAGCCCTGGCCAGCGTTCCACTGGCCGTTGTAGTTGCCGTTCCCGCCGTGACCAATGCTGTTTCTGTGGTCGCCTCGGCCTGGCCCGTAATGGCCTCCTCGTGAGTTGCTGCGGTTTTGTGATCCGTACTGAGCGCTGGGGCCAGAGGGAGCTCCGTAGGGTGGTGAGTTGGATTGCGAGTTGGGTGGGCGGAATGAAGCTGCAGGGCCCAAGGGCGTGCCGTTTGGAGAGTAGTTGGTGTGTGGATGTTGTGATTGGGCTGGGTATTGCCTGGAAAGAAGTTAGGAATCGTTTTAGGGAAGGACCGTAAAAAATCACATAAAGGGAAACAGCAAGTCTCATGGCACGCTTCAAAGCAGTAAAAACAGGCAAAATGGAACAGAGTAAGGAGTTTGGACGAACCCTTGTGGAGAAAATTGCTGCTGGCCCGGCCCCCATCCCTGGCTACTGCCATATGGTGATTGGGGTGGTGCAGAGCCACGGAACGACGAGTGTGGTGTGCCGTGTCCGGACTGCGGGCGAGAATGGGGATGAGTAGGGGGGTATGGATGCTGTTGATGAGGGTGGCGTTGGTCGCGTTGCTGGTGTGGCGACTGGTAGTTGTTGTACTGGTTCTTAACCGAGAAAGGGGCGTGGCCTGTACCGCCTCGGAAACCCCCGCCACGGGCAGCCATATCGTCGTCGATGGGAGACTCGGGGCTGTTCGAGGCCGCGTTGGATGCGTAGGAACCGCGAGAACGGTCCCGTCTGCGGCTGCGTTTCTTGCTGGAGCGTGGAGAACGATCGCGGCGATCCCGCTCTCGGTCGCGTTCCCTATCAAGGTCCCGATCGCGGTCTCTGCCTCGTTCTCTATCTCTGTCTCTCTCGCGTTCGCGATCGAGATCACGGTCTCTATCCCGATCACGGTCACGGCCCCTGTCTTTGCCTCTCTCACGCTCTCGTCCCCGTTCCCGTTCTCGCTCCTTTTCTTGTTCTCGCTCTCGTAGGGATTCAACCGACTGCGCAGAGGTGATAGATGCCCTACGCTCTCGCTTCTCTTCTGGCGGTGGTGGTGTTCCGGTTGGTACGAGATCGACAGCGTCGAGATCGGGGTCTTCGGGTGTAATTTCTCGTCGAGATGGCGTGTCGTCGATTACAGCAGGCGAGCGTGACCGATCGCGTTGATCTGCGGCTGGTGGCTGTTGATTCGACAGCCGACGCGGCCGGTTGTCTCCAGCACGTGCACCACCAGCACCAGTCGAGTTTCGAGACTTGTTCTTGTTTCGCGAGCGGCGTTCGCGTCGTGAGGACGAGGGTGGTGGAGGGGGTGGTGATCGAGAGGAATAGCGGCGGGAGGATTGACGTTGTTGTTGCTGGGAGTAGTGTGAGTTGGGAGAACGCGACCGGCCACGCTGCCGATAGGGACTTCTATCCCGCCTGGAACGCTTTGCCTGCGAGCCGCTGCCACTCCCAAGAGCACCACTATCTCCGCCTCCGCCACCTCCTCCTCCAGAATTGCCGCCAAACGACGTGCTCGGGCTGCGTGGTCGCTTTCCCGAGAGGGAAGACGGTCCTGGATAGTTGTTAGTGTTGGTGTTGCTATTGCTGTGTTTTTGATTGCTGCTGCGCGAGTCGCGGCGTCGCCCTCGGTCGTGTGCGTCGGCAGAAGATGCTGCGTCTAAGCCAGCCTTATGTGCCGGTGGTCGATCCGTGTCACGATCTCGATCTCGGTCTCTATCCCTGTCTCGATCCCGTTCTCGGTCGCGTTCTCGGTCGCGTTCTCTGTCTCTTTCCCGCCGCGATGATTGCCGCGCGTCCCCGCCGTGTCGGTCTCGGCTGCGGCTGCGCTCACGCGACCGTCGCCGTCGGCTCTGGCCGTCGTTTCCTCCTCCTGCTCCGCCTGATTTTCTCGATTTGCGATTTCTGTCCCTATCGCTTCGGCCTTCGCGGCCACCTCGCGCGTCTCTGTCGTTTCGATCGTTTCGATCGTTTCGGTCGTTTCGGTCGTTTCGGTCGCTTCTATCGTCTCGTCCGTCACGTCGGTCTCGGCTGCCGCCTCCGCCACCTCTGCCTCCTCCCTGCTGTTGCTGCTGGTGCTGTCTGGGCTCTCTATCTTTGCCTTCTCTGCTCTCTCTTCCGCCGTCCTCGCGTACCCGATGAGCAACGACAGCACGAGGCGGCGAGTTTGATGGTCCGTTCGACGTCATGCCTCGTTGAGCATCTTCTCTGGCGCCGGTGTCTTGTGTTGGGAATGCGTGGCCGAGGTTGCGGCTGTCTCCTGGCATATCCACATCTCGATGGCAATGGAAATGCAAAGTCGCCATCGCGGTAGCGAATTTGTGTCGAGCGCGGATTTTCGAGTGGAGGTGGAGCCCCTAGCCCAATGCAGTGCAGCGAGTTCTGGAGGTTCTATCACAGTATCATTTTTTCGTCTTTGTCACCTAAAATTTCTCTTTTAGGGGCGGCCAGGCGTCGCCAGTCGCGCCTGCCGGCGAGCTTGTGCTGTCTCAATCCGCACTTTTAGGGAAGGCACCCCCTACTCATCCAGTGGGCAGGAGGGAAAGAGCGCTAAGATATAATTAGTAAGTGCAGCGCGTCGAACCTCACACGGACAGGCATGACCGCCTCACCTTTTCGCCAGTAACCTCTCGCTTCTCTCTCACGTCACCATCGCTCCCGCTGCGTCGAGGCTTGCAATTCTGTACCGGTAGGTGCAACTTACGATTCATTATATGCAATCCTTATCTTCTGCTGTAAATGATGTTTGTTCTTGCCTGCGACGGGCGCCCACAATCCGTCGTTTTCGGAAGTTACCAGAAGCCCTGTGTCACAAAATCTTCTGTCTAAAGTTTTACGACGTTAAGTGGTGATCTACACAGCTCCTTGACTAACATCCAGATATGATTTTGCGCATTTTACATGACATGGAATATGGTCATCATCAATGAGAAGATAAGGGGGGAAATCAATGCGTATGAGAGGTAGGTCTATGTCTGACTTTTTATTCTTATTATATTATGCCTCAATTTTCTTCATAAGGAAAAAAACGTTCAAAAATACGACCAAAATGCATGGATGGAAACATTACTACACAATATGCAAAACAGCGATAGAAAGGTCCAAAAATACAAAACGGTATGAAGAATGGTAAAACATTACCAGACCGGCTGATATGTCGATAGAGAACAAGAAGAATAAATACAAGAAAGTAACCACAACGTACCTAAAATATTACCATAGTCATCAGCACCTGCTGACCCATGGCATCGTCAACCCAACGGCGTGCCGTCTTTTTTATCATCCTGGCCCTCTCCGTGGCCTTTTCGCGATGACCGGTTGTTGGGGTTCCGCGATAGCGCCCGGTGCTTGTCCAGCTTTTGTTCCAGAAACTGCACTTTGCGGGCCAGCTCAATGTATGCGGTCGCAAAGCACCGTGGCACCTTGCCGTCGCAGTCGCACAGGACCATGTCGTCGCGCATGTAGCCATCGCCATACTTACACTGATGGATGCCGCAGAGAAAGTGAAACACCTCGGCCGAGATCTGGTCCACGTCGCCGCACTGAAGCATCGCCTTGAACCCGTGATGCCGGTGGACCTGGCTCAGAGGTCGGTCCGGGGTCTGTGCCCAGCTGCGGTAAATGAAATCCATGTAGAGTCCCTCACCTGACATGCCAGGGTTCGCCGCGGTGAATTTGGCCTTTGTCGCGGCAGAAACGGCCTTGCCAGAAGGCCCAAAGACGATGGTGAATGGTATGGTCGACGAGAATGGCTTCATCTCATGCGGTGGCCTCCGATGCTTGCCAAAGTGTGAATCTCTGCCATCGCCGCGGTACGCTGGGCCCTCGCCCGAGAAAAATCCATTTTTGTGTGGCTTGTGGTTGTCGATGGGAGCACCAGTATTTGGCCGGCTTGAATCGACACGGCCAATGATCTGTGAAATATTCTGAGGGTAGTGGGATTTTTGGGTGTGTCCAGCCAGGTGGTTCGTGTCTTTGATCTTGTTTGGGAAATAAGGCTTGGGCATGATCGGGTACCCGCCAAGTGTCTTCAAGTCCATGTTGCCTATCTGCCGTTATGCTTTGCGGTGTGTATGAGAAAGGTGAGACATGAAATGGAGTGGAAAGACCGGCCGGCGTTGTGCTTTCTTTTGGTGATTTCTTTTGACGATAGTAATACGCTTGACTGTTTGCCTGTTTGCTTGTTTGTTGAAACTGCGAAGCGTTTCCTATCTTGTTTCGTTCTGCCTCTTCGTTTTGAGTTCGAGATGCGGTGATTCTTTTGACAAAAGGTTTGTTGCTGACAATCCCACGTCCGTTCAGATGAACATACGGTTTGGTCTTCCTTTTAATAGAAAGCCCATGCTGACACTGTCAAAGGGACCGGGTCTTGCAAAAGGAAACGAGAAGGGATCACGGAACCCGACGAGGACCTCATCCTTGCCTTTGTTGATATTCACCTGAAGGTCTTTGAATCCATTGTCAACTCGAGTCCTCAGCCTTCACATTATTTGTCAACAAACACTGAGGTCTAAAGAGGTATAAAGAGTCGCTGTTGGCTTTTTCTTTGGTTTTGTCCTTCTTTTGTTTCGTGGCGCTCTTCTTTGCATTTGTGCACCTTTGTGCCTGTTGTGGTTGACTGTATTAAATTTAGCCACAAGACAAAGAAAGGGACAACAGGCACAAAGACGACAACAAAGTGATGTAGTTGTGCTGCGCGGGCATCAAATGTTTAGACACTGACAAAGAAACAACGATCAAAGAACTATAACCGCCTCTTGGTCACTTGGGAAAGAAGGCTGGCCTTTCATCTCCATTTTTATTGGCACAACAACCGCTGACCAGAACAAAATCACCGCGAAATGCAAATTTGGCGCGCAATCCAACAACCTTTCGTGGGGGTGGGCTTGCGCCGCTGTCTCGATAGCCTCGTCAGTCCTACTCGGAATGGTTTCCCAGACGCCAGAGTCTGCCACGAGCACTAGCTCCATGAATTCACTGCCTGACCTTTCTTATTCCGTATGAAATTACGTCGTAAAATTGTAAATGGGGGCATCAAGGTTGAACAGGCGTGGACACTGCCTTCCTTGACCTCCTTGAACGCTCCGGGTAGTACCGCCGCCAGAGGCCAGTGCAGCTGCTGGAATGCTTCTTCCTCGTGTGTCTAGAGACAAGTCCTGTGTCATCGGCTTCGTATCGGCGATGACTTTATTGCAGCGCCCGCTGTGCTCATTCCTCTGGCTTACTCAAAGGCCGTATTTCTCTGGCTCTCCGGAGTGGCGCGCGGCAGATTATTGTGTGCCCGCGGTACTGCCAGCATGGCAGTCGACTTCGGTCTGCCGTGCTCCCTTCAGCTGGCCAGTCACTGCTGCCGCCGTTGCCACGCCTCTTGGGTTCGGCTTAGTTCAGTGGGGTGCTGTCATGGCTTTTTTGTGCGAGTGCGCCTCAATTTGCTTCTTTTCCTTTCCTTATTTCTTTTTTTCGTACTCGTCCAAGACTGTTTTCTTCCCTTGCCCAGCCGAGTTCGTATTCATTGGGTAATATATTCGTGGCTTGCGTTCCCGTTCTGCGTCTCGCTGATGCATGTCTAAGAAACCGAGACATTCATTGCCGCTACTGTCCGAAGTGCCATCTTGGTGAATAAGAGCAATGGCAGTTGTTCAAACCTGTAAGAGAACGGTGCAAGTCGTCCATGTCGTCGTTGTCGACTTGCAGGATGTAACCCCGCATCTTCCCTGGCACTGGCCACTGCCAACCATATTTTGGGTTTAGCCCGTTCTTTCAGTACCACAATGCTGTGCGTGCCCTGTTCATATGCAGGTCAAACAGGCCAAAGTCCCTGCTTCGCTTACCTTGCCTGTGTCGAACAGCATCGTGGTCCCAAGCTGCCAAAGATGACGCAGAAATCGGCTCTGGGGGAAAGGATCGGCCCTATTTGCTTTTCTTGTCAGGTAGAATCTGGCCGTTTGCCCGTCAAAATTCAAAGTCAATGTTCCACATCTAAGGCGTCCCTGGCGAGGGGACGAGGTTGAGCAGCTTCCAACTCAAAAAATGGCAAACGTTCTTGGGGGGGCTAGCCAGGGCCTATCCCAACGAAAATCGCCGCACCCAACGTTGTCTTCGGATACGCCGTTAAAAAATCTTCAGGCTAGCCATTCAGCCAGAATCGGAGATGCACGATGTAGGGCAATGGCGGGCGGAGAGTCGGGAAAGGGCTGGCCGATCGTGAAGAAGCTGCATGAAAAAGAAAATAGTTGAGGAACCTTTTTTTCTTTGCTTCCTTCTGCATGTTCCTTTGTTGAGACTGAGAGGGCATTTGTCAGTACGGAGTACATCGCAGGATGACATGGAAGGAGCGAACGAGAAGATGAAAAATTTGGAAACGAAGCAGGAGCGACTGAAGACGTGGGAGTAAAGATGCATCTAATGTGGCGCCCTCTCGCTGTAAGCTTGCGCAACCGAGACTTAATAAGATGCCGTCACATATCTTGCGATGAAAGAAACGATATAAGATATCATCGCAAGCTTGCACAAAGACAAAAGAAACCCAGCAACGCCCCAGGTATCGGAATTACTATGACAGCCGTATCTTAGATCCCTGCTGAAATGGCTTATCAAAGAATGATAACTGGCATGTCCGGTCGCTCCTTCCCCAGCTGTCAACGATACGAAAAGCACCACAGGTTCGCGCCTGCCCTGCGTCACTGTTCCGTCTCGACTTCGTCCGGCGTCGGCACCCACTGCCAATTGCCCAACCAGAGCTGTTGCTGGGTATCAAATGCAAGAGTCACAAAAAGTTGCTCCATAGACCTGCAGAGTAGAGCTTCTTATCGCCTCCGTGGAGAATTCGTATCGATAACTTCCCGTTCGATCTCGTCTAAGCAGAGGCCTGCAACCGTGATTTCCTGATTGATCCTTTGAGCACCCGCTCTTTCCTATTCTTTTACGTCAATTGCGTGCCTGCCTTGCCATAAGCCCATGCTATTTTTGTTCCTTCCCTGGTTGGCAAATTCAAGATACTGCGAAAGTTTGTACGTCTGTGGAGAGAGGGAACTCTTGAGGAAAGAGCAGAGGATATGGGATGGCAAGAGCAGATGTTGAATAGTTTCCACGATCTCCACTTCCCCTTTATTTTGACTTCATGTTTTGAAATTCTCTTTCTCTCCCGTCTTCTCTCACGTCTTCTTCTCCATCTCTCTCCATCTCTCTCCATCCGTTGTCGTCCTTCTCTTGTCGTCTCGTTTTCTCATAACGCCCAACTCAACACTCCAACCAAAAACATTCCTTGATCGCGCCCCCGCCGACTCGCCTAGCCCAGCTTGGATAGCTTTCCACGCCCCCAGTCTTTTCCCCTTACTATCCATCCTAAGCTGAAATCAGCACAGCAACTACACCATCGTTCACCTCCACCTTGCATTCGTGGCTGTTTTCTTTTATTTTTTTCTTGTTGTTTTTGGGAGGACAGGTTCTCGCCACCCTCACGTTGCGCTCTTCAAAGCTTGGCCGACAAGTTTTCTCGCCCTCTCCCGTCCTTGTTAGCTCCTCGTCCGGTCCTTTTCTCGTTCATTCTTCTCGCCTCTTTCTCTTTTTTCCTTCTCTTTTTTTTCCTCTCTGACTTTCTTATTTGTGTTCGTCCCCCTCCTCATTGCATCCATTGTTGTGTTGCGCATCTTTCTATCTTCTGCATTATCTTCGAGCTGTGGCTGTGACAAAAGAGCACCCAAAAGCGGGCAACTCCTCATTTCTTTTTGTTGCGGGAAAATCAGCGAGCGAACACCACCTCTGACGACACTCCAAGCTTTACCCTTCTCCACTTTCAACCCCAAATTGACGTTCTCTCCGCGAGCCTAGACCAGTGCTCTGCTGATCTACTTCTTGCCTGTTTCTCTCGCTTCCTCTGGTTCTCACCTCCTCTTCTCTTCTTCTCTCCTCTTATCTTCTCTACTACAGCCGCTTTTTTTCTCTTGTTTACCATCAAGAGACATTTCAGTAGCTCTTGAACTGCGCCTTACTTCAGTTCCGACTCTACGTCCTTCGTTCTTTCTCCAACCTACCTCCACAATGTCTCAGGACGGTGTGCGCGAGCCGCGCGAGGTCAAGAACCACTTCCTCTTTGAGATCGCAACAGAGGTTGCTCACCGTGGTATGTATCCTTTATCGTTTCTGCCGCTTATTTGGCCTCTTTTCCGTGAATGCCACGGCGTGGCTCTCAGCAAATGCTAATTCAATGGCTTCCTATCATAGTCGGCGGTATCTACTCTGTCATCAAGTCCAAAGCCCCGGTCACCACTGCCGAATATGGAGACCGGTACACTCTTATCGGTCCTTTGCACCGTGAATCCGTATGTTTTAGCAATTGGCAGATTTACAGTCGCCCAAACCCATCAACTAACCATGTATGATACAGGCCGCTGTGGAAGTCGAGGAGCTGGAACCGACGAACCCCGAGCTTGCCGCAACAATCGATTCTATGAAGGAGCGTGGCATCCAGATGGTGTATGGTCGTTGGCTGATCGAGGGCGCACCCCGTGTCCTTCTTATTGACACTAAGTCCGCCTACAACTTCATGGATGAGTGGAAAGCGGATCTGTGGAACGTCGCTTCCATCCCGGCGCCACCCAGTGACGAGGAGACGAGCGAGGCGATCGTCTTTGGTTACCTCGTTGCGTGGTTCCTCGGAGAGGTGAGTTTGCGCCAAGCTCAGACGGCAGTCCAAATCTGCATAAGTATTTTTTACTCACCGTAGCTTTTTCTGTACTTTTAGTTTGTCTGCCACGAGAAGAAGAAGGCCGTCATTGCACACTTCCATGAATGGCTCGCTGGTGTTGCCCTGCCATTGTGCAAGAAACGCCGCATTGACGTCACGACGATCTTCACCACCCACGCAACGCTCCTTGGCCGCTATCTTTGTGCTGGCTCGGTCGACTTCTACAACAACCTCCAATACTTTGACGTCGACGAGGAGGCTGGCAAGCGCGGTATCTACCACCGCTACTGTATCGAACGCGCTGCGACACATTCGGCCGACGTTTTCACCACCGTGTCCCATATCACCGCCTACGAAAGCGAGCACCTGCTGAAGCGCAAGCCCGATGGTGTCCTGCCCAATGGCTTGAATGTCACCAAGTTCTCCGCCATGCACGAATTTCAGAACCTCCACCAGCACAACAAAGAGAAGATCCACGACTTTGTGCGCGGCCACTTCTACGGCCATTACGATATTGAGCCCGAAAACACACTCTACTTCTTCACGGCGGGTCGTTACGAGTTCCGCAATAAGGGCGTCGACATGTTTATCGAATCGCTTGCCCGGCTGAACCACCGCCTAAAGACGGCCGGCAGCAAGATGACGGTTGTGGCATTCATTATCATGCCCGCCCAGACACACTCCCTCACGGTGGAGGCCCTCAGGGGCCAGGCAGTCGTCAAGTCACTGCGCGACACAGTTGATATTATTGAGAAGAGCATTGGCCGCCGCATTTTCGAGCGCTCGCTCAAGTGGCATGAGGGCGACCCTCTTCCCGATGAGAAGGAGCTGATCACGAGCCAGGATCGCGTTCTCCTGCGGCGACGCCTGTTCGCCATGAAGCGTCATGGCCTGCCGCCCATTGTGACACACAACATGGTCAACGATCAGGAGGACCCCATTCTCAACCAGATCCGCCGCGTGCAGCTGTTCAACCACCCCAGCGACCGCGTCAAGATTGTGTTCCACCCCGAGTTCCTGAGCTCGGCCAACCCCGTTCTGCCGATGGACTACGACGACTTCGTCCGCGGTACGCATCTAGGCGTCTTCTCGTCGTATTACGAGCCTTGGGGCTACACGCCTGCTGAGTGCACGGTGATGGGCGTGCCCAGCGTCACCACGAACCTGTCGGGCTTCGGTTGCTACATGGAGGAGCTGATTGAGAACTCGAGCGACTACGGCATCTACATTGTCGACCGTCGCACCAAGGGTGTCGATGATTCGGTGAACCAGCTGACATCGGTCATGTTCGATTTCTGCCAGAAGAGCCGGCGCCAGCGGATCAACCAGCGTAACCGTACCGAGCGGCTTAGTGACCTGCTTGACTGGAAGCGCATGGGTCTCGAATACGTCAAGGCCCGCCAGCTGGCTCTGCGCCGTGCCTACCCCGCCTCCTTCGCGGGTGAGGATGACGATGAGGACTACATCCCCGGTGTGGAACAGAAGATCTCCCGGCCGTTCTCTGTGCCTGGTTCGCCGCGTGACCGCACGGGCATGATGACGCCGGGTGACTTTGCCAGTCTGCAGGAGGGCCGTGAGGGCCTGAGCACAGAAGACTACGTTGCATGGAAGCTGCCGTAAGTGTATCCCCCTTTTCTAGTCTACACTAGCATGCTGAACATTTTACTAACACATTATATAGTGAGGAGGAAGACCCTGATGAGTACGCATTCCCTCTGACTCTGAAGACCAAGCCGAGCGGCGGTGCCCAGAGCCCTCTTGATGGCGTGATTCTGAACGGGAAATAAGCACTTTGAGGAAGAGTGCTGGTTCTCGGAGTAAAGGTGACAGGTTTTTTAGGCGGTCATAGGGTGACTAGGTGACGGTGGAAGCGGGCGTGGGTGCCTTGCATTGTACAGTCAGCGGTGTTCATAACGGGGTTTGTTCTGATTTTGGCATATACTGTCCTCCAGGCCGGAAGTGACAAGTTTCATCTAACCACAAAAACATACTAATGTAGTGATGGAGGAGCACGGTGAGCCACAGCGGCAAGGCCGAGTTTGCATGGTGGCGGAGGAGCAATAGCTGTCATTTGTTTTTGTTTTATCGTTCTGGGTTCATAGGATTGTGTAGGATTTATCATTGATTGTGTGCACAGGGATAGTGTGCTTTTTGAAAATAAGTGGCAAAGAAGGAAAATCGACTCTCGGTCGGAAAGCTCCTTTTTTGGAAAACGACACATTGTCTGTTATGTGATATGTCGGGAATTTCAACTACCGCATCTAGATTCATTTCTAGCATTTTTAAGAGCAGTCCAAGCCAGCGACAAGCTCTCATCAATGACCTGCATCACTATCGTTGACTGATATTAAATGATCGGCCCGTGCGATTATGCATATGTATTCCGCGGACATTTTAAGCCGCAAGTGTCATGCTTGGGCAGTGCAAGTATAAATGCCATGAGTGACGATAGTGCGGAGGGCAGTCCATGAAGGGTTGACAGCAGACAGCTCTCCATATAACCAAGCCAAGATTGCCAAAACGAGGCTCAAAGTCCGAGAAGCTGCATAGATGAGCAATGATTTAGAATAGCACACTTCACTTAGAAAGTAGCCGTTTATATTGTGTCTGATTTTGTCACTTCCAAATCCCGCCTAAGACAGATAACAGAGGTTCAATTGACACAAAGTGCGACGTTGTAAGGATACAGTCAAGGCTGAACCAGAAACATCGTGAGATCTGGGTCGCGATGCGCACTAAGCCGTTCTGTAGCTCACTAAAAAGTGACAGCCCAAACCATCTCTTCCCCGCAAAATACAGGGAAACGGTGCCTGGCGGGCAGGGCAGGGCTAGGCCAAGAGCAGGCGGTGCGCCCTGGCCCGCATTTGGGCCCGCCTAGTCCGCGCTAAAACATCGACAGCTGTTTCGCGTTGCCGTTCTAGCCAGGCGAAAATAGCGTATCTTGTGAACAATGTGTCGCAACGAATTGACCATTGTCACAAAGGAAGACAGAGCTTGAAACAGGCCAGCGGATGTTCGGTGAGCACGAGAATCTCCTTACTAAATATGGCAGTGTGTTCCTTGCTCTTTCCCACTTCGTATGCGATACGTCGTAATCCTCGCCGCAGCATCGTTCGCAACCCCTGGCACAGTGACGCCTTCCTTTTTGTCGATGGACCCCTTTCGCACGCACTTGACCTTTCACTCTCTGCTCCTCCCTCATACTCCCTTACCCACCACACTCAAGGGTCGTACAACGAACCGAAAGCGGCCAGGAACAGAAAGAACAACAGACACTGAGAGACACAGAAACAAAAGGGCAGGAGGGGGTCTTGGCATTGAGGGCGCGGCTCAAAGGGAAAGAGCAAGGCGCGAATAAAGAGAATCAGAAGAAAAAAAGAGAAACCAGAAAGTGAGACTGAGTGTCACAAAAGGCAAGCGCAACCGCCATCCTCCTGCTCGTCCTGCACGACCTGCACCAACACGCGCCTTCCACAGCCAACTACCAACATTGCAATCGTTGGACAACAACCAAATAAAAAGGGCAACAGCTCAGGACGAAACAAAACAGACAGCACCAACAAAAGACAACGAAAAACAACAAAAGACAAGAGTCCGATTGCTTGATCCAAAGCTGACAGCTCACTCCCACGTCCTCGCTCCTTCGTTTCTCCTCAATCCCCATCAATCCCTCTCAGCCACCGTATCATCCACCTTGATTCGCGCCAGTGCCGCCACCATCTTTGCCCCTGTTCGCCCAGCTAAGAAGGCTCAAAAGCTGCATACGAAATCCAAAAAGGCTTGTCAGCCAACCAAATCACGAAACCTGACAGGAACAAGGCCAGAAGCCATTGCGGTGCAGCCCGTTGGACTGATTAGCTGCTTGTGGGATTTCATCTCATCTTGTCGCTGCCCTCTGCTCGTTGTCAGATTCAGGCTCTGTCTGTTTCTTGTTTCTCTTTTTTTCTTTTTTTCTTTCTCTCGGCCTCTCCCATTCTCCCTTCTTTGGTCTTTTGTGGCCTGGCCCTTTTCCCCTCTCAGCGCCCGCACTGCTTTCTTATCCCTCTCTTCCCCTCTCTCCCTCGTTCCTCCTGATCTCTCTCTCCTCTTTTTTTGCCCAGCTCTCTGCTCTCGTTTTTCATTTATCTCTCCTCATTCCTCACCTCCCGAAGCTTCTTTCTTCCACCACATGAAGCTTCCAAAATTACGCAAAATGAACCTCTTCCGGAAACGAGACAAACAAAAGATCGGCGCCGGCGCCGACGGCATGCCACGAGACGGCGGCCAGAACTACCTTGGCTACGGTAGCTCCAGTGGGCCGTCGTTTTCAATTACAGAGGCCGCCGACAGCAACAGCAATTCACGGAGTCGCAACTTCAAGGGTCTCAAGAGCTTGGTCGGAAGCAATGGCCGGCGCGCCGCGTCGGATCCCGTGGTCACATCAGCCGTGTCTGCAACAATCACGTCGGCACACCTTCTCCAGACATTCCCGGATAATGTTTTGGCGCGCATTTTCGCCTTTGTGTGCCCTCATAGCCAGGACCGGAGCTACGAGAAGTGCGAGGATTCTACCTTTGGCGACTGTATGCTCTGCGACATGCGCGATCTTGCGCATTGTATCCGGGTGTGTCGGCGGTGGCGTCCCGTAGCTGAGCAGGTCTTGTAGGTTCTCCTTCTCTCTTTGTGGCATTCTGCATACGCAAGCCATTGACCCTTTGCTAACGTTGGCAGATATACGAGCATTCGCATCGACACCGTGCACTACTGCTCGCGCGAAGCTCTTCTCGCCGACAAGCGCAAGCGCCGCTCCTTTTTCGACCGCAACGGCGAACCCGAAGACACACCCGATGCCCGACTGAAGCTCCTCTGCCGCACCCTTCGCGACGGCCCCACTCACCGCCTCGGCCAATACGTCCAGTTCCTCAAACTGCCCTACATGCTCCGCGAATCTCAACACGCCGATATTGCTCGGACCATTTCCGTCCTACAAAACCTGCGCTACGTCGATCTGCCTGAGGGGCTGTTCATGGACGAGGCCATCTACGTCACACTCAAGTGTGAGATCGAAGCCAAGTGCCCAGATCTCCGTAAGATGACATACATGGGCGGAGCAGAGCGGAGTCTGGAGGCGCTCACATCCGGCAACCGCTGGCGAAACCTCGAGGTGCTCGAGCTGGTCAAGATCAGCGTTGATCCGGCTATGCTCCGGCATGTGCTTTGCCTGCTCACCGAGCTGCGCGCTCTCAAGGTGACGGAGCTGCCAGCCGGGCCGCACACGTTTTCCGACGAGGTGCTTGCCCCGGCGCCATTGGACGGGGGTGCGAGGAGTCAGCTGCAGGAGTTCTACAACGATCTACCGCCTCTAGAAGAGCTGGTCCTGACTAACACGCAAAGCTTGACGGCCGAAGGTCTCCAGGCATATCTTGGAGGGTCTGGGTTGGGTCGTGCTCTCAAGGTGCTGACGCTCAATGGCACGGGCATTAAACCTTGGTCGCTGCGCGGCATTCTGGATCGCACACCCTCTCTCCGCCACCTGACCGTTGTCGACCAAGTCACGGTGGCATTGCCCATTGCAGCAAACACAAAGGATATTCAACCGCTGGCATCTACGTCACTGCGGACGCTCAACTACGAGATTGCACCTGCACAAGGTGTCAGCCCGTACGCGGGGGTCACCCGGTCGTACTACAACTACCTTTCTGGGTCGATTCTGTCCGGTGGACTGCCTAACCTGCGTGCCGTGTATGTACGTGACGCCCAATTCCCCGAATCGCTGCTCGGCGACCTGCCGCTTCCAGGCCCAATAGGCGGTGCGGCATTCGGCGACTTTGGCGGTGGAAACAATAACCGGCGGCCGGCCTCGGCATCGGCCAGCTCCGGTTCAGGAACGGCCTCAGCACTCAACTCACCCATGTCCACGGGCAGCCTCGGCCAGCTGCAGTCACCAATGGGCTTCCTTAGCCCGCACCATTCGCCCGGCTTCCCTCCGGCAGCTGTGCCACGGACAATTCCGCCAAACAGCCTCCCCAGCGCCAAACCAGCTTCTTCCACAAACCCCTTCCTCGATGCGCAGTCGCCGCCGAAGCCGTGGGCTGCAGGCCACAACCCGCGCTTCAGCAGCAACAACCCGTTTGCAGGGATGATCTCGCCGCAGAAGATGCAGACGCTCGAGGTGTTCACAAAGGGCGACGATGACAACGACTGGAGCTCGATTATTGTTGGAGACAGCGACCACCATTTCTTAAGCTCCGGCATGGGTCTAGGCGGCGGCGGTGGTGGTACCGGGAGCCGACCGGTTAGCAGCTACGGCCTCGGTGCCGATCTCGGCGCGGTCGGTGCTCGCAAGAGTGTGCTGGTTAGTATGGGCACTGGCAATTTCTTGGCTGTACCCGATCCCGAGCCGGGCAGTGGTGGGGGAGGCAGGAATGGCGGCGGCAGCGGCTTCGGAACCACTCTAGGAAGCAGCCCCAGAAATGGGCAAGGGCCTGATCTGTGGCCGCGGCCAGTAAGTGCAGGCGAGCGGCGGAGCGAGAAACGGGATCTCTGGCGGTGAGGCGCGAGAACTGGCTCCGGAGTCTTATTCCTGTCGTTTCTAAAATGTTCATTACTCCCCTTTTTGCCCTTGCGTGTCGAAGTGAGATCTATACCCCTTTCATCTGTTGCCATTTCTCATGTTGTTCGTTTTCGTTCTGTTCTTGATCAATATTTTTCTTCGCTTTTCTGTTTCAATGAGCCAAGACTTCATATCCCCAGCATGCATTTATTCCCCATTCGCTATTCTTCTGTTTTCCTATTTTCTTTCGTCTACCTTTGCATTTACAAAATAAAACATGGCTCGCAGCGATAGTGAATATTGCAAAGCTGTATGAACTGCACTTCTCCCAACCCACGCTGTTCGTCTGGCCAAGTCTCAGCTCATTTGTGCAGTTTCGCTGATGATGGGGGCGACGAGGCCGGGGCGCCATGTGGCCGTGTCTATTTATAATTTTTATTCGCTCTCACTCTTTGTGCACAAAACATACGCTTTATCCTTGCCCTATGATTTGCGTCTTTGATTCGCAGTTTACCATTCGGCTACAAGGTCTCAGGACGCACAAAGTCACAATGTGCCTAATGCAAGCTGTATCTGCAGCTGTCCGGGAATTTCAATGGATAGATAAAAAAAGAAGCATAGTCGATAGCCTTTGCGTCTTTTTCTCTGCTACTTTCCTGTTTCCAAGTTCCGCGAACTAACGATTTATGTTTGATATTCGTGATTGCCAGATTGGCAGATGGCCACACATCAACGTCGAGGGTGTGTGAACTGGTAGTGGATGAAAATTCTAAATAAAGAAGTAAGAAGTATTATAGTTTCCCCTCGAAGCATAGGGTAAAGCAAATCCTCCGACTCGGACCAGACTCGGGCAGCCAAGAGGCCAGGAGGTCCGGTTGTGTTTTGTTCCGTCCACCGCCGAGTCGGTGAGGCCGGTTTTTGTGTTTTCCCTTTCTTAGCTACGCTTACGGAGTAGTTTCCCCTTTTTTAAACGATGGACTGGCCTTTGATTGACGGGTAGCGAAGCGATTATAATTTTTTTTGCAGCCACTCTTCCACTTGGCTTCGCCTCCATTATTCGTTACGCCGTTTCGAAACTCAACCACACTTTTCTAGTCTGCTGCAAACGTGATCTACGTCACAAAACCATGGACTCGTATGTCGTCAAATTATGCGTTTATGAGACAGGTGACGGTATTGGGGAGGGGAATGTTTGACATGATTTTTCATTGTCTTTATTTTCGTGTCGGTTCTTATCTTTTTCTTCTTCTTATTTTTTTTTTTTTTTTAAAAAAAAAAATTGTTCATGATAATTTATTTTGTGAAGTGTAATGTTTTTTAGTGTTAATTTTACTTTGCATGTTGTCCAAAAACGGCTCTGTTTAATTATTATTACTATTATTGCTTCTATCTTCATCTTTATTTTTTCATTTAAAAATAACGTAGAACCCCCAAAAACCAACCCAAAGACAAATACCCTCCGTTTACACAAACCCCATCACACAAACCAGAACTATAGCTTCGACATGCATCGCCATTACCACCTCGGCACCGCTTTTTCAGTTCGCGGTTGCTGTGTGCAAGCACTCAAATTCAAGCTTATCAAGAATATCGACTTATTCTTCCCCATGCCATATCCCATGGGCACTCTCTACGTGCACGCCCTCGATTCTCTTAAATTAGAATTGATCTTCTGATCGCAGCCCACATCAGCCTACGGAATCAAGAGACTGGTCGAGCTGTTTTCCGGTGTTTTCTTTTCTCCTTTTGTGTTTCTCCCCCATGAGATGAGTCCCATGAGAATCGTCCATGAACTACCCCTTTTCTGTTGCAGCTGACGAGGGAGAGGAGTGGGCTGTCGGATCGGAGCTTGTGCCTGGTGCTTGTCCTTGTAAGTTCTTGTACATATCCCAAGGTGAAAAAGAACAAAGAAAAATCGTCAAGAAACCGGCGATCTTCCAGGCACCTGAAGCCTGGAGGGGAATCCCTGTAAGTCCTGAGGGGTCCTGGATCTTTGGTTTCTCGTCTTTTGGGAGCCATTCGTGTAATTTGATTGGCCCAAGCATTGGATGTTGGAGGTGCCTGAGGGTGGGGGATTCTGTGCTCTTTTGCTGATCCAGGGGCAGAGGGGTCAACTGTTTACTCCAGCAAGGAGAGCCGGCAGACAGCTAAGGAGCTAACAGACAGGAAAACGCGCTGGTGGATGCCCCTTTCTTTGCAACGACGCCAAAACGCCACTTTACGCGTTGTCTCCTCTTTCAACCGGGTTTTTTTTTCTCGTCCCTTTTTTTCTCGTCCTTTCTTGATATCCGACTTGTCCGGCGCCTTTTTTGACAACAGTCCCTTTTGACGCTACGGTCGTACTATTGTGTCTCAGCGAGAACGGCAACCGGATGAACATGGGACGAGTACAAGGAGAAGGAGTAGGAGTGAGGGGCTGCCGAGGGGGCCATGGCCGAAAGCAAGGGCCGTTGCATGCTGTTGGGACTTTAGAGGATGATGCTTTTGTGATGTAGTCCAGACAGAAACGCGGAAAGACGCAAAGGCGAAAAGACATGGGAAGCGTCTGAAGCGAGACAAACTCATTAAAGATGCGGCAAGGGCAAAAGGACGAATACTATTGGCAAAAGCGTGAAAAAGGTGATGGTGGTGAGGGGAAACAGTACTATGCTGTTTGACCTCATGCACTAGCATGGGAAAGCATCAATGAAGCAAGCACAGGAGCCCAACTCTGCGTCGGATTTGTTTCAAGATGGCGCACGACGAAGCTTAAGGACGAGGCTAGCCTGCAGCCCCTTTTCTGTTTGATTGTTCACGAGGCAGGAAAAAGAAAAAAAAAGAAAAAAAAGAAAAAAAAGAAAAAAAAGAAAAAAAAAACGAGAAAAAAAGAAAGAAAGAAGGAAACCAGGAAATAAGAAAGCACGAAAAAAAGAACAAAAAGATGGGCCAGGCTGAGTGGAGACGCGTTTTTCTGGAGACAGCACGGTAACCGTTGGGGACAGTGTACTTCCAAACAAAAGAAAAAAGAAGCCTGACGAAAGTAGGGTAGACGCAAGGCAAGGCCAAGCAGAGCGAACGTTGAGCTGTCATGAAAAGAGGGTGAGGCTGAGACAGGAGAAAGCAAGAGTGGAAAGGAGACGAGGGAGCAGGGAGACAAGGAGAGGGTCCCAGAGGATTTTCTGAGGATGTCTGAGGCTATCTGAGGACGTCAGAGAATGCTCAACGACGAACGTACTTAGTCAAGTCAACTGACTATGAAGCTGAGGTTACTGTCGCAATCGCAATGACGGCAGCCGACGTTATCGGAAAAGTACCGCTGACGTCGGGGCGGACTGTGGAGATCGCTGAGAGCGGCTGGAATGGAGGGAGTGAGTCGTGGAGCCAAGATGTCTACATCGTAGACGAGGCCTCCTCGCGTTGTCGATGTGACAAAGTGCTGTTCTCGGTACCCGGTTGATCGCGTTTGTCTTTTGTCCTTTGCCTCTTTATTTCTGTACTTTGGGGCCGATTCCCGGTTTAGCGGTGCACCACGTAGTTCTTCGCATTCTTGGGAAGTGCTCTCCGAGAACAGCAAGACAGAAGGCCTCTCTTTTCCTTTTTTGAATGTCAAAAGGCAAGGCCACTCGGCGTGATGTCCGCCCTCCGGCCTGATGGCCAGGCCTGGCCAAGCACATGCATCGTCTTGGCCAACTTGACAAGGTGACTCTGAAAGACAAGACGGCGTGAACGAAAAACCCCCTGCGCCCAGCGCTGGTGGTTGGTTGTCTTGCTTCCTGCACCAACACGTCAAGATTGGCTAAGCAGGATGCAGGCTCAAAAGTGTGCACCAACCAACCTGCCCGTCCTTTTTGAAGTGTACAAAAGGTCGGTACGACGCGTGACTCGAGGCTGGCCAACTTATTTTTGACTTTGACGATGAGGCCAGACAGAAAGACCAGGCTCGTCGAGCTGAATAAATGAAGGCCGCCTTGACAGCCATCTTGACGGCCACCCTTAAACTTGAATCGAGCATCATACGCCAGTCATTTTGGACGCACGCCCTCCACGCCAAAACCACAAAATAGCACCAGGGTTCGCAAAAGCCACCAAAAGCTAGCAAAACCAGCACTAGTGGCGATTTGTTGTTCTGTCACGCCCTCGCGGTTCTCTGTCTTTTAGACTGGATATTGGCGTCTGTCAACGAGAGAATAGGAGAAAACGAAACATGCTAACGGTAGTCGGTGATGCATCCAGAAGAGATAGGAAGTCGTGCCCGTGAGCAAAATATCGGATTTGCGGACTTTTGATTCTCTTGGATTTGCATTTTGCACCATTTGCATCATCTTCGTCTCAAACTCTGTATTTTGGCTTTCTTGGGGAAAAGGCGAGTGCCATCGTCTGGTCACTTTCCCCTCTTCATGCAGGTGCTGAGTTTGGGCACGCTGCAGATGCCTCGTCTGTTGGCTCTGGTTGGCTGGAGGCCGAGTCTGTCGAGTTTTGGTGCGATTTTCTGCTGCACAATTAGCCCTTTTCCCACTGCACGAAAACACTTTGTCGTCTTGCTTGTCGGATAACCACAAAATGCGACGCACACCCCAATAATCGATGCCCCGAAATCTCACGAGGCGATTTTGCCGCCGGCCCCAAAGCGAAGGGAAAATGGCCAAACTTCAACACGGTGCGGCCTGTCCAGAGAGGCCGGCCAGCGCTTCCACGCAAGGAGAACCTATTTTGCATGAACAGAGGTTGGCGATGGGCTGGTGATAGTATGCTGGAGGGAGTCCTGCAATATCGCCGGTCTGCAATAGCACGACTGTTATTGTTGGTAGGAGCAATGGGAGCAGGAGGGGTAATAGAAACAACGGCCCTTTCTTTCCAACCGACAACGGGTATGGACTTATCGTAGTATCGTCGAAAGGAAACCGAAGGAAAAAAAGATAACAGAAGGATTCTCAACAGCCTTCGAATGCACCCAACTGGCTGGATCAATTGTTTCTTGTCCCGCAAGGGACACATAGATAGAGGCACAGAGGTTGGGTGGTCTCTTCTCCCGCCACGGATATCGACTAGCATGTGTTTTGCGTGGGAACGTAATGTATGCGTTTATGCCGTGTCGATCGATTTTCATTGCATACTCCCCGTTGCAATACGCTGCAATAAGCTCGCCGAGTTGCTCAGCATTGCATCTTCTCTTCTCACACCTTCCTTTGTTGCCCTTATTTTCTCTCATTCTTTTCTTGTTCTTCCCTTTATTCATTCATATCCGAGGTCAAATCCCGTTCCTCGCCGACTTGTAAAGCTTCCAAGCACATGGCACGCTTGTCACGGCATGACATGTGGCCTCTTGACAGGTCGCCGATGTTTCTCAGTTTGTGTTTGTTAGTTTTGATGGAGAGCTTCTCATATCCAGGGTGTGTTATCACGACCGGAACAGTCCCGGAGAAACAAGAAACACGAAACAGGGCACAGGAAACGCGGGGACATTGGGCGGCGACTGTCGAAACCACGTTGTTGCGTGGCTTCTGGGTTTTATGACTTGAAGGCGAGCGTCCGCCGTCGAGGCCGGGCGTCTATCAAAACAGAATGCTGGGCTCTCCTCCCCTCTTCTTGTTCTGCGATTTTGTCATGTCTTCTTTCTATCATTCTGTCAGGTTGTCATCTGTCAGAAGATATCCCTTTTTTCGAGTGTAGCCCCTGATGGGACCTCTGTCAGAAAACGAGCCAGCGTCGTCTGTAGCTCGTCGGATCCGGTGGCCATGTTATCGTATGTACGGAGTCCTCTGTACACGATCTCAAAATTGCCTCAAAATGGCACAAATCGGCGCTCGTCTTGGGTTCGTCTTGAGCCGGAGCACCGCACTAGCAACTCTCCAGCAATAATACTGGACATGAATGATTGCGGCGAAAAACAACAACAACGTGCTCGACTTCGCGCTAATTTGCTCCCAGAGCACGCTGATCTCGACTGGTCTGTTAAATGCCGACCAAAAAGTCAAGATAGTTAAGATGGTGCCATCAAGTCTCATCAAGTCTATCAGACGGCTTGATTGTCGTCGAGGGCGATACTCGGAGGACCGGGCGCCAATGGGTTTCGTCTGTCGCTGGGTTTGGTAATCTGTGGCCGCTGCAAGCCGTCCTCGTGGGTGGTTTTGGTGTAAGTCGGCTTGTAAGTGCAGTGTGGTGGTAGTTTCGTCCCCTCTTTTTAACCCTCTTCCCACAATGCTCTAATAATAACCTTTTTGGCTCACGTCCGGCTCACATCGCCAGCGCTACCGCACCAGTTGACCTGCAATCTGCAACAGCATCAGCCACGCCCCCCCACGGAACACAAGTGTCCGTTGCACCTCTGGAAGTCGGCTCTGGCCATTCAGACAGCAAAGACAATCGACCCAGCCCGCCAGCCACACTCCGACCTGCAGTCATTCCCATGGGCTGAGTGTGTCGGAACCTTTTTGTCGTCTTTTTTTGTCGATTTTTTGCTAATGGTCGGTTTCTCTTGCTTCTTTGACTGTTTTTAACTTGTTTTTTTTTTCTTGGCTTTTCTTGACTTTTCTTGACTTTTCTTGTCCGTCCTTTCGTCGGTGTTTCTCTTCACATGTCGGAACTGGGCAATATTGAAGAATATTGGCTGCTCGAGAATGGCGGTGGCTGTTCTCTGTCCGTAAGAAAAGAAAGTACTCGCTGTTCGCGGTGCTGAGCTCTTCGATAGCATATTGGGGTCTTCAGTCTTCCTTGTTGCCCGTATTGTTTTGTGTGCCAATGTTTTCCGGTTTGCTCTTTTCGGAAGACTCGCCGCCGGTCGGAGACCATCTCTTGGCTGGTCCTTACTCTTCTTTTCTTGACCGTCCCTTTTCTTCTCTCTTCCTTGCCTGAGCCCAGGTCCCTTGCCCTGACTTCCTAGCTGGCCAGGGTCCTCTCTGGCCTGTGCATCTCGACTGGAATGAAGTGCATCCGTTGCCTGGTCCTTTTGTTTCCTGTGCTTTTGGCCTCGTTCGCAGTCTGCAAGGAGCACTGGCATGCTCGGTGTCTCACCAAAGACCCTGTCCTGTGAGGAATGCGCAAGGAATGCACGCTAACACGAGGGCGTACAAGTTCCTTTTCTTCCTTTTTTGTTCTTTTTTTCTCTTTCTTTTCTGCGCTTGTGCTGGCCATGACTGCACGTACATGTAGTCGTGACTCTCGGAGGATTTCTGTATTGTTACTGGGGTCCATTCTCGCCCTGGTGCCACAGCTTGCCACAGGTGACTGCATGCGGCACTCCGACGACGAAAAATAGACCCTCGAGAAAAGAAGGCAAGGGAAAAGGCCGCTCGAATATCGAGTATGCAGTATGGCGTACGACATACAAGCCCAGGAGAATATTGGCTCGGGATGCTGTAAGCCTGTACCTGTGCCTGTGCCTGTGTGCCTTGTGCTTGTGCTCACATCAAACGGGGAAATGAGAAATCGACGACGGCCGCTCCGTCGTGGCTGTCGTGGCATTTGGCATCTGTCGCTTTTGTTGCCTCTTCCCCTCGCTGTCTCTCTTTTTGGACCACTTTGCCCCATTTTGCAATCGATTTTGCTGTTTGTGTTGTGTAAGCTGTTCGTCACCCCCCCTTCTTGTATGGGAGCTTGTCCCGGACGTCGTACGTCGCTCAATGCCGTTGGTACGGGAGTACTATGTGCGCCGTCCGTTGTGATAGAGTGTGATAGATGAAGCAACGCTTGGTACTGGTGCTTGGTGCTTGGTGTTGCTTGCATTTTTTGGCACATTTTTGGGCATTTTGCATTAATTTCTTGTTTGGCATAGTAAGGCGCAGGGGTAGGCTACGGAGAAAGGGCATATCGAACAAACAAGGGAAGGAGTGACCGAGATGCGGAACCTCGAGGCAGGAAGCCCTCGGGCCGCGCAACAAAAAAAGAGCAAGAGCAATCAGACCCGATATGCGGTTCGTTCTTTCTCTTTTGCAGCCTCCAGAACAGGTGGTTTTCTTGCAGAAAGCAGGGGCAGGAAATAGGCAAGAACATGTTTGAGTTTTGTGTGGTAGCAAACGACTTACACCAGCAAGCAAGACGAGCAAATGGAAAGAGCACGCATAAAACTGTACACTGAAAAAAAGCCCAAGAAAGTGACACAGAAAAGAGACGTGGGAGTGCATTTTTTGGGGCCCACAGCCAGGGGGGGTGGGGTGTGCCTTCCCTCAAGGGCTACTGGCAGCTAAGGGGGGTGCGCGAGAGCGCGCAGGAGTTTGACTCAAGTCTGGAAGGTGTGGGTGTGGGGCTAAGGAGCCCTCAAGCAGGTCGAGCTAGAGCCGGCCCAAGACAGGTCTCTCACAGTGGTGTGTGTGTCTCGCCTGTCTGCACCTGCCCTCTGGTCCCCAGCCTGGTTAAAAGATCCTCATCCTGCCTCTCCTACCCCCGCCGATGGTCGTGCTTTCCTATTGCTCTTGACTTTTATGATCTTCTATTCTTATATTTTTTTTCTGTCCTTGGTTGCTCCTTCTTCCTTCTTATTTTCTCATCATTTCCACGTATCGTGACTTTCCTCACAATTTATTTTACTTCTTTCCTCGCTTTCTCCAAATATTAGTTCTGACCCACCGCGCCTGCTCCAAACCAGAGCCTTGGGAGATTGCTGTGGAGAGCCTGCTGCCCGAAAGAAGCCTGATCGAAGCCACGGGCCCCTATTCTCTGGATCCTCTCTTCATTTTTTTCTCTTCCCCGGCGAACTAGACCTCGTTGAGGTCAAAGAACGAGAAGAAAGAAACGAGACGTGAAAAAAATACGACAGGGGTGGCTCGAACGCGGCGATCGAAAAGACGCGGTAACAAAGAGCCCTTTTCTGGCGTTTTGTCTTTTCTTTCTTTCTTTGCTCTCTTTCTCTCCCCAGGACATAAACAACAAGGAAGGTGCAATCAACAAAGAAGGCCGTCCAGCGCTCCTTCTCTCTCTTCGCCAGCCTCGCCTTTCTCGCACTTGTCGTGGTTCTCCTTTGAATTCCTGCATTCCTGGATTTCTGCCTTCTCACCAAATACATAAACATCTGCCATGACGGCGGCTCACACCCAAATTGCCCTCGACGACGACGTCGGAACAACACTCCTGCTCTCCAGAATGGACAGTCACGCACAGAAACAGCCCGCGGGCACACCACTAAACTCCCAAAACGACACGCCTCGCAAATCCCAAACCACACTGCTTACTTCAGCCTCTTCGCCTTCGCTCTCTCTCATGCCACCACCACTTCCCCAGCGCGATGCTCGCCGCAACTCGTGTTTCCTCGACGCTCTGCTCGACTCCAAGACCAAGACACAACTCGCTACGGACGGAACAGCTACACCCGTTGCTAACACCACACTGACTGGCCCGCCCACTCCGCTTGACGTCTACATGTCTTCTGAAGAGGACGCTTCGTCCATGGGCGAGCTGTCTGATTTTGACTTTGACGACGACGAGCTGGACGACTTTGACGGCGGGTATGAGGAGGCTACGGCCACGACTGCCGCCGTCGTTGTGCGGACGACAAGCAACAACAGTGCACCGGCGGTCATGACCACTGATGGCACGACCTCTTCTTCCTCTACAAAAGACAGCACCAGCAATACAGCACCCACAGTACCGATGCGCCGCCACAGCCACGACGTTGCTCGTGCCGTTTCGGTCATCTACGCTGGCAAGCCCTCGCTCGTTGATCTCGGTCTGGAGCGTGAAGCTCGCCGGCGGTCTCTTCACAACGGTCGCAGCGCATCGTCCTCGTCCTCGTCGGTTGCTCTTTCCGAGACGCGTCCCTCGACTTCGAGTGGCGGCTCTATGCTCTCCACGGCCCCCAGCAGCACTGTCAGCCCTGCGAAGCAACACAAGCGCAGCAGCTCGTCTGGCAGCATTGGCAGCATTACTGGCAGCGGCATGATGGCGTCGCTGCGTGCAAGCAAGCTGGCTATGACAACAGCCGCAGTGAGTGTGGCAGCAAACACAGTCCCACTGGGCCGGAGACTTGCTCCAGTCCTTACCTCACTGGACACCTCCATACCCCCTCCTCCACCTACCGCCCAGGACCCTGTCTCTGCCACCGCCTCTACTGCTGTGCCTGCCCCTACGCCTACTATGGCCCCACCCTCGCGGTCTTTCACTACCTCTGCTCTCATGGTCGGACAGGCTGCCTCAGCTACCTCTTCTCCTCGCACACCAACATTTGGCACAGCCGGACTGCTTCGCGGTATGACACGCTCACTGACGCTGAGTCGTCGTGGCCTGAGCCGTCGTGAGTCCACAGCAGAGACGGTGCCCACACCTACATCGGCGACGGCTACATCGCCCGTTCTTGTTCCTGCCATTCTGCCGGCAGAGACCGTCTCGGCTCTGCTTACTTCGAGCGGTAACCCCAACAGTGTGGGCAACCGCAAGTCACTGGCCATGTCGGTTGTCTCATCGATGACCTCTATGATCGCGCCACCACCAGGCCCTCCCAACGAGGACGGCTTCGAGGAGAACGACAACAGCAACGCTCCCGCGAGACGGGTGGCCGTACCACCTGCTGAGATTGTCGTCTCTAAGAAGGGCACTGGCAGCGGCTTCCTCGGCAGCCTTACTGGGCGCCGGCGGAGCATGAAGTTGCTGTAACCAGCTACTTCTTTTTGCACAACATTTCGTCTTTTCTTTTCACACTACTAGGGACAAGGATTTTTGCATAAAATTGGGATAGGTACCACAGGACCAGGGGAACCACAGGACTCAACCGGGGTGCTTTTTTATTGGCGTTTGCTTTGCTTGGAGGGCATTTTTTGATTATTTTACGGACATTGTTTACTTTTTGGACGATTTGGTGATACCCCATATTCCTCTCTTTTCCTTAACCACACTCATTACGGAGCATTATTATTATTTACGTTCGTTATCACTTGTTTAAGAGACGACGAAATGCCATTCATTTTTTGATATGCACCTCCTTCTCTTTTGCTTTATCTTTTGATGATTGGTGAATTTTTGCTTTCTTTTTCTGTTTACTTTTTCCATTTAACTGTGTGACTTGGTGATTACCACGTCCCCTGAATTTTTAGGCGTTGATTCCCTGTTGATTGCCAGTATTTTCTTTGTCTCTCTTTTGACCATACCGGCGCGTCTGTTGGCTTTATCTAACATGGGAAAAGGAGCCAATGGTGGTGGCTTCAAGGACAAGTCCAACGCCAAAAATCCAAAAGCGGCCCATTTTTTTCCGTGTAAGTCAATGCCCCCAGGTCCCCTGTTTGTTGGCGTCTGGGCGTGTCTTAGCGAGCATGTTCGTTGGCCTTTGAACTTGCAGGTACAAGGTTTGGAATGAGCAGGAAAAGAAACGAAGCACCAAGAAAAGCAAGAAAAAAGAAAGAGAGGCAAAGACAAGACGAAACAAAACAAAGCCAGGGATCTCGAGTGACATTTGACTCTCGTTTTCTCTCTTTTTGGTGCATGGGGGAGGTATTCGACATATTGCGACATTCACTTTATTCAATACGGCATGTTTTTGTTTTTCTTGACATGACTGTCTCACGAGCGATATGGGAGCAGGAAAGGGAGAGTCGAGTGACTTGCTTTCTTTCAGTCTTGTACGGCCTCTTTCATTGCCGGGACGTGAAAGGAAGGTGAAAGAGAAGGTGAAAGGCACCGATGCAAAGGTGACCTAAGCCAGTCAAAGAAGCAAATGTCCGTCGTCTCTTTCTTTACTCACATCTCGGGTCAGTTGACCATCTCCTTTTTCTCTTTGTTGCGCCCCTGGATTATACCAAAGAAATGGCACATCTCGATTTCTCGGCGTCTTCTTGGGGTTTTCTTTTCTTCTTTCTTTCGCTTCTCTTGTCTCACGCTGTTCTTGTGCCTCGTTTAAACTTCTTTTTGCTTTGGTTTCTCCATTCTTTCTTTATTTTTCAGCTTGTGTCTTCTTTCCGCTCTTCTCTTCTCTTTTCGTTCTTTACACACCCCTAGAGAAGTCGCCCCGAAGCTGTGTTGCTGTGGCTCTAGCCGCTTGCTGTTTCCGCCCGTCTTTTTTCTCATTTTTGTCATTTTCGTCATCCTGCCATTTCGAGTTCTATTCATATGCCAAGCAAGATGCCTTTTCCTTCCGACCAACCCTCTGATATGGCTTCTTGCATTGCCGGGCAACCAACTATCGGCAGGGAGCTGGCAGTGATTTACTTACAAGTTATAAGTGAGAAACCATCCCGTACTGAGAATAGCCCGCTCCAATGCCATTCGTTTGAATTTATCCTGCCGTTTGTTGACGGCATGCGGTTGACCCTCACCGAAAAAGAAGGATTGTGGGGATGCATGTCTGCCATGTGTAGCAGAGCCTGCGTTGCTGTGTTTTGACCGAACGAGCAATGACGCTACTTCCTTCGACGACTATCCATGTCGATGGGCAATCATAAAGTGACATATGACTTGCCTTCTGTGCAAATATTTGCACGCCCAAGATGGCCATTCTTAACAGAGGTCTATGAAACAGACTTGCAAGTAAGCTTGATGCCAAAGCAAGGGACCAAAGCTCAATTCCGAAAGACTCTAATAATCAAAAAGACCCAAAGACCCAAACCTTATCCTTCCAGGGACGTGCGCAAAAAGTAGGGTCGAAAGACCCTCCGAATGAAGGGCAGACAGGGGCAGCTTCTCCCACTGTTGCAATCAAGTCGTCACGTCTTGGCGTTGGAGAGAGTTGACAGAGGAAAAACATGAAGCAGGAAATACCCTCAGACCCTTTTCCCCTCGATTTCTTGTACGAGGACGAGTGCACCACCGAGACCGGGCGGGTTTCAGGCGACACAATGTGGCCAACGGCAGAATGATGACTGGATAAACGTCCCAAAGTGGAAAACACATTGTGGTCATGTTGGTCAGTGCTATCAAAATGTTAACATATTTCAAAGCCACTCTTGACTGTTTGTCTTTTTGTTTGACGAGGATGCCGCAGTCCGAGTATTATCAGCCTTGATGGAGCGCGGTAGAAAACACATAAAAAAAAGGGAAGAATGGTCACGAAAACTTGACAAACAGTCCCGATTGTGTCACAGCGGCGTTTTCAGACCTGTCTGCCTGCTTGTTCGAAGACATCACAAAAGCTTCGTCGGTCGTGTCTTGTGTCGTGTCTATGGCACTTTGTGCCATTGTGCTAAGTTGCCTCTCTCAACAGGCATTCTCCCTACCCATTTCCCCCGCGGTAGACTCGAGATTTCTATTTCAAGGCACGGAGTACGCAACACAGAGCACAGAGTTCAGGGTACAAAGGCTCCGTACACCGATTCGTCCTCCCGTACCATGTAAACGCCAAAATTGGGTGAACACAACCCCAGGACATGGGTGGGAAGAGGACCAAAGTGTACGACGTAAATCAGCCCAGACACAGCCATATCTTGGTCGCCCATCCAGGTGCTCGCAGTTCGTGCGAAGGGAAAGATAGGATTGAAAGCTAAAAATACACACAAAAAATACACTTCAAACTAAGATAGGTGTGAGCGAAGATGCCCGAATTTTTTTTTTTTTCAACCACAGGAAACGTGCCGTCCACCACTCAAGCTCCCTCGCCATCCATGACTACAACGCAACGCTGACCTGTTTATCCGTTCTGCAGGGATCAAACACTTTTCCCCGCCTTACGAAACACTCTCCATGTCTCCTCTGTCCTTTTATTTGTTGAATTTCCCCAACGTGCATCATGCATCGAGGCTTTGCGGCGCTGCTGGCGGATTAAAACTGGTGTTATTGCTTGATGTGCTGGCTGGTATACGGAGTACATCACCAATAATTATCTATTTGAATTTATTTTTGCTCAATTGACCCCCAAAAGATCACCGATTGTACCTGTTTCTCCGCTCGTCATACAGAGTACAGGCCGCAGGTACATTTCCAACCTACATGTGGTGACTTGCAGCTGCACTGACCAAGCTATGACAAGAAGAAATGAAAGCAAAACAGTGTCGCAATGGCGTTGCAAGGAAGAAGACGATCCGATTTGAATATTTGAAGATCACAAGCAAGGATTGAATGCGCAAAACCATATAAAAACGGCAGACGGGAAGTTGAACCGGAGGACAGAAAACTACAAACACAAATACTCCGCCCAAGCCACGATCAATACGTAGTGCGACGACGACAATATTGAGAACGGACATCAAGCCAGAATCGGGAAAAGAGGACAACAACGAGGCTGCATTATGATCTCTGGCGACGTGGGTGCTGACGTCGTCCAACAATGCTCGCTGGGATCTGCCCACCATCGTCTCTTTCCGCACCTGACAATACCAGGGTATGCTACGTAGACACTGGCCCGACAGAGGCAATGCCTTTGCTGGAAAATCAAAAATCGAAAATCGAAGAAAGAAAAGACAATTCCGGGGAAGAAGCATTGTGTAGACGGGGCAATGGGAAAATCAGAAGAAGGCACGAGATGAGTGCATTGTCTCGGATGGCGTCCACTGGACATTTCGACGATGCACGTTTGGACAATGGACGAGGAGATTGTGAGGACAATAAGGTAGAAGGAGGACAATTGAAAAAAATAGAACCCCCTGCATCGTCTATCCCGTCCGCGAGGTCTCCTGCAAGCTCTTTCCGGAACCATGCCTTCCTTTTACGTTCTTATATACACGCCCCTTACACACGGGACGTACCGGTCGGTTGAGAGGGAAGGAAAGACCGAGGGACGACAGGCCAGAGAAGGAGCGATGAGAATACCTGCCTGTTGAGCAATGGCCTAGGATGGAAGGAGCCATCCCCACGAAGTTTGCTCCTCCGCATAGATACTTTTGGCTATTGCCGACGCAGTGATACTCATAGCGAACAAGACTATTAATTAATATCGAGAACAATCTATTACACCCGCGGTAACGCATCGACCCTCGGCCGTGGGGTCAAGAGTTTCTACAATATGGCCCAGCAACAGCTTTGTTTTAAGTTGCCGGAGGAGAAAATTATGTTGTAAAAATCAAGAATAAAGCGGCAAGTGAGGATTTAGACAGCAAAGCAAGCCAAGTGGCAAGATATCTCTCTAGAAAGCATAAATGTCTTTGCTTCACTGGTTTTCCGATGCTAGCCTTGACGCAACTTGCATCACACGATTGACACGCGGACGGTATGGTCTCCTCATCGGCGACGGACACGGCAAAAAAGAGTGGTAAAAAGGGACCTCCAACAACAGACACGGCGCTCACTTCCCCACAACCAATATCCAGAATTATGCAAAAAGAGATCTCCGCTGGCAGGGGACGATCATAGGGCAGTTACCTATGTCGTAACCGCAATCCGTTGGCCGAGATCCAGCCTGGACGGCAATCTCACAGAGCGATCCCTATACTACCACACATTCAGATATCGCGATATATGTGGCGTGTTTATAAGTTTAAAAGAAATCTCGGGCAGGCCAAGGCTTAGGAGGACGGACTCGGTCAGATAGACAAACAGGAATAGCATCGTGATGTTTTCATGAGTATTTACTTTATTTTATTATTATCTTTGAATTATTTCCGCTTCTGGAAAGGATCGCGAGAGACACCACAAAGTATAAGCCTCTTCCACTTTGCCTCCCTCAACGGTAGTCTTTTGTGTAGGCCATATAAACAATGTAAGAAGATAAGGGGAAGGGGTTGAAATACGAATAAATAAAGACAGAGAACAGAAAAAAAAAAGGAAATAAAATGAGTAAGAGAGAGACGACAAGATCGTTGTGAATACAGGGTTGATACAAGAAAAAAGGGTTGCAAGGAAATGACAAGGTGGAAAGTGAGCAAAATGCATCCGTTCTTGATCGGCCGAGAAATGATAGGAAAACAAGACATAGAAAGAACACCCATGAAGACGCGCCTTTTATATCTCTCCTCGTCCCCTTCCATTACGCAGAGTCTTTCTAATAAGACTCAAAACGTCTTTCTACATTCTCGAAATAAAGAATAAGACTTCACGCCGTCCGCCGTCTTCTTTATCCCAGTAGCGTGTCACGTCCATGCTAAACCGATTCGTATCGCCGTTTTTTTGGTCGTTGAGATGGGCAGCACACAAAGTGGTCAGGTCTAGATCGCCATCTTCCTTTTGGCTGGCGAGCACTTGCCCGCAAAACATATATGCAAATGCAGCTCTCTCCCATCTTTCGTCGTTGCCAGCATCGCCTAGCTGCAGATGCTGCACGATGTTGTTCGAGCTTTCGCCCTCGCCTCAGCAGCCATAGCACCAATCAAGGTTGCCCGAAAGTGTTCATGTTGGTCTTGTCTTGTAGCATAGCACACCGAGCAGCTGGCAAGGTTCAGGGACCACCGTCGCTGGCAATTTATGCCTTGCGGGAGCGGGTGGTGACGCCGCTGGTCTTGCCGGCGGGCTTGGCGCCCGTGGTCGAGGCAGTGGCCGGCTGAGCGCCGACCAGCAGGTCGTGCGGGTCGGGCAGGGGGGCCTGGGACATACGGCGGACGGCCTTGCGAGAGGTCGTCTTCTTGCCATCCTTGCGGTACGTGGCCAGGTAGAACGAGATGAACAGGACCAGGTACGAGCTGAGGATACCAATGCCGGCGAAAGCAGCGAACTCCTCACCAGAGCACTTGCCCATGTTGGGCATGTACGGGAAGTAGGTCGAGGTGAAGTAGGTGTACGAGGCGAAGTAGACGAAGCCGAGATCGATGATGAACTGGATGATCTGGAACTTGGTGACCCACTCCTTCCACCAGATGCGGATGCCCCGGGCGGACTGAAAGTAGTACCAGTACATGACGACGTGGACGCCCAGGTTCAGGGTGATCGGGACCCACGAGACAGCGGTCGAGCCGATCAGCTGGGTGTAGCACAGGAGAGCAGTGGCGCCGTGGTGGTAGCAGTGCAGGAAGGTAAGGGGCTTCTTCTTCAGGAACAGGAAGACGGTGTCGAGCAGCTCCAGGTACTTGGTCAGGTAGGTGAGCTGTTGGGGGAGAGAATCAGCATGTGCTTGCCACCGTCTTCACACGACGAGGCACGTATCTTCCGGATCAAAAACTTACGTAGTAAAGGACGACCAGCTGCTGAGTCCAGCCACCCTCGTTGCTGCAGATGGCGTGGAAGATGCCGTGGCGGACAACGGTGGGGATCAGCTGCTCAGCGTACAGGACGAGCAGCAGGAAGCTGACAACCGTCAGGATGTAGTTGTGGACCAGGAACAGAGCCTTCAGCTTGAACGGCTCGCGGCTGCGCATGAGCTCGCGGCCGCCGAAGATGATGAAGTAGTAGATGACAATGAAGATGCTCGTCTCCTTGAGCGTCGACATGGGCGTCGAGCCAGCCACGAACTGGAACTGGTCGGCAGGGTAGCCAACCACCAGCTCAAAGGCCTTGTTGAAGATGGGCCATAGCTTCAAGCCAAAGGGGCGGTCCAGCGTAGGGACGCCGAACTCGATCAAGTCACCGAAGGACGACATTGTGGGCGAGTCGGGGAGGATCCAAAGAAGAGGATTCAAAGAATGTCGAAGCAGGCAAGGCGAACTGAGCACAGGCACGAGTTAGCAAATGCGCCCAGCCAAAAGAAGTGACGCTGAGGCAGCAATAAGGAGAAGTGAAGAAGGACAGAAGCAAAAGACACCTGTTGTTAAAAAACAACGCGGTAAGATGCACGCTGCCGTGAACACAGATTTCTATTAAGGAGAAGTCGGAGGAATCGTGACGACGAAAGGGGCAAGACAATAATATGGGGCAGCCCAAAAAAGGGGGAACGACGACGCGAAAAAAGACGAGACGAGGACCAAAAAAAAAGAACCGGTCCCCGATGTAAAAAGGGGGCACGCGTACCAAACAGTTCCCTTACGTCGCGACGACTGCTGGAAAGATCAAGAGGGAAACCTCGACGCTGAAGAGTCGATCGAGACGAATGAATTGGCCGTCAACAAAGGCTGTTGTGGCCGTGGAACTCGAAAAAAAATTCGAGGAAAAGGTCGTCGATATGTGGACGGGGCTCGGAAGTCGCGGGAACGCGAGCAAGTAAAAAAAAAGAAGAGAAAAGAAAAAGGGAACAAAAGGAGTGACGAGAAAGATCCGAACCAAAAAACAACAGAGTTGAAAAGAAAAAGGTTGACAAGAGGAACACGAGAGAAAACGAAAAAGGAAAAAAAGAAGATCGAGAAATAGAAGAGGTAAAAAGAGGCAAAGAACAGAAAGAAGGGGGAGAGAAGTTTGGTTAACGTGGCCTAGGGACGATAGCCCCAAAGGGGGAAAGCCCGACCCGGCCGCGGTGCGCGCGGAGCTAAGAGGCAGCTACGATCCTCGATTTTTTGTGGCCTTCATGGAATACACACTGTAAAAAGGTAGGTACATGTCGCAACCCGGCTCGTCAGGGAAG
This sequence comes from Sporothrix mexicana, assembly GCA_021396375.1. NCBI lineage: Eukaryota > Fungi > Ascomycota > Sordariomycetes > Ophiostomatales > Ophiostomataceae > Sporothrix > Sporothrix mexicana. Next base: position 368,501 of record WNYC01000021.1, on the reverse strand, counting down.
GCGCGTGTGGAGGCTTCCAGGACAGTATGAGCAATCTTAAAAATCAATGGTGGGGACCAAGGGGACAAATCTCAGCACGACAAAACTACTCCGTACAAGGGGGATTGTCCTGCAACGAATGAGAAGGCGATCAAAGCCATCAAACACTCATTTGGGGTCCTTTTGGAGTGCTTTCGGTTGAGAGGTTTATTAAACAACAGTCGCAACTTCCTGCACATGACCAAAGCCTTGAGATAGTAAAAAATAGAAGGGCAATCAGGAAAATCCAGCAGGAGCGCACCCGCAGTGTCATTGCTCCAAAGCAAGATTCTGGGCAAGTACACAAAGACTTGGTTTCGGTGGCAACGGCAGGCGCGATGCAGGTCACTAGCACCACAGGGCAAATTGCTTAAATGAGATGCTGGTTGGGCCAATGGGACGCCAGCATCCAGGTTGTTATTCAGCCAATGCGACAGCAAAATGCATTCTGCCATATGACACCGCCCTCGTCACAAGCAAAAGGCGCGAGAAAACGTCTCGTACAGTGGCACTGCAAACAAAACGCTAATCGACCAAAAAACTCGTATACCCCAAAAAATCTACCAGACGTTTTCATTAATATCTTAATAACAATAAAATATAAAATTATATAAATAACTGTATCGTAAAGAGAGATTTATAAGGATTATAATGATATATATAATTATTATATAAGTATTTATTTAAAAGATATTTTTTAAGGTTAAATAAAAATAATATAAAAGTAAAAAAAATAAATATAGTTTTTAATACTTATATAAATAATATTTTCTTTTTTAAAATAAAAATTTTAAAAAATTTTATATAAATTAATAATCATTAAATAAAAACTTTACTACTTTACTTATTTTTTAAATATTTTATTTAATGTTTAATATAAAAGTAAAGTTATAAGAAAAAAAAGAAAAAAAAAATTCACTTATATTTTCCAATTTACATATCTCGACAACCACATTATCAAATCAAATAAAAAACATATCATCAGTTTCGCATTTATTATATTTATGTATCTACATAATTTTAAAAAGTAAAATTTATTTATCGCCTTGATTTTGTCGTTTGTGTTTATTAGATTTTCATTTTCTAAAGTGTACGATTTGCGAAAAAATTAGCGTTTTATTTGCTGTGGCACTGTATGCATTGTCTGTTAAACATGACTCGATTGCTACTTGAAGGTATGCCCTTTTAACGCCCCGTGAGTTGATCCCATGTCAACGTTATTCTCCTTACCTCACTGAATCAAACTGACGAGTTCTCTGTCTTGTTTTCGGCTCGTTTCGCCTTTCTCAAAGCCCTTCTGACATGCCGGTATGCGACTGTCCTCTCTGTGCAACTTGCTGTGCCGGACGGAAGGAGCTGTTAGAAGAAGGAAATATTTGTTTCGCCGTACGAGCATCACGGATTGACGTACCGCAAGAGGCAGACCTGCGTGGAAGAGAGCAAAAGACGGTCAGTCAAATAACGCTTTTGTAGACCATGAATCCACAGGTAGTTCAATGCAGGGGATACACGCACATGCGCTCGTCTTTGATAATGGCCGACTCTGGCATCTCAGATAGCCTTGAAAAGCAGCGCTTGCCACGCTTCATAAAGCCTTCGCAAAATGAGTGGAAGATGTACTGGTCATGTCCGCAGTTGAACTCTTGCTAAACCCCGGTCAAACGATAAGATGCCATGTCAGTAGCTGTGGTACAAAACAGAAAGACACAGATAAACGGCGGCGTACGTGAATAACGGTACACATGATGGACAGTTTGTGAAAGGGTTGACTGTGAGTTTTGCGTGTATAAGGTTGTGGGCATTGATTTTGCTGATTCTTGCTCTCGGTCGTTTATTTCTTCGACCAGAAATATGATGCTATGCCTCGCCTTGTATATTATTCCGAAGTTGAGCTAAAATGCGTGAGGCTTTCTTGATAGCCAAATGGCAAGCATAACCAGGTCAACTGACGTATATCTCTCCTCCCACTTCGCGCACTTTCGCGGAGTAGTCTGCCTTCCCGTAGCCCAATACAACAGAAATTGCGCTGCGTTTTGATACAAACGGCCAAGAAGGAGGGGAGCCAATCCACGAAGCTGGGTAACACAAAGCACTTCCAGCAGGGATGGAGGCCAACATGGGGTGGTCTGCAGGAGTCTATTGTCAGAGAGGAAGCTATGTGTGAGGGGTGAAAACGACAGCACGGCCGAAGACAAGTGAACGGCAGTCGATGGTTCGGATAGCATGCCCGAATATGCCACAGGTCAGGGGATGTTGAAGGAACACACATGCATCCACAGACCTGTCCTGGCGATGTCGCGCGGCGAACGAATTTGTTCTCCCATGCGTTGATAAAATACGAATGAATTGGTTTCTATACAAGCGTGAAACAGACATTGATAGACAGTATTGGGGCCAGGAACTTACATTATGTGAAAGAGGAACGAGGCCGTCAGATAACAATCAAATGCAGGTAGATGTTTTCTTCAAGCAATATCCCCGTCGTGCTGTATGATGTTGTTGGTCACTGACCCCTGTCGCACTAGTGATGCTCTGTTTGCCCCCTGTTCGCGCTATTCTGCCAGTCCGGTCTCTAACATAGGTTCGGCCCGAGCGAATGATGACGATAGTGTGTTGGTGGGGAGAGGAACGGCTGGATCTTTTCACCTGGTCACACTGGGGCATATCCATGCTGAGAATCAGGAGCACATACCGCGACAATAACTCTTGCTTCGAGTGGACTGGACTGGACTGGAAACGACACAGGGCAAATTTATCTGAAAGATACGTACCCAAGCATGCTCAACCGACAGCGAGGGCTCTGTGTGCCGTGAGTGGGACGGCAGAGTCATGAACTTTGCTGCAGGGATCAACAGTATTGTTCTCTTCTTGACATGCAAGCTGCCGTGCTTGTTTTCTTTTGTCCTGCTGGTGTCAGTCACAAACGAATTTCCAGCTGACCGTACAGAGAAGGTGTTACAAAATCAAATAAAAGGCAGGACCGAAAGGTGCCAGAAAAAGGAAGCAATGGCCATCGTAATGCTTGTTTTGAGGGAAGGCAAATTTGGACTGTCAAGGTGTGAGATAACCTGACCCAGAGATGCCAAAAAACAACTCCTGGTGGCCACAAACTTTGCCACAAATGAAAAGAATATGTGGGTGTGACAGATGGGGAAAGAAAAGGGCGAAATATTGAGAGACGAAGAAAAATACGACGATGAAGAAATGGACGGCAACAGTGGGGAGTGGGAAAAGCAAAAGAGATGAAAAAGCAACTTAGTAGAATGGGTGATGTATATCGTACTGAATGGCGAAATGAAAGTGGGCCAACACTAATAGAGGCAAGGAGAGGGACAAGAAAGGGAAAAAGAAAGTAAAGGCAACCCAGCTAGGGTCTAGAGAATAAAACGATCCTTTGAGACTTCCAACAGGACAGCGCTTCTAGACTAGTTGTCTCGGCAGCAGGATGTCAACTTTGATCTTGGGCTGTTTGTCCTTTCAAACACAGACTCACTATTGAAGTTCTCTCCCCCCGGGATATTGACAAATGTTCATATGACCTCTCCACATTTGCGTTTGTCGGAAACTTACATTTCAGACAGCCATATAGGAAGTCATGTAGCGGGGCAATAGTGGTTGCGTGAGCAAGGGTTGGGATATATTATTGGTACATGATACCGGGTCTGGTCTTTGTGCAACAACAACATGAAGCTTGGAGGGTTGGTGCTTGTTTGTTTTCTGAGGAGCCAGTCGCACCCAAGCTGAAAGATAGAACGTGTGTGAGATTATTCTCCGACTTCACACGTCACTTGCTTTTGTGCACAACGGCGGCATGTGCAAGGATGCGAGTGCTACTGCGAATTCTAAACCCTCGCCACTGCCCAGCATACTAGTGAAGACAGGACTGGGGAGACCATTGGTTGCCAAACAAGAGTGTTTTCACCCTTTCGAAACAAGTTTCTGTTGGTTCTGGGGAAGTATCATAAGTCGGTGTGGGATGCGAGGTCGAAGAAACCGATCAGGCGAGGTGCTGAAATGGTTGCAGTATACTGCGTTGTTGTGCAATTGTACGCAACAAGAGCCCAGCTTCTTCAGCTGGGGACGGCTAATGTATGCACCAGCCAGTCCATGTCCGTGTTTGAATTGATTCTCCATGCTCCGTGCACATCAGATGCACGGACGAGCAGTGCCTCATGTCAAGTTTTGGTGGGTGTTGTGAGATGCACGGTGCCATTGGCGATTGCCTGTACCAGTCCATGCAAGGGAAAAATAGTAAGACACAGTAATCAGTGGGCCAATTGTGGAAAGAAAAAGGCAGTCTCACCTAAAGATTCATTGCTTCGATACCGGGATACTGGGCACTTGGGGACCACAGACAATACTCGCATGCCGTTCGTCTCGCGGGTCCTGCCCAAACGCAGCAGAGTAAGTGCGTACTTCTATTTTCTTGCACATTGCTTCCTGTGCAGTCACTCGTGATGTATGGGCTTGCTGTTGTGGGTGCAAAATGTTGCTCTCTGCACGCCATATGTCTTGACTGCAGCTTTAGCCATCCTGCATCTCAGGACAGGGCAAGGTACAAGTGCTGTAGCGCTGCGGACTGCTTGTGCAGGTCTAGATTTGGCAAATTCGCATGCTGAAAACTAAGCTGACGGCGCCGTGAGGCTGTTTGATGGCGGGCCGCCTGCTAAGTTTGGTCTGGGTTGTGGTAGAGTGGAAATCGTTGTGTGTCGCGATATTGTTCTATGTTGTTGCCCGCCGTCAGGCGAAATGTAGTTAGAGGGTGGCCAAACAAGGAATATGATGTGATGCACTCACTCAACGATTAGGTAAAAGCGCAACTGGGGTGGCCGACAACCGAGATGGTATACTTTGAAGAATATGCCAATAATTGCCCTGCTTTGGGGTTACGTTGAAGACAGGCGATAAACAAAGCAACAAACGGCACAGAAGTCGAAAGTGTCTTTTGGAAGCTTCCCCTTTTTTCGTGCTTTCCACTAGCATGGAAGGCGCAACCGTGACCGTGGTATCCGTGAAGGCAGGTGCTATTGCTTCTTGGAAGCATGCACCTTGGTGGTGCCCTCCTCTCACAGGTATCCCATCTGCAAAGCCGGACGCCCCTGCCTTCCTGGCCAACGCATTGTCTCCAGATGCTTCCAACAAACTAATGCACATAAAGAGCCATCAGTCAAGTATGTGGCCCTCGCTATCTCCCTAGTCAGGTGCAGCTTTCACCTTTGTTGCTCCTTCCGTTCCTGGAGTACCTGAAGATCTCTCACCCCTCGCACCTACCCTCTCGTTGTACTGGCAGATACATTCAATATCTCCTCTTTCTGGTCTGCCGGACAACGCTGGATGGACACTAACAGTACCTCCATCAGTGTCCTTGGTGATTGGGACTAACACAGGACATTGCGCGAGAACCGCACCAAAATCATGCGCTAAAATGCACCAAAGCGGCCGCCGTCCTGCATGCTGCTCGCTGCTAAGACGAACAATCCCATGGAAATCCAGGCCTCTTTCCTTGACCAACGCACTTCGAGTTCGACCTGTTTACCTCCTTTTACCGTCACCGAATTTCGATTTCTTCCCGCTTATTCTGGAATCCTCTTCCAAACGCACTGTTTTCTGTTTCCCGTCGATTTTGTGCCACTGCTTTTGATATCACCCGTCTTTCAATTCGCCATTCCTGCTTCTCTAAACATTGGGTGCCCTCCTCTCACCTTGCCACGTCCCACATCTCCTCTCATTTCCAAATTCAATATCCCCTCCATCCCATAGACGGCTATTTCGACCCCTTGGGCATGGAGCATGGCCGTGGGTCAGCCCGTGTGGCACGCCGAAGTCCAACATCAAACTCCCGTCGGCTCCTCCTCCCATCCTACCCCATTAGCGTCCAATATGCCTCGGGCTACACAAGTCTCTGTTTGGACATAACAACGTCTCCCATTTTTGATACATCTCATGTCTGTTTTTTAATTTTCATAAATCATCACATATCACATTTCTCTTTATCACCAGGTGTCACCCCATGAGAGGTCCAGACGAGCGTTGTTGTCTCACATGCTGTAGGTCTCCTTTGCCCTCCCGATTTCCCCCTTTTCTCGTCTTTTCTCACTCCCAGGAATTCCACCTTCTTAGGCCATCTTCCCCTTTCCCTCGCAATATTTTAGCAGAAAAAGATGAATGACTGGCCTTCCGCTTGCCGGTATGTGCTTCATCCCTGGACGAATATGCCGCCAAAGGCTCGAGGCAGTCTAGCTCGTTTTCACGAACGTGCAGGCCCCTGGAGACAACCTACGTCAGTGATTTACCTACGTCCCATTTTACCCCTGCCGAATAAATCCATATCTTCTGTAAATTCTGTATCGTCTTCGTTCTAGGTCCAAGTGGCAAGAGTCTACGGCTACGCATCGTCCCGACATCGTTTCGAGGGGATCGAGATGTTTACTTGCAGCGCGGGGCATCCGTCCTTAGTCGTAACTCGTTTCGTCGCCTTGCCGCATTTCCCTCTCCGTCTTTCTCTGGCTTTGTCCAAGTTTTCAGTCCCCTCATTTTCCCATAGTTTGGTGTAGCCATCATATCATTTTGTACGTAGCCCATCGTGGACCAACAAACCGAGGGCCACAACAAAAGCGGCCGCCCGGTGCGGGAACGAGCAAGGCGCGATATGACTCCGTGCACCAATTTCTGAAGAACCCAGAGCGCCAGATACCCTACCAAGCGAGCATTTTTGAAAGATAAAATTATGTGCCGCTGAAGGTCATTTTCTATGCTCGAATATCCTTAATTTATTTCGTTTGCCATTCTCTTTCATCATGCTTTTGTGTTTACTGGAGCGGCCAACACGAGCCACAAGGTTGCCCGGATGGTGAACATTGACACACATGCCGCTCATCCTGCGTTTGCTTTCCGCTATTCCCGCCGTTACCCATCGGCTCTTGCCTGTTTGCCTGTTTCCACAAATACGGAGAGGATATGCTTGCTGCCGCGTCGTCTCTCGTCGCCCCCTCTCCCTCCTTGATCCCGCATCTTCTGTCACACACCTAGTCCTGTGTTCACGAGGTTGTCTTGTCCATCTCGCATCTGCATCTTCCCCATTCCAGACTCTTTCTTTCTCTTCTCCTCGACTTAGTTTCTTTTTGTTTCTACATTTCTACTCTTTTCGAGTGGCAACAATATCGTAGCCACACCAACACTTCGTGTTGCATGCCCTAGCCCTGCAGACAGGAGTTAAGAGACGACCAGCACACACCTCACACACCTGGTCAGCTGAGCCGCATTGGTGGTTTATGTCCTGGCCCAGGACTGGATGGTCAGTTACATATCAAGAATCTTTGGTCAGCACGGCATTCCCTCAGTTTGCCCATCGTACTATAATGTATCCTGCTGGCATCCGCACACGACACACTTTGGATATAATCTCTGTGGTATCCTCTCCGGATCCAACATTGCTCTCTCTTCCTGCCTGGTTCTGTCCTACGCTTTGAGTATCCATCACTCTATTCGTTACTGACCGAGCGAAACCCAACAACAGTTCTGTTATTACTCACTACCGGTTTTGGTAAGTTCTATTTTCGTCATCTCTCTTCCGCAGTCTTGTGTTCTTGCGTATGATATACTTGCCCTGCCGCAAAGATTCATCATATTTGAGGTGCTCTTGTCCTCTGTTCGATGGTGAAAAGTTCCCAGGAAAACTCTATGTGGCAGCTTTTTTTTCTCCATGAAAGTCGATGGTCATTCTTCGGCATTTACAAAACACCACTCACTTATATATATGGTGCTGACTGTCCAGAATTTTATTCAAAGACAATACAATACGTTTTCCTGGTGAACAAGAATATTTGCGCCCTGCCTATCTCCAGCACCAGTGATCGTTCCAGCCGCCTAGCATGGCTGCTTTTCCCACTCAGAATAGCGACGGAAGGGGCAATATCGGGGGCCATAGTGAGGCCCCGAGCTTTAATGGGATTACATTTCCCTTCACCCTCGGCATTGAAAATCTAGGCTACGAAAGCCCCCATGACCTGGTACAGGCACGCCAGTCGGGTCCTCCTGGACCTCCTGGTCCTCTTGGTCCGCCGGGTCCTCCTGGACCTCCTGGTCCTCTTGGTCCGCCGGGTCCTCCTGGTCCGCCAGGTCCTCCTGGTCCGCCAGGTCCGCCAGGTCCTTCTGGTCCGCCGGTTTCGCCGGGTCCGCCGGGTCCTCCTGGTCCGCCAGATCCCACTGTTCACACATCTGGCCAGGATGGAGCTGTTTCCAATTCGCAGTCTCTCCCTCCTCCACCGTCAATAAATGCTGCCACAACAACTGGCACGACGGCTACTACTGCCGGGCATTCATCCCACCCGGTGGTGACCACTGCAGCTATGAGCACAAGCATCAATGCTGCTGCAACTGAGCTACCAACATCCACGCCTCTGGCAGCATCTACGTCAACGGCCTCGTCGGTTTCAACTGCTCCAATGGCCTCCACAGCCAGTGTTGCTGCTACAGCAACGCCCACGACGAGGCCAACGGCTGTTTGGACCGACCCTGCTCTCTTGATCGATATGAAAACAAACATCTATCGGGGGGCATTTCTCCCAGACAGTTGCTTTGAAGACGCCTACTATCCAGAGGGTAGTGAGCACCGCCCAAAGAGGCATCAGCCACCAGAGGCTGAAAATCCCTGGCGGGCCTACCTGGAGAAGGGCATCTCTGAACCAGACCTTGCGCTGTGGATGGATGAGTCGAGAAGCACACCAGCGCCATTGGGCTTTGGATTTTCTACCCATCCTCATATGGCTACGTGGGACATGGGAAGCATGGGAAGTGTGCCACAGTTGCAGACCTATTTAGCCCAATTTCCCGTGGGCCACATTGTGGAAGACTTGTCGCCGACAACATCCACGTCGTCGTCCAGCAGAGTGACGGAGATCACAGACATGTCTCCGGCCAATTCTGCCCAACTGCACATTTCTCCTAGCTCGTCACCTGTCGGTGGCTCAATTGTTACTCCAACAGCATCTCTTGCTCCTCAAGAGGTGCCAATATATGGAGCTCTCTTTGGCCACATGGACATGATGGACATGACGAGCTGTCTACCCACGGTCAGTGCAGAAGCAGCACTCTTCGGGCCACCTTCTAATAATGTGCCGTTCGCCGGTGTCTCTGACGCCAATGGCTTCTCGCCGTCGACCTGGGACATGCCGGTTTCTGGACCCCTGGTTGCTGCCGACGTCTTCCAACACACGATGTCGGCGCCCAGTCAGGCCTTGGCAGCAAGTGAGGAACATTCTTTTGAGAATGCATTCCTTCAGCAGCCGAGCATTGTAAAGGCTCCTTCGCAATGGGTTCCTTCGACTATTCCTGACAATGGGACTACAGGCCTCACTTGGCCCACTGTGTCAGAGGCAAAATCCACAATAGTCCCCCCTGCCACTGTTGTTCCAAGCCCGATCCAGAGTCAGAGTGTTCCGCCTCGAAAGAAGTCAGCCGTGGGTGTTAAGTCAAAGACCAGCACCAAAATGCCGACATCTCGCGCCAATAAGATCCGGAAACAGCCAATGCGCCGCGCTGCACCTCTCCCAACGCATCCTGCTACCGCTACGCAGACTTTTGTTCCCCCTCCCATCATCCCCGGTCGTGGTCAAGCCTCCACATCCACCGTGCCCTTGAACAACGACACCAAGAGTGTGGCATGGAAGAAGCATGTGAGTTCTGTTGATGGCGAAGATGATGGAGCGTCTCATCCGTCCAAGCGTGTCCAGCTGGAGGGCCAATCACTCGACGTGGATATTAGTAATAAGGGGAAGGAAAAGGAGGAGGTACTGCCCAAGATCAGCTACAATCGCGATGCTTCTGGCAAATATGATGCACGCATTCCTCGTTTTCCCACTAGGGCCGGCCATGTCGTACCTGTTCTCGGCCAGCCTTGTGTCCTTGTTGCCTCGGGAAGGGAATTCCTCAGCCCGGCCTTTACCGCCAGCGAGGCCGAAGCCATGGCGGCATCAAAGGAGGCCATGGTACCAATCTACTTCTCACCGGGTCAGGAGGCCCGTGAAAATGCCAACGCGCATCTGAGCCCAGTGGAGCGAGTGGCTGCCGCCCAGAGACGGTCCGAGGCCATCGACAAAGCCCTCGCCAATAAAGCTGCTTACAAGGCCAAGATGGAGGCTCAGGAAAAGGCCAATGCCGACGCAGAAGCAAAGGCTGAAGCGGAGGTGCAGAAGAATGACAAGTCCACGGTTGCGGCCGAAGCGGATGACAAGACGTCTGGAACAACCTCAGGCAATGTCTCTGCTAAAACATCTACCGAGACCCCGGTGCCGAACCCGTACTCGACACTTAACCTATCTGCGACCTTGGACTACACAATTATGCCACAAAATATGCTCGAGGAGCTCAACTTCGGACCATTTGCAGGCCTTCCGGCGTCCATGTCGGTAAGTACTAACACGGTCAAAATAAAATCAAAACATTTGAGCGTTTGTGAAACTGACTCCTTCTCCAGGACCTTCCGCCGCCTCAGCCAGCAACTCTCTCCTAGGCAACTCTCTCCTAGAACAAGCCACCTGTGTCTCCCTTGCCTCCTCATCTCGTCCAGGTCCTCACTTCGGGGCGCTTGGCCTTTTCCGCACTCTCAGGTCAGAGTGTAGACAACCGACCCAGTCAATGACGCTATTTTCATCAGTGCTTTATGAATACAGCTGTGCTGTACTCTTGTTTAGTGGCTTTGCTCTCGTTTTACTTGACAAGATATGTTTTGGGTTCTTTCTCGTGCCATTTGCTTATGAGTCTCTTGTTTTGCTTTTTTTGAATGTCTACTTGCCTCCTTCAATGTTTACTTGCGGGTATTTCGCCCATGCTTTGATTTTCTTTGCCACATTATGATAAGTGTTATGATATCTCTACAACAAATACACTCTGCATTCACATTGCATTATGTTTTCTATTCAATCCTGCACAAATTTCTCTATTCGTCAAACTTGAGCCTCATAAAGCCAGGCCGTCCTGGGCCGAGCAGGTCTCGGTTGTACCATGCATCTTTGGACAGTGAAAAGCACACCGGGTGATATGTCTTGTCCGACCAACTCGCAAATCTCTTTCAGTATGTCTGTCGCACAAGAGCGGAAACGGGACGAAACTGCGGTGCCGTCAATTTATCATCCACCATTCACGGTGCACCATGTTCATATGACGACACAGCATTCTGGGGAACACGGGGATACTTTATCTCTTTCATATCTTTGTGTCCTGTGCATCACTCGCCAACAGCCCAACTACCCTTTCACAAAAGAACAGCGAACAGCGCATACAAACAGCACCATAGAGGGTGCATTAGAAGTAGGCGGATTGTATTGTTTTGATTTTCTGATGATATATACGACCCGCTCAATGTCAAGATTGGGCCATTCTGTGACGTTGCCCGTGTGCTTGCACACCCACAAACGGCACATTTCTATGCACACCATGCTATGCTATTCCAACTCCAGCATTCTCGTCCCCGCCAACAGAGGCACTCGCTGTATGCGGTGCAACCATTGACCTCTTTCACCATCTTTCACCAAGGAGGAGGTCCAAACGGCAAATTTACACGACCTTGTCCTTGTTGTGGTAGTTGACCTTGTCGTTCCAGCTAGAGAGAAGTTAGTCGTGTTTGGTATAAATCAGTTACCCAGTTCCTTGTCCACTCTGTATCGCATATAACAACACCCCGTGTCTTGTCTTCTCTTCCTCTTCTCATCTGTCTTCTCTTAGAAATACTTACAACAGGGTCTTGTCACCATCGCCCCAGTTGAAGTTCTTGGTGCGGATGTTCTGGTAGGGGTACTCGGTGCGCTCCTCCAGGGGAGGGAGGTGCTCCCAGTGCTCCCAGTGCTCCTTCCACAGGACGTAGGCGTTGTAGCCCGAGATGGCGAGGGCAGGGATGGCAACGCTAGATCGTCTGTCAGTACAAGATGCCCGGGTGAAGGTGTATATGTGCTACGCCACGAAATGGCCGAGGTTGATTCGAGGTTCGGTGCGATCGATCGGTGTCATCGCTGCCGTATGTCTATACGTGCGGTTCGGGTTCGACAGTCGTTCCGTCGGTTGTTGGATGCCAATTGGCAGGTCTATGGTCGCTCGATGCGTATGATTGATGCAGTGGGTCATTCGTCGGTCGTCGGTCGTCGGTGGATTGGGCAGGTAGGGATATCATGAAGCTTACAAAATGGAGATGTTGCGCCACAGCTCTGGAAAGCAGAAAACGAGGTTAGCAATGCTGTTCGCGCCCTCCAACGGCCAATGCCCCACCAATACATGACGCAGAGACCCAATTCAATCCTCCGAGTGAAACATACGTTTCGTCTGGCCGGCGTGCTCCTGGACGGCTCTGCGCTCGCGGGTGAACGCGCTCTCGGTAGCCGGGGGGGTCGACGAGTAGGTGCGGCGGGTAGCCTGACGGCTGACCTGGACCGCGCGGCGGGCGACGGCAGCGCGGAACATTGTGGATGGGAAAGAAAGGAGTGGCGATTGGTGTATGCGATGCGATTGTGGTCGTGTTGTTGCTGGTGAAGCAATCTTCAATGGATCGGGGGAGGAGAGAGGAAGTCAGGTCAAAGGAAAAAACCGCCGGCTGTCGGGAAAGGAAGCTTTTCCCGCAAATGCAAGGAAAGCACCACAGTCAGACTCACGCCAAATCAGACCACTACCATTACCGGTCCCCACCATGGTGTTGCTCTGTGATTGGCCACTAGCTCAATCGCCGGATAAACACTCGGTCCGTCGCCAACAACCATGCAGATGAGCACCTGAACAACGTCACTTGAGGCCATTGGAACGCGCTTGCCTGTTTTGGGACCAGCTCCATTGCGTCTTCCGCCGTCTTTGTCTGTTGATACAGCGCAACACGTGCCACCTGATCTCCATCAATCGTCCCCGATCGCCAGCGACGCCAGCCCGCTGTCATCCGCTATCGTCCCCTGAAGACCGCCCCTCTCCAGACCTCTCGAGGAACCTAACAGCGTGCCCCTCTCGCGTGCCAACCTGTCTATTGCCCGTTCGCGCCTGCCCCGTGGGTCTGGATTGGCAGCACGCACCATCACCACCCGCTCGCTCTACTACTCTGACGTTTTGCCTGCCTTGTCTTCCGTCACTTGCCCGCTTGCACATTGGGACGGTTCGTTCTTGCCGCGTGAGTCTCACGTTCTGTCAACTTTACGTCTCTTTTTCGCTTGTGACTCCCTTCTTCTCGCATCTCTCGATATCCGTGTTCGCTTCTCTTTTGTTCCTCTTCTTTTCTGCTCCCAGTCCCCTTCTTGGGCTTATTGTTGTACCCTTGCAGCACCCACCCGTTTGTCCACGTTATTATTTCCCTGCCGCAACACCATCACGGCCGTGGGCAGACTGTTGGTTCCATTCTACTTTGGCTGCCTCTTTTCCGTTTATTTCGCAGTCCTTTCGCTTCGTTTTCGCCATACTCGAAAGTATCTACTTTTTTCGGTTTCTCTTCCTTTTTACCCCTTTACTTTTTAGAACCTGAGCGTGTTGCCCATCCTTTATTTCCATTTGGCGATTATTGCCATCGCCCCCATTGTCGACACGCGTTTTGGCCTGAGATAGCGCCTTTAGCGACCGGGTCTCTTGGCGATTTTGCTGTGGCCCTGTCTTACTCAAAGAAGCCCAATATTGAGCAATAGCCTCGCTTGCCTCGACCCTCGCGTTCTCTTCCTCCACCAACAAACGTCTTTATCGTCGTCGGTTTCGTGCTTCGTCTTCGTCTTCGCCCTCGTCCTCGTTTCTCTCGACCAGCGATTTCCTTGCAGCCATTTCCATTTCGACTTCCAGCCGACGGTTTCCGACCAACGGCTCTCTACGACATATGTCCTCGTGCAACTGTTTCGTGCCCTTTGCAGCAGAGTAATATCGGGCCCCCGTCTTTGTGCAACTCGTGTTGCTTCCCAGCCGTATCGCAGCGTCTCGAGCGAGTGACCAGCGACAAGCCAGTTTGCCAAAGCCGGCGTTGTTACCTTGCACTCTTCACCGACTCACCCTCGCTCTGTCATTATCTCTACCGCCCTCTCCACCTTATACCACACATCCACATCACGATCGCTTCTCCTCCACTCTAGCTGCGCCTGCTGTGTTGCAACAGCCTGTGGAGACGTGCGATACGTTTCTTGCTCTCTCGTCCTATAACACCGCAACACACAACACCTGGCGAGCCGCCGAGACGGATGCGTGCATGGGCATTTGCCCACCTTGCCTACCTATACGACCATACAACCCCAAGCCGACACCGTGCAGATAAGGAGGGGAGAGTCTTGCAGCGCAAGGACTGATCTCGTCTATTTCGATGTTGGGCATCTCCTCCGGCCTGACCTAAAGTCTCGCAGTGCCGTTGACCCCCGCCATTCTTACGCTCACCTGCCGCCTTCCGCCTCCTTGTACGCCTACGATTACGGTCGTCGTATGTCGCGTTACCTCTGACCGCCCACGACAAGGTAAGATAGGTCGACAGTCCGTCAGGTTCTTTAAATGAAAGGAGGGAAAGGGAAGGGAAAGACGAGACGAAGCAGATGAGGGGTTGGACAGAACTTGCATACGATTTCACTCTGTGCTCCGCGTCCTATATGCCCCGTGTCTGTGTGTCTGTTGTTTCTATGGCCTGCTCTGTGTGCATGTGCCCAAGTGGTTTTCTAGGCTCCGTCCCTCACTCAGCCAGTGCTGTCCAAATCTTGTCTGTTTTTTTCGGAATGACCCCGTTGCTAACATGCCGACGTCTAGATTGCTCGTGACGGCCCAGCTATTTTCCCCCTTCTATTTTTACCTTTCCCTTTGACTTCACCAGGTCTCCGGCCAGATCTTTTCAGCAGCAGCGTTTTGATATCGCCAGCGACATCTAGACTTTTGTTCAGAAGAGCCTTGTCGAGATTCTCTCTGGCATCTTGACGCATTATCACCCATACTTACACTAAATTCACATTTTCCGGCCTTTTGCTCTTCCTCATTATACCCAGTTACGGTCTTGTTTCTTTCTTGTTTTTTTATTGCTTATCACCCCGCTCCACAATGGCGCTTCTTATCCGCACCCTGTCTGCGCTGGCCGCGAGCACGGTGACAGTGTTTGTCATTGTCCGTGCCATAGCTGCCGACAGTTACCCCGTCCCGCCTCGAACCCGCCCCCACATGACCAGCGTTCCCGGCTTCCAACTGTTCCCGCCAAATGCCGCCATCTCCCTGACCGAAGACAACAGCACATTCTTCCCCGCCCGGCCTGCCACATTCGGCGCTGAGTTGCCCGAGGATGGTCTGAGTGCAGCACTATGGATTGGTGCTGGCTTTGGTGAAGACGGTGTCGAACCACAGGGCGAGCTCGGCTGCAGCGATGTCCCCGGCTGGGATGGCAAGCGTGCCGCCGACGGTGTACCTGTTCTGCCTGCCGACGGTTTGTTCGACGACGGTACAGACAACTACCTAGAAGACTACTCTACGGGAGCCTACTTCCGCAACCTCCATAAAACCGTTCACGCCAAAGCGGGAGCCACAACACCAGGCCGCGAAAGCAGCCGCAAGGCGTCTGATGACGTTGACCGTGTCGATACCGATATCGTTAAGACGGGTACTGCTGCCACCGTCAAAGCTGGCGACAATGACTCGGCCTCCACAGTCGGTGGCCCAGTTGCAGATACAGATCTGAAGGCCGACGGCTCGCATAAGGATGTGTCCCGAAAGGATACAACCCGCAAAGGCAAGACCACCAGCGAGGCGACGCACCACAGTGATATTCAGTCTCTGCAGGAAGGAGCTGAGATTGCCGGAAAGATTGTCCTCCTTAGGCGGGGTGGCTGCGGGTTCCTAGCCAAAGTCATGTGGGCGCAGCGGCGCGGTGCTGTCGGTGTCATCGTGGGCGACGACCGCAAGGGTGGACCTCTGATCCAGATGTATGCCAGCGGCGACACATCGTTTGTCACTATTCCGTCTGTTTTCACAGCACATACCACTGCTCATCTGTTGACGGCACTGGTGGCGGCCGTGCAAGACGACTCGGCGGGCCTTAAGAAGGCGCCCGGCATCGAGACCAAGACCAAGACAACGACAACACCCGTGCCTGAAAAGACGGATGCGGCCGAAGACAGCTGGTTCTGGAAGACACGGCCACGAGAGTGGGTACTCGATGAGTACATCCCCACATCAACATCGACCGCCGATGGTGCCGACCCTACGTCTACCGGCACGCCTGGTAAGGGCAACGGTCGCCAGCTCTTTGTGACGATTGCACCCACACGGGGCACTTTGCCACTGCTTGACACGTTGCTTGTCGTTATTGCCAGCCCTCTGCTTGCCATTATTATCATTACTGGCATCTTGATCTTCATCCGGACGCAGTACCGGTACCGCGCCTGGCGGGCGCCCAAGGCTGTTGTCGACCAGCTGCCTGTCCACATTTATGTGCCGCCTGGCGCTTCTCCACCGGCACCAATTTCAGTGCCGCTGGGCTCAAATGTCGCTAGCCCACTCTCATCTCCAGCGCGCTCGCCAAGCCCTCCGACGCTGGAGCCCACGCTGACAACACCACTCCTGCAACGACCGCGCTCACGTACGACAACAGGCGTCCCCGGCGACGAACGGCGCGTCACAGTCACCCTCCCACCAGCCCAGCCACACCCGCCGTCCCGGTATTTCCAGGTCGAGTGTGTGGTGTGCTTGGACGAGTATGTTGCCGGCGATCGCGTCATGAGCCTGCCCTGTGGCCACGAGTTCCACGAATCCTGCATGTAAGTTTGGGTGCTCTCCAGACATCATGTCTCCATACGTTCATTTCGCTAACAACTGCAGCACTCCCTGGTTGACCACACGCCGCCGCACCTGTCCTATCTGCAAAGGTGACGTTGTGCGTGCTACCAACGGCGATTCGGCTTAGGTTTGGTCAGCCCCGACTCCGAATGATGAACGAGTCAATCCCTCTGCTCAATGACTCTTTTTGCTTTCCTTTTCCATCTCATTTGTTCTTTTGTACTTCTTTATTGCCCAGGAACCATTTGACAGCGCAGCCGGTACTGTACAGCCTATGCCACTCATTGAAGGACTTTTGTGTCCAGTGGCTGGGTTTTAATTTCGGGATCTTGGAGATTAGGGTGTTTTCTATTGTGATTTTTTTTTTTGGTTCTTGATGATTTCTGTCTGACATTTGCCCTCTGCTGGCATCAGACAATACGCACGGATTGGAGTAACTTTTGCGCTTTACGGATATGTTTTCAATTGTACTTTCTGGTCATTCCCTCTCTACCTTTCTGGTATAACGTCTAATTAGCTATCATGGCGTTGAAATATCACTGCTTATTCCTTCATTGTCTTCGGGGTAGTTGTTGTTTTAGCCTGCCACAGTCACTAATACAGTATCATTATTATGAAATACATGGTTTCTCATTCGAGGTTCTGTAATGTTCTCAAGAAGATCTCCTTGTTTTATTTCTAACGTGTGTCACTATGTTGTTTGGAGTTGGCTGTGTCATGCCAAGTTTTGTGATATATTTTTCTTTGAAAAACAATTTTTTTCCGCTTTATTATTTGCGGAAAAAACGAAGACAGAAAATATACAAAAATTTCACAGAAAGCGAAATCAAATAAAATAACAAACCAGAAATATATCATTAATGCTTATGCACTGGGTATTTTATTTCCATAAAAAAAGTAGTCAAATAAATCAAACATGCTTTACTCTGGTCGGTCCGGCCGCCAGTCGCGGCTCCACATGAATGTGGTACACTGCCACGCGGTGCCCTTTTCGCGTTTCCCCAATGGCCCGGGCGGTCGTGCGCACATGTAGAATGAGCGGCCGTTGTTGACACCGGCCTTTTTTGTGACAAAGGTCTTACAGGGCTCGCCGTGTTCGCACATCGGCGCCTGGCGCTGGCCGAGCCCGAGGCGTGACCACGAAGCCTTGGCGGCATCCAGGTTCTTGAAGGCGGCATCGACCTCTTCGGCAGTCATCCACATGGCGTCTTCGTCTGTGACAGCTGTTGAAGAGGCGGCCTCGTCGAGGGCCGACCTGACTTCCGACGACGGCGATGGGGGTGGAGGTTGTGATTGCGACTGGAACGCAGATGGCTCAGCCGCCCCCTTTTCTTCTTTTACCGGTTCCTTGGCCGGCCGGGCAGTCAGAAACATATTCATGGACATTTGGGTGCCTGTAGACGACGAGCCTGAGATTTTTGCCTTTTTCGTCGGGCGGGCGGAGCTCCGGCCCGAGCCTGAGGTAGATGAGGAAGGAGCGACCGCCCCACTCCGCGACCGTGACAGGCTGCGCCGTACTGTCGGCGCCGAGTTCGACAGCAGCGACGGAGTCGGCGACTGCGACTGCGCCACCGCCGTCTCGTCTTTCGACGCTAGGCTGGTAGAGTTGTTGTTGACTCTGAGTCCAAGGGTCTCTGCACCACCCTGTCTTTCCCCATCTTCCCCCTGCTCGCAACCAGCGACAACCCCAGACTGATCATCCCAAAACGACAGAATTGGGGTTGGTTTCGAATCTGTTTTTGATGGACTGTCTCTCTCCACGTTTGTGATAATTTCTGCTGGCGTCGTTTCCCGCTCGAAGGGAAGATCTGCGGAGGGCGATTGTTGTCCATCATCTCTGTTCGTATGGAGGGGAGGAGGCTGTGAATCCGATCCTCGGTCGTCGTTGTCGATTCGTTCTTCTGGTAGCTCGGTTGGCTGTCGGTTTTGCGTCGCTGTCACTGGTGCTGGCTTTGGCCATGGTGCTAGCAGCCTGGCAGGCTCGGACCGTTCGTCCTCCTTCGCCGTTTCGGGCACCCCATCGACATCTTCAACTTCATCCTCGTCTTCAATCATGCCCCCTCCTTCGTCATCTGACTCGACCAGCTCGACAGGGTCTGCCTTGAAGATAGCTGGGAGTTCGGGAGTTGACGGTTGTGCTTCTGGGCGAGCGGGCTGTTGCTGTTCTGCAGAGAGGCTGCTCTCAACAGCAACTACAGCGGGAGGCTTTGCTGCCCTCTGGAACATGCTGGCAATATGTCTGCGGTTGGAGAACTGCGCCATGCGACGGCCAGACTGTGGGAAACGCTTCTTGAGGAGCGCAGCATCTTCGTCTGCTGCCAGTACCTGTTGGCCACCTGCAAACCGGCCTGGTGGGTTGAGGTAGTCGAGTGTATGTGCGACGTTGTCCCCGTCCTTGTGCTTTGCCTCATCCTCGATCGAATCTTGCAAGACAATGTAGACTGGACAGTGATCTGACCCGTGCAGCTGTGGCTGTATGTCGGCTTCCTGCACGAGCTGCATGACCTTGGGGCTGCACGCGATAAAGTCGATACGTGAGCCGAAGTTGGCTGGGCGGTGGTTCTTGCGCGTATCCCAGCAAGTAAACATGCCTGTGCGGTCTGGGTGCAGCTCGCGACACGTGTCGTAGAGCACGGGCGGACGCCGAGTTTCGACCGTTTCGTCGATAAAGGGCCTGCCTGTATCGGAGAAGACACGGCTATGGTACAGAAGCTGGTTCAGCAGTTTTGGCGCCCGCATGGTCATGTAGTTCTCGTCGAACTCCAGCGCCTCCGCCACCACTTTGTGGCCCTGGTGGCCCCAAATGCCGGCGGTGTCCATTTGATCGCGTGTAATGTTGAGATCGCCCAACAAGATGACATTTTTGCCGGCCGCTGCCAGGTTGCGGATGCGCACATCGAGGGCGAGCAAAAAGGTGTTGCGGTATCCTGTTCGTTCGTGGTTTCGTCGGGCCGGGCAGTAGACGTTTATGAGGACAAATAGAGGAAATTCGAGAATCAGACAACGGCCCTCAGAGTCGATAATGTCACGGCCGACAGCAGCTCTTCGCAGCTGGCGGTCGGTTGGGTATCCGCCAATCCGTGTGTCGGTTGGCGCGTCGACATATCGTGTTTGGGTTCCGGGTATTTTGAGGACACCTGTGACGCCCTCTTCCACTCGTAGTGGGACGCATTTGCTGTCTCTCGTGTAGACAGCAACGCCGGAGTATCCTGCAGTATAAATAGAGCGTCAGCAGCTGGTTGACTGGACTTCGGAGCGGTAAAAGGTAGAGAGGTAAGTGTCGGTATGAAAAGGGGCTCGCTCGGACCTGTCAGACTGTGTGGAAAGCTGTAAAATGTGTCCCATCCCTCGACAAACACGAGGTCGTCGGTTAGGCTCGCTTTGGGTGTCTTGACCTCTTGGAAACAGACAATGTCCGCCTCGAGGATATCAAACATGGTCTGGGCTGGCTGTTAGCAATAGACACTGCGGTGCCGCTACAGAAGTCGAGAAAGTGAAGGGACGTCGTCGACGATCGAACCGAACATCGTTCGGTGTTCGGCTTCGGATGTGTGCATACCTTGAGGCTCTTGTCCTTGTTCCATGGCGAGTACTTGAACGGATTTCGAATGCCGTTGACTAGATACTAGGTCAGCATCAGCAGCCACAAAGCTTACTTGGAGCCACTTGGCGAAAGCCAGAACGAATGTCGTCAACGCCGTCAACGTCGACCATGGGAAGCGGCTCGAAGCTTACCATTCCATGAAACGATACGCACCGTCATCTGCAGCTGCGGGTTAGCATGTGTAGTAATTACTGTGCCGAAAGCTTCGTATGGTGCAAGAGAAGGATCGTTGGATACTAGGGCCTAGAGTCCGTGTGTGGAAAAGTCCAACTCTGGGCCCCGGGATTTAGGGTAGCCATCCGCTCCATAAACAAGGTGTATGGGAACAGCTGAACAACAACGTCACAGACAACAGGAGCAAACGTACCTTGGCAGCATCTCACAGCAGCAGAGGCGCTGCAGACTGCCAGTTGAGAGGTTGACGGCGGCGGGTGACTTTGGAGACAGCATCGAGACAAGCGAGACAGATGCTGCCCCACAGACTCTCGAATTTGGCGCTGTGGCAAGCAGCTGTTGGTGATTTAGGCAAACTCACCCATGCCACTGCAAATAGGAGGCACGTCGGGTGTCTGTTCGCGGTTGTTAAGTCGTGGTGGGCGTGGAGCGTCGCAAAACACAGAGCTTCGCGACTTGAGCAAAAGTAGTAAAGACGCAAATGCTCACGACCCCAGGAAGTGACGTTTCGCGATTCGACTTGCTCCGTCTGCCGCGAAATCACGTGATCCGACTCGCGACTTTCATGACTTCCCCACCAAATATTTTGGCAGGAGCAACCCGGATCCCCGTAATGTACAGGTGCGTACACGTGATCCAAACCGTCACTCATATTCAGTATTCCCAGCGAATATTCCCAGCAATAACAGCCTCGCCCAGTAATTCATCTGGGCAGCATAAACCGGGGTTTGCTTTGTGGCCCCGTGGCACTAATACGGGGATTGATAACGCGCAAGACAGCAAAGCAGGGCGGCACAAGAACTCCACTTCAAAGACACACTTGTGCAGTCCGCGCTGCCCAACGCTACCCCGGATCCCTATGATGGAAATGGCAAGATTCTTCGACGGCTAAGGGTACAAGCTAAGAGGGACAATCTGGAAGCGACAGGCATTATCCAGAATCTCTCTGGCAAGAAAATAGAAGCACATTTGCATGTGGATTGTGGTGTCATGGCAAGGCAGGGACAGGGTACTGCTTTCCTCTTTGAGAACTGCTTTGCGGATCCGGTCTCCGCCTGCCTCCCGCTGCAAAAGGCCCAATTATGGGGCAATCACGCGGCAGGAGCATGCAGAAGAGGGATTAGCCAGGAGTTTGGGTGTCATTGAGAGAGTTTGATGGGCATGTTACCCTGTAGGTCTTACGACGTAATCTGTACTCCGTACTTGTACATAGTATTCCTTTTGGTCGTTGCCCTTGTCGTCCTACCAGCTTTCCCCGGAGATACTTCAAACTTGGCTGCACGGCTCGTGTGGGAAGAGACAAGGACATAAGAGTTACAATGAAACAAAGAAACAAATTAAACTGCTCGTAAAATAAATAAAATAACAGACATTAAAAGCAACATTCGGGCATGACTTGAAGCTTGTGACATACGGACGATACATTATTCCTTCTGCCTGCCCCTCTCTTCCTTCTCTCACCCTTCTCTCTCCTCTTCTCTCACCTCTCACCATTTCTTCCAAGTTTCTCTCCCACGCCCACCACTCGGCACTCGGATCAACCTCCCACCAACCACCTTAGTAGGAGAGCGATGAGACTTCAAAGACACCAAAGACAGAAAAGGAAACTCGAATCCGAATGGGATCAACGACTAATCATCAAACTTATACGACATAAATTGGAAAGCATTCTCAAACTTTTGGGACCAAGTCCCATCCCAAACAAAAACATAAAACAGATTCCTTTGCCAACTTTGTCAACTGTGTCAACTTTCGTGCCCAAAACTCGTCAAAACGTCCAAATAGCCAAACAGCCAGACAGATCAATACAAAAACCTTCGAGCGTCGAAAATCAAGCGTCCAAGAAAACATCCAAATCATCCAATAGCGTCCAAAGCATCGAAACATCCAAACAGCAAACATGACCGTAGTCATCTTGAAGAACAACCCTGCATCCCGAAACCCATACTAACCAAAAGGAAAACAGATCAAAGTGAAAAAACAAATGGGAAATCCAAACAACGCTCTTACTCACTTCCACCTCTGCTCGCCAGGCGAATTACCAAAGTCCACCCCATGAAGCGAAATCAGAAAACATGACAACAAAGCAAACTCATTAGAAACAGAGGACGCCCGACTTGAAACGTCGCTCAATATATGCGAAAAGATCATCAACACCGGACAGGGAACACCGAACACGAAAGAAAGCAAAAGGTAGAAAACAACGCCATGATCGCACATTCGGAAAATGATAGAAAGTGGGTAGGCGGGGGACAAAAAAAGGAAAGGAAGAAAGCCAACGGCTCAACTCAACTCCTACACGTTCATCGCTCGGAAGAGCACGGCCGCCACATTGCGCGCCATGTCCGACTTTTTGCCTAGGTACCACAGTGCCTGGATGCACTCCTCGCAGTGCCGCAGGCTCGCGCGGCATGCCTCGCCCTCGTGGCCCAGAAGATCGGCCGAGCTCTGCTGGCGGATGCCGTCTGCCTCTCTGAGGTGAATAATGGCGGCCTTGGAAAAGGCGCGGATCAAAAGAATGGTCCAGGGTTCCGTTAGAATCGTGCCCTCGCGCACGGCATAATGGAAGTCGGGCATGGTCGGGTCCGAGTCCGAATTGGGCATGAGCGGCGTGGCGATGCGCGCAACGTCGGCCAGCTGCATGGCGCTCGACCGGCGGATGCTGTACACGGTGCGTGCGTTCTCGCGCATCTTCCGCGACCCCTCGAGGCCGACACGATTTTCGTCGATCACGGCAATGACGTCAGCCAGCATGAGCGCACCCAAGTGCCAGTGCGCCAGGATGCAAACGAACCAGCCCCGAATGCGCGTGGGCACCGCGGGGTAGTGCTGGATCAGCTCGCGGTAGAAAGCACCGTACGTCAGGTTCCAGTACCGGTAAATCATGAGCGTCTCGCTGATCACCTCCTCAATGGGCTGGCCCTTGGTGAGGTACGGCTTGCGCAGCATGTTTTGGAGGTACAGAACCTGGCGGTACAGCAGCACCTTGACGGGTGCTGTGCGCGTGATGATTCTGGCAGCGTCATCATATGCGCAGGGGTAGTGGTAAGGCGAGTGAGACATGCGCTCCGGGTCGTCCTGGATGAACAGGTCAATACGCCACCGGTTGGTCTTCTTGCCCGGCTTGCCGCTGGACGTGATTCCGGTGGGATCGAAACCGTTCTTCTCTTTGGTCTTGCGGCCGCGGTTGCTGTTGTTGCTGGGGCTCGTGCCAGTACTGTTGCCGGCGCTCTCGCTGTTGTGACGCATGGCGTTGCGAATGTCTTCGAGGTTGATGTTGCTGCCATCACCGCCTTCACCAGCACCCTCGCTGCACCCGGTGGCCGCCCCTTCGGCAGACCCCTTGTCGAACATATCATCATGCTCGGCTGCCTCGTGCTGGCTCATGTCGTCTGCCAGGACTACAGGACGCTCTGTCATGGAAGCCGAGATTGTGTCGAACATGACTGCGAGCCAGAAGAGAAGGCCGACTGTCTGGCTTTCCTCGGAGCCAAGCGACGTCGTATCGGTGACGTCGCGCGTGTTCTCCCCGTTGCGGCGGTCATTCTTGCCAGGAGGCTGCTCGCCCAAGAAACCCAGCTCGTGGTTGTCAAACTTGAACTTGAGCGCGTGCATCTTGCGGGCGGCCCGCTCGATAAAGATGGGCGGGCCATCCTTATCAATAACCTCGCCCAGCTTGTCAAGAATAGCCTCACGGCGACGACGGGCCTCGGCACCAGTGTCGTTACCATCATCGTCAGTGGGGAGAGGGCCATTGCCATACTGCGCGTTGCTCGTGGTAAGCTCGAGCTCGGCAAACTCATACTCCTCCCAGGGGCGCTGGGTCATGCTGAAGATGAGCTCGGCACAAACAACACGGTACGATTCGATGTCAGCACACTCCTGCAGAGCAATGCGGGCTTGCTGCCAGATGGAACGCTGGATGCTGCGGTCGAACTCTTCCGTGGTGGCGTAGTTCATCGTGGCGAAGCCAGCAGCATATGTCTCACGCTGGCGCTGGCTGCCCTGAGCCCACTGCGTGGCAAAGGCCATGATGACGAGATGCAGGGCCTTTTGGCTGGCCTGGTTTTGGGCGGCTGTCAGACGCATAATACCAAACGACTGCGCAGTCTTGTCCAGCTTGGTCACACGACGGTACACACGGTTAGACCAATTGGGGCCGAACTGCTGCTTGTAGTTGGCCTGGGGCGCCCAAGTGCGGCGGCCGCCGACGGCCATGGTAGGGACATCGCCGTGGATCGAGCCGTTGGCGATTGCTTTCATGGGCATCTGCTTTGGTGGGCGGGCCCAAACATTATACGGGCATGTCTCCTCGGTGATCCAGCACGTGAGGTTGTGTTCAAGCACATCGTGGTAGATTTGCAGCAGGTTCTCGGAGATGCTGTGGTTGTTGACACGCGTGGCAATCATAAATTCGACAGTGTTGGGTGAGGGTGACACCATGGAGTATGAGGACATGCGACGGTCACCGCCATACTGTTGTTGGTGGGTGAACGAGCCATGGTGCTGCATGGAGTAGGCATCCGTGATGACAGACGGCGAGCTATCGTCCTCCTCCTCGCCATTAACCGACGAAAACACTTCCGGAGGCGATAGATTCGGAGACAGGCCAATCACGGCCTGGCTGTTGGTGACGTCGAGGCTGGTCTGGCCGGGAATCATACCCCACAAAGCCGTAGGGTCTGGGGTGGCCATGTTGTGGAACGCTGGCCGTGATACAAGATCAGCTGTTGTGACAGGCATGCCATCAAAAGATGGCAGTCCAATCAGGCCGGAAGTGCCGTCCGTTGTGACGCCAGCATCAAAGCCCATTGTCGACAGATCTACACCGTTTGTGTAACCGTGTGGCTGCTGATTATGCTGGTGCTGTGTGCCGGGGAGCGGCGCAAAGGTGTCCATATGACTTGCCAGGACCTGCTGGAACGGTGATGGCTGGGCCTGACCCCAGAAGGCCGACATATCTACATTGGCGGCACCTGTAGTCATTGGAATAGATGGTGGGATACCGCCGACATCGCCAGTCTCTGATGTCGTGCGCATCGTCGAAGTCGACGACTGTGGTGGGGAGGGAAAGATGGGAGCCGGCGGCGGCCCCGTCACGACTGAGGCCGTCGACGTGGTGGTAGCGGCTGCAGCTGCAGCTGCCGCAGCCTGTGCTTGTTGTGCTCGCTGTGCCTGCTGTGCCTCTGTTGTCCGCTGCCGCTTCTTCTGGCGGAGCTCGCCATTGCGTGTGGCGGACGCAGACTGCGAGGCCTGCAGCTGTGAGCGTGCCCAGTTGAGGGTGCAGTGCTTGCTGGTCTTGAGGCAGTACGAGCATGGCCGATACTCGACCTCGAGGATTGGGGCACCATTGGCGGCTGCTGTAGATTCGTTGGGTTAGGTACAGACGGGATACACGATATAAAAAGACAAAACGGGCGGGGGTGACCGGCGATATATCCCGGAACCGGAAACACTTACCAGCAGGATCGAGTCCGAGCACGGAATCGCTCTTGTCGGATTCCGCGAGCGAGCCACGGCGAAGAGTCTCGCGCAACGACGGCGCATCACAGGCCCGTTTGGCCTTGCGACATTGATCGCAGGAGTGATTTTGGCGTCTCATCCCTACGGAGGCCGGGACGGACAGTAACAATGGAGTTTGCGGGTGAAAGATGTAGCGAAAGGTGGGTCAGAGAGAAGACGCGAGATAGATAGAGCGTTTGAGCTGGCAAGGTGTCGTTGTGGCCAAATATCGTAGTCTCAGTTGATGTCGCCGTGAGGCGTTATGCTGCCCGTTAATCGTAATATGTCGTCGAGTGGTCGTGTCGTCGTCGATATCGTCGGTGTAGAGTCTTACAGTATGCTGAACGTAGTGGCGTGGGCTCGGCGACTTTTCCAACAAGCAATGGCTGGTAATTGTTGGTTCCTTTTGCCGGGTCCTGATCCTGAGCCGTCGAATGTTGCGGTACTTTTGTGTCCGATGGGCGCGCAAAGCACGGGTTGGTTGAGCAAGATATGGGATGTGGGATGTACGCGATTCTTGTGAAGGTTTGGAGCAAACGCGAAGTCGTGCAAAAAACGAGGTTGAGAAGCGGAGAGGAGGCGATTCGAGACTTAGAGGAGAATTGAGGACCGTCGGGTTCGAAGAAACAGACCAGCGGAGTCTTGTGACAGTCTTGGGACAGTCTTGGGCCTGGCAGGGCAGGTGCCAAAGGGAAAAACAAAGACCAGAGTCTGGAGGCTGGAGACTTGAGGCAGGAGCCAGTGGGACAGCCTGAGGGTTAAAGAGGGCAGGGACGCTCCAGGCGGTGCTAGTGGGAAGGAGCCAGGACAGGGGAACAAAAGGAGACAAAAGAGACTGAAAAAAGAGACAAAACCTGTCTAGGGTATCCGGTGCGCCGAAAACCTCCACTTCCCCGCATTTATACAGAGCTCGACAGGGCCGATTTCACATCGAGGGGCAATAACCTATGGAAATGTATGAAATAACAGAGGGCCAAAGGCGTGAATATGGGGGGCAGCACAGGGGAAACGAAGGAGAAAGATGGGAAAGTACGAATTGCGGTCGATCCCACAGGTGCCAGAAGCGAGGTTATTCGAGCGTTGAGACGAGCGCCCCAGAAAGACGGCCCCAAAGAAGCAGAGAATGTTCCAAAGCGTGGACATCACCCACAATATGCATCCATGCGCAGGATGGACGGGGGCTAGCGAATGGGACGCTGACAGGGTCGGGGCTTGTCTGGGGAAGGAACACGGTGAGTCGGAACAGGAAAAATGTAGGAGCAATTGGGAAAGAGTGCATTTACTGGGCATCGCTGGGGCTGCGATTTATATTTTGATACTGGGGATGTTGGGATGTTGGGAAGGCACGATGGCATTGCACGTATTACCACCAACCCTAACTCCATCCGACACACGCTTTTGGGGCGGGACTGCCGGACGCTCCTGCTTTCCTTCTCGGCCACATCCTCAGTGTTGCTTTTCTGAGAGGAGAAGGAGCAAGAAGTCGGGGAAACGAGCAAAGGGAAAGAGCAACGGTGATGCCCAGAGACACTCGGGTTTCTCCGCCCTTTTGAATCAGGCCTCTGCGCCTTCCCCTCTCGTCAGTCTCCCCGCTTCATCACCTCACTCCTCCTTTTTTTCGTGTTGCTCGTTCCTCGCCAGGATCTGCTCCTCCTCCACCACCTCCTCCTCCACCAAATCTCGTCTTTGTGCCTGTATCGCTGTTTGTGTCCATCATATCCCTCTTTGGCACGCCACCCCCAACGAATGCAGCCAATATTGACGCCCAAGGGTCAGCCGCAGCACCAGCAAGCAGGCATCTCGACGAAAAAGAAACAACACGTCGAATAACTTCGCAGAAAAAACAAACATACGGTGAGCTTGTCCAAGTTGGCAAGCCGAGCAGTCAACGGGACAAAGAACCAGGCTACTCCATCATGTTAGTCGAGGTACTACAGTGGTACAAGTGTGCCATTCACTTGTCTGAGCGCACCAGGTAGGGCAGCAAACGGCACCAACGCGTCATCCTAGTTGGCGAGTCGGATTCTTCCCCTGGAATGGTGCTGTCTTGGGTAAGGCGTCTCGCGCACAGGCTTACTGGTATTGTTACTACACGTGACCTCGATCGAATCGAGGTGCATCGAAAAACGATGCACAGACTGTCTAGAGGTGCAAAAAGGCGTTGGACAATGTGACCTTTGCACCCGTGGTGAGCTTCATCCTGGTTTGTGCAAGCTGCAAGCGAATGGTGGCGGGATACAGGGGGCTATCTGGGACTTGGCGGGGTTTAGGCCCCGTTCGGTGGGCACCTTGACAGCCAATTTGAAGCTACCAGGCGAGGGGCAGTAGCGACTACGATCAGAAAGAGGTAAGACTGGGCGAGAGACACTGGCACTGACAGGCAATGGCTGAACAAAAACACACTGACATAGCCTTAATGAAAAATAGGCAATCAACTAGGACTAAAAAAGACAAGAGAAGACAGCACAACTGCTCAACGATCAGAAAAGAGGAAAAAGTCGAGAGGGGAACAAAGGTGAAAAGCGGCGAAAAACCACGCAGAGTTGATCAATTCACGTAGACGTGCACCAAAACTTCACCAACACTGACCTCCCAACAGATCCATCAAAGCGAAACCTGGATGGCGGCGATATCCCACAGTTCGCAGGCGACCCATATCACGTGCTGAGGATCCACAAACGTCTGTTTCCGCGCGTATTATTGGCCCGTCAAACGTAATCCAATATCGCAGCTTGCGGGGGTCGCCTCTGTGGATGAGTTGGATTCTCGAGGTCCAGATCGACCAGATCGTCCAGAGCTTCAAAAGCGGCTCGCGCAACAATTGCACCCTCGCTCAAGGACCACCGCCAGCCACCGGCCGGCCAAAGCTTACTTGTGCCTTGCCCATCAGCGCCTTTCCCCTCCGCGCTATCCCAACGAAGGAACCGTCTTACTTGGATGCAGCCAGGCCCTTGTAGACCTCAGCCTCGACGCCCACCCACAGGCCCATGACCTTGAGATCGGCGAAAGGCAGGATCTGCGTGCAGAGGATGCCCGCAACGCCGTTGTCACGGTCGCACCACCACCAAGCGTTGATCAGACCGGCCCAGTGCACGGTGTTGACCGAGCGGCCAGTGCCGTCGCTGTTGGCCAGCATAAAGGTAAGACCCCAGCCCTGCGGTGGGTTGCCGGCGGTGGGGTACAGTTCGCCGACGGGGTTGGTCAGCTCGGGCATGGCAGCCGGGATGGGCTGACGGGAGCTGTTGGGGAACTGAGGGATCTGGTTCTTGAACATCTCGTCGACGGTCTCCTTCTTCAGGATCTTGGTGCCGGTGCGCGGGCATGTGCCATCGTTGAGCAGCACAGCGAGCACCTTGGCGTACTCGCCGGGCTTAGCGAACATACCAGCACCACCGCTGCTGAAGATCTTGGAGACCTCGTCCTTGTTGTTGAGGTCGACGACGAGCGGTGCGCGCTGCAGGTGGTTGCGGTGGCGCAGGACACCGTCCGGCTGGCGGAAGTGGCAGTATGCCAGCTTGGTGCGCATCTCAGCTGTCGGGATCATGTTCATGTTGTTGAGGCCCAGCGGCTGCAGGATGTTCTTCTGCATGTATGCGTTGAGCGACAGGCCCGTAGCGCGCTCGAGGACAACACCGGCCCAGTCAATGCCGGTACCGTACTCCCAGCCCTCGCCCGGCTGGAAGAGCAGAGGGGTCTTGATGTCCTCAAAGCGGCCCGTGAACTCGTCAACGCCGGCCGGGAAGCCCCAGTCGCGCAGACGCTCGTTGAAGAAGGAGTAGCCGAAGCCGGCGGTGTGGGTCAGCAGCATGCGCAGCGTGATGGCCTTCTTTTGGGGCTCGGTGCCGCCCTCCTTCTTGAGCACGGTCAGGTTGGTCAACTCCGGGACAAGCTGGGCGACCTGGGCGCCGTCGTCGAGGCGCAGGATCCCTTGCTCGACGAGCTGCATGACGGCAACACCCGTCAGCATCTTGGTGCACGACGCAATCCAGTAGATGTTCTCGACTGTCATGGCCTCGTCCGACACCAGGCCGCGCTTGCCGGCGGCGTGCGCAAACAGCTCATTGCCGCTCTTGTCGACGACAACGACGGTGGCGCCGGGGATGTCCGTGGTCGGGTCGGCGCAGGCCGAGTCGACGATGCCACGGAGGTTGGACAGGGTCTCTTCGCTGAGAGGCATGGTGATAGTATATCAGGGGTATCAAAGTGTGGGTGTGGAAATGCAAAGTAAGATGGCGTGTAGATGCAGTTGTGCAGTGTGCAGCTTGCAGTTAGCAGCTTGCAGTTGGCAGCTTGCAGTTGGCAGCTTGCAGTTGGCAGTTGGCAGTTTGTGTGGTATCTCTTGAATGGTCAGTCGAGGCAAGGATCGCGCGCAAGAAGCTCAAGCAGCAATCGCAGCAGTTTTGTAGTCCACCGGACTTACGGGAACGATGGCAAGGGCACACCCGATGGTCCACAAAGTGATCTTCACGGCTGAGGACGATAAGTGAGGAGAACGTCGCAGCCTGCATAAGAACAATTTAAATTACGGCCAAAAGACTGTCAAAAATAAAACAAAACAGAAACAGAGAGACACACTGCCAGATATCAACTCCGCAGGTGTCCACATTGTCCACAGAGGTTCGCTCGCGGCGGGACGAGAGGAAGTTTTTACTGAGTCGAGCTCCGGGCTGGAGCCGGCGTCATACCCGGCGAGCCAACCAAAATCATCCAAGGATCCAAGGGACCAACACGCAAGTGCGAGACTGGTGCGGAAAGCTCATGAGGGACGCCTGATGCGCAGAACAAGGCCAACATCCAACAGCTTGCGCTCTAGTATGCGCCGGCGCAAAAACCGAGCCAGCTCAAGCTCGATATCTCTCAAGCCTCAAGCTGTCCCACATTTGTCCCTCACTTGACCCCTAGCGCTGCCTCCACGCCCAGCCATCTCCAACAATGACAGTTGCTGGGCAGAGAAGACATAGAACGACGAAATGACACCGTGTGATGGACCGTCGAAGTCGAACGGATTGTCTGTTCGTCGTGGCCAGGTCCTCTTTTTGACGCTTGGTACTCAGTGCGTGCACGGCAGAGTTTTTTTTTTTTTTTCATTTCATCGTCTTGTCTTATCTTGTTTCTTGCTTTTTTTTTTTTTTTTTTTTTTTTTTTTTGGCTGGTTTGGCTGTTCTGCTGTCCTCTTCTGTTTCGTTTTCCTGGGCACATGAGTTAAAGTTGCGGATCCGACAATGGTTGATGCTAGCGCGGGGAAAGTGGACTTTTCCTTCAGGTCGATCTTGCCTTCCCTTTCACCGCGTAGATGCTGCCCATCTCCTGAATATTTTATCTGGAGAAATCTGGGGAAGGTGCGACTTAACTCACGACAAAGTGAGGTTGGGAAGGCACGGCCGGTGTGTCTACAACCGTTCCTGCCCTTTCCTGCCCATCGTGTTTTTTACCCATCCCCTTCATTCCACCCGCCTTCGCAGATTTTCTATCACCTTTCAGACCCCATCTTCACAATCATCACCTCACCCCCCCTTTTTTTTCTTCCCCTCTCTTTACATGCATACATTGCGGTTCCGACCCCCGATTTTGCGCCAAAAACAGCAAAGTACGGGGTATTAGCGCATGCGGGGAATAACAGAAGGGCAACACTGATTCCTCGGCCTTATTGCCCCCAAACCTTAGAGACGCTCAACTCGCAGCCTGAGGCAAACTCCAAATAGGAACAGGACAGCCATAGTCCAGCAATAGCCCGGTTTGAGACTTGCAGCCAGTCAGGCTGGCCAGACTGCCAGCTGGACCTGGTGTGCCATTGTGGTCTCTTTGCTGCCTGTATCAATTCTCCCTTGTTTTGATAGCCGACTTACATCATGCTTGTGTTGCATCCGTGCGTGCACCAATCCTCCAACCTTGAGGCGGGACCGTCGACCAGATGGAAATAGATCAAAAGGCACAGCTGTAGCTCGCGCAGTGGATATGGAAAGCGTGTGGCCTCAAGCGGATTTGAGCAGTTTGATACTGGCCGTGGACCTCGAAAGTACGACGTTTTCTGTGGAGCGTTGTGGCTTTGTTGACGACGGCTACGGTCTGCATTAATTGGGACCCAGCAGATTATCCACACAAGATTGAGGTAAGGCTCGCCTGGCACTTTTTATTCTTTTTCTGCTCCGCTGTCTTATTGCGGGAGACAGAAGGTATGCAAACCTGACTCGGCTTCCGCCTTTGCTTTCTGACATCTTCTGCTAACAATAGGATGTCAAGCCAATGAGAAGGCTTCCTCTTCCTTTCCCCTTTCTTTCATGGCTGCCATACTCGTACGATATTTTGAATATCACAAAGTATTGTCAGGATAAAAGAGAAAAAATAGCGGATCCGTCAGCCCGCATCTAGAAAATTCTCCTTGTCACAATGGTCACCATACTATCAGCCACTTTGCGAAGCTGAGATGTTGTGGATGGGAAAGTCAACAAGCTTCCAGCAAATAGCATCGCCGGCCGGCAGTCGTGTTGGCAAGGCTTTGATGCCAACTTGATCAAATGCCAAGTGCAATGCAACCACCCAAGATATACCAACCGCACAGGGCAGATCCCGTCGACAAGCATCACGAACTGTACACCATCGTGGCCCCTCGTCGAGTCGCCGTCAGCTCCTTTGTTGACTTCCTCAGAAAGGCGGATAAGCAACCCCTTGGAACCCGCGTTAGCTATCTCGACGATGTGAGTGGCTGAAGCGATCTTATTAATTTGCTCCCGAGAGACATCCGAGGATAACTGAAAAGACGACCATGATGCCAGGGGAAACGGAAAGAACGATGATGAACGTGCAATATACATTGCCTGTTTGAGCGATGTCTCTGTGACGCTCCCACACTTTCCCCAGATCTACCCCCAAAACCCCAGAAACTGTCCCAATCAGATTGCACGTCGACGATGCTGTTATCGAAGTCAGGCTAACCCCCATGATTTTCTTTTAGTTTTATTCCTTAATTTATATGCCATGCAATACTATGCATCGGCAGGCCAATTTGGCCCCGCCCCGGCCTCCCGACCTCCCTCGCCTCTTCCCCACTTACACTATTCCCCAGAGCTAGTAGCTTTGTCCTCCATACCCCAGAAGCCAACAAATGGCGTGGCCGTGTAAGTGCAACGGGAGATAAATCGGGCAAATTATACGGGTTACAACACCACTCAATTATATACCCCCATGCTCACTCTCACGCTGCTTCCCAGGCCGTTTCCCAAGGACTCCGAGAGAACTCCAAACATGCCGTGCCTTTTGCCCATAACATACCAAGAATACTCCGACGTCAATTCCCGTCTTTTCTCCATGTCGCCTATAAAAGTATCAGAATGATGCAATGGAGAAGCACAGACAAAACCAATAGCAAGAGCTGCATAAAGAAAGTACAAGCTGAGCAGAGACAAAGGATATTGGCTGGCTTGGATTGATACACTACGTGCGGAGATGGCCCTGTTTCTTTTTCAAAGCAGATGCACAGAGTAGTGCAGGTTCAAGCAAGTGCAAAGTACACATGTTGGACAATGGAAGGGTGTGAAACTATCAAGACACGATATGCCAGTAGTAGGCCCCGCCCCCCTCTCTCGCTTGTCGGAACTTCCCCGTGTCTGTGCCTGCTTATGAGCTTTATGGATAGGCATGCTGTTGTCTCATAGATGCAGATAGTCCTAGGTACCTTTGCTAAATTTGCCCCCTTCACGTCCAAGCTGGTCTTGTGTGCAAGCCACGTTTGATTGGTCCCCGTGCGTCCCATGCTCTCCGTACGTGTCCTGGATATATCGAGAAAACATACGAATACGTCCAAAGGCACAGACTGCTGCTTCCGCGACGGCATGTGTGGCCCATATTCTTGGCTTTCTGCCATGGCCACCCTCTTTTGTCTATTTTGGCCAACTTGCTTTCGTTCTACCTCTTGTCTGTCCATCCAGTGCCAGGACGGCGGTCAGTTGACCTGTCGCAAACGTTGAGGCCTGCCAGTTGGGGTAGAGTCTATACAACGTATGGTTCATCGTCATGAATCTGGACGACCGGCGAAATAGACCCTCGATAATGGGATGCGTCCATTATTTCGGCCCAACTGCTTTGGCACATAGCCGCGCAGCCGCATCAGGACCGTCGAGAGTCTGTCCATTTCAAGGGAGGGGAAACGAGGGCGAGCATGGGGAGGAAAGAGGAGGTGATGAGGCAGGGTCTCTGGTTTTGGTCTTGGTCTGGCCGTTTGATATTACACTCCCCCCATCACATCAATGTCCTTAGTCTGGTCTATGCGGTCTTTCTTTTGTTTGGCTGTCTCTCGCAGCCAATGACTTGACTGGTATCCTTTTGCTTTTGTCCGGCCGAGCATTCAACGACAAGTCGGGTCTCGCATACCGAAGTTTATTGAGGTACTCTCCAGAGGGGAGGATGAACGAGGAGACGATGCGGAGATGGGAGGCGGATGGCGGGGTGTGGGATGATGCGAGCAGCGGGAGGCGAAGCAACAACGTTCTTTCTTTGGTCTCTTAGGTTGCTGGTTTGTCCGCAGCGAACTTTGATGCTTGATCCGCGCCCGTACAATCATGTCTGGTCCCATCCATCTTGGCGGTCCCTGAATATGTCCTTTGTTTTTTTGACCTTTTTTTTTGTTCACGAACCGGCTTTTATAAATACCCGACTCGCTTGACTGCCGGATTTGGGAAAGATATAAGGGAGAGCCAGAGCCATCTCAACACATTGACTTTCATCCTCCATCTCCATCATCCTTTTGTCTTTTCCGAGACGTTCTACCCCAGCATCGTTTCTTCCTATTTTAGCAAAACACATCTCAACAATCATCCATCCCAAACCGACATCATGGGCGAGCCAATTCCCAGCCACCCTCCCAAGAAGTTCAGCACGGAGCTTACGGACTACTCGGTCCAGCATGCCGAGAAGACCGGCCCGTACGCCGACAACCTTGAGGTCGACGCCCTCGTCGTCGGTGCCGGCTTTGGTGAGTCTGCACTGGACATTCTGGATATTCTGGCCATTCCTGATTATTCCCGACTATATATGAGTGTACACATAATTTTGTGCCTCTTTATATTGTCTTTACTAACATTTTCTAGCCGGCATCTACATGCTCAAGACCCTGCGCGACCGCGGCCTGAAGACGGTCATCTTCGAGGCCGGCAACGACACTGGCGGAACCTGGCGCTGGAACTGCACGTACTCCCCAGCCCCGTGAATTCCCATTGAATGTGCCATTCGCTATTCCATCTGCTAACACGCTGGTTAAGGCTACCCTGGCGCCGGAGTTGACTCGGAAGTTCCCGAGTACGAGTTCTCGTTCCCCGAGGTCTGGAGCACGTGGAACTGGACGTCCAACTATCCCAGCTACCAGGATCTGCGCAACTACTTCGACCACGTCGACAAGGTCCTCGGCATCAAGAAAGACTGTGCCTTCAACACCGTTGTCGTTGGCGGCCACTTTGACACCAACGA
Source organism: Sporothrix mexicana (assembly GCA_021396375.1). Lineage (NCBI taxonomy): Eukaryota > Fungi > Ascomycota > Sordariomycetes > Ophiostomatales > Ophiostomataceae > Sporothrix > Sporothrix mexicana. Next base: position 333,004 of record WNYC01000021.1, on the reverse strand, counting down.
GGGCCGCTGGCACATCAAGACCGAGGACGGCCGCACCACCAAGGCCAAGTACCTTGTGCTCGGCACCGGTTTCGCCGCCCGCCGCTACATCCCCGACTGGCCGGGCATGGACAAGTTCAAGGGCGTTGTGCACCACTCGTCGTTCTGGCCCGAGGAGAAGGTCGAGGTCAAGGGCAAGAAGTGCGCCGTCATCGGCACGGGTGCGTCCGGTGTGCAGATTGTCCAGGCCTGGGGTCCCGAGGCCGGCGAGGTCAAGGTGCTGCAGCGCACGCCCAACCTGGCCATCCCCATGCGCAAGCGTCCTCTGACCGACGAGGAGCAGAACCAGCGCAAGACGTACTACCCTGAGCTGTTTGAGCTCCGCGAGAAGAACTTTGCCGGCTTCTTCTACGGCTGGCTCGAGAAGAACACCTTTGACGACCCGCCCGAGGTCCGCCGGGCCCTGTACGAGAAGGTCTGGCAGGCGGGCGGCTTCCGCTACTGGGTCGCGCTCTACAAGGACACGCTGCTCAACGCCGAGGCCAACCGCGAGGCCTACAACTTCTGGGCCGAGAAGACCCGCGAGCGCATCGGCGACCCGCGCCTGCGCGACATCCTGGCCCCCAAAGAGCCGCCGCACTTCTTCGGAGTCAAGCGCCCCTGCCTCGAGAACAACTACTTTGAGCAGTTCAACCGCCCCACGGTCGACGTCATTGATGTCAAGGACAACCCGATCAAGTGCTTCACCGAGACCGGCATCCAGCTGGCCGACGGCACCGTCCACGAGTTTGACGTCGTCGCGGTCGCCACGGGCTTCGATGTCGTCACCGGCGTCATGACCCAGCTCGGCCTCAAGAGCGTCAACAATACCGAGCTCACCGAGTCGTGGGCCAACGGCGCCGAGACCTACCTGGGCACCACCGTCTCTGGCTACCCCAACATGTTCCACATCTACGGCGTGCACGGCCCTACTCTGCTGAGCAACGGCCCCTCGACCGTCGAGGTGCAGGGCCGCTGGATTGCCGACGCCATCGAGAAGATGGAGTACAAGGGCATCAAGTACATCAACCCCAAGGACTCGGCCGCCAAGGCCTGGAAGCAGCGCATCGTCGACATCAACAACATGACGCTCTTCCCCACCACCACCTCGACCTACATGGGCGGCAACGTCCCCGGCAAGAAGTACGAGCCCATGTGCTGGGCTGGCGGTATCCCCGCCTACGTCACCGAGATCCGCGCTGCTCTCGACGACATGGGTGGCTTCGATGTCGTCAAGAAGTAAGGAAAAGGTAAAAAAGGACACAAACAACAAAAAAAAAAAAAAGGGGGGCGGGGGACGACTCAGAGACCTAGCTAGCCTCAAGAACGGTACTTTCCCTGTTCGTAGCATCTCACATTAAAAAAGCAAGGGCTCGTGGCAGCATGGTCAATGCATATTGCCATGGTTTAGCTGCACTTACGAAAACAGATCTACTTTAACGAACATGCTTATCACTGCGTGCACAATTTTTGTGTAGGGGTTGGTTCAGCATTGTGGAGGAAAATAAGGAAAAGACGAAATGATCAGTAATACAGCATTCCCTGTTGATGAAATGAGAAAGACAACACAACAAAAAAACCCCAAGACATCTCGACCCGCCCATTTCACAGCTCCTGATTAATTATTCTCCTTTTCTTCACCACCCCCATGCCCCAAATATACCCGTAAAAGACTTCTCCCGCAACGCCCCCGGAAATAAAACCCGAACCAAACAACCATTATGTTGTCACGATAGAGAGAAGAGTGCCACACACCACCAGCACTTCGTAGATCATCGAACAGCCGTCGTAAACGAAGATGAATATCAGTTGTTCCACGCGCTCTCCTGGCGTCCATGAAGGCGGTAGACAAGCGCAGCTCTGGCGGCGGCATGAAGCACGGCGCTCGTGAGTTGCGTACCGGGATCAGTGCTCACATGAACATCTGTACGGACAAGCTGAAAGGCCGCTGCAGCTTCGTAGCGCCGTCGGACGGATCCGGGCTCGTGGCGGACGGTCGGACCGACAAACTCGTTGTTCTTGGGCGAGAACTGGAACACAAGCCATCTCTCAGATTGCGAGGTCGTATTGGCGTCGCCGAGGTCATGCCAGATGCGGATAAAAAGGCGACCGGGCCTTGTGGTAATGTGCACATCGGTCGGGCATCGGGGGCACGACAGCGACTGGTCGGTTTGGATGCCCATGCTGGCGCAGGCCATGGCATTTTCCAGCGTTGGATTGCGGATACCGGCCTTGATCTCGCCGCTGGCCATCGTTGCATGCGGACACACAAAGATGTGCTGGACCGAGATGGCGTCAATGGGTTCGGAGCCAGGCTCGTCGAGCTGCTTGATTTCGACCTCACGGTAAAGAAGAAAGCTTGGGGTGGGCTCTGACGGCAGTGTGATAAGAGGGCGGACAAATTGGCGCATATAGACTGGTGTCTGGCCATACAGAGACGTGATTTGGTATGGTTTCATCAAACGCCGTACGTACGTGGGGAAATCGCCCGAAATGGCCATTTTGATGGCGAGAACGGTGTGATGCTGCTTCAGGTGGTAGCCGACGGCAAAGTCTTCGTTGAAGATGTCTTCCTGTCCGTGAACGCAAAAGGGTTCTGCACCCATTTGAGACCGAATGATTGTCGGAATGTCGCACAGGTTGGCGCTGTGGACAGCATGGCAGCTGGCGCAAACAGCAGAGATGGACGCCATCCGCGTAGAAGTGATCTGGGATTAATGGTCAGTAAAGGTCAAAGTGAAGGCTGAGAGAAGAGTAAAGTGCTTACATCAACGTGGGGGATTAATGCTTCTTCAGCAAAGGAATCAGTGTCGTCCTCGTCGCTTAAAGTGTCGGTCGAGGTGCTGGCTTTGCGGTCAGGACTGTCGGCAAAGTACGCTGGATTATCAAAGTTAGTTCGCTTGCTCGATCGCGAGGGCCGTGCTGTATTTATGGGATGCGGGACAACTTACCAGTAGCGATACCATCGCTCTTTGTAGCAGGGCTATTGATGACATCGTAGTCAAAATTATTGACCAGGGTCAACTCCGGAGAGGATACAGTCCGGCGAAGCACAATGGTGGTCTCCATGGCGAATGTGTCGATGATTCACCTGTGACTCAAGATGACAAGCTGATTGACAGAGTAGTGGCGATAATGTTGGCAAAATCGATTCAGGATGCCGTTGGGTTGATCACCTCGCCGAATGTGTGTGATAATAAGAGTTCGGCATCTGAGGGGAGGGCTGGAGAAAAAAGGAGGTAAGAAGACAGAGAAAAGAAGAGAGAGAAGGGAAGAAGCACAATGAGGGAGACGGCAAGAATATAAGGAATTTCGGGCTTCAGCGTTTGGCACAGACTTCTTAGCGATCTGTACAATACGAAAGAGAAGGTCTGGGGATGCACGAGAATGGAAAGAGCGATCAAGCAGGTAACAAACCGGGGCAATAAGCGCAGAGTGAAACAAACGCAAATGCAAAAGATCAGACGAATCCACGCGGCCTGGGCGTCTGTTCACTTTTCCGTCAAATTGGTGGAATAAGAAATCTTCTATTAAGAATAGTGGTATGAGTAATCGTGACATTTATTTTTGGAGAAATATTCCATCATTCGCTTTTCGACGACATATAGTGACCTTTTGGGTTCGTCGAAAGGCTTATTTTTTAAGGTGAATTCGGCACAGCTAGCATGTACCCAAAACAAGATAGCGACAGCGCCACCCCTATGAGACAGTATTATATTTTGCACAAAATGATATTCACCTATGAACTTTGCTAATTCCTGGTGCTCGGGGAGAACATGAAGATGCCTTCTGTTTAGAGTGAACATTGTCGTTCAAATGACTAAGCAATCGAAATTGCCCTATTCGGACTAGCGCCTGTTACTGTCAACAAACCCCCGCCTTGTTTACTTTCGAGGCACAGTTTTGCGAACTGCAAACGAACCGAATCCACTCTTCATTCACTCCACATCGAGCCCATGCGACATTGCAAACGGGTGCATTGGCTTCTCGCTGCGACATACGACATGCATACAACCCTTGAATTGACGACGACATAATCTACAATCTTCAATCTACGACGACGATAACCTCCGACCCAGACGCGCCAACAAACGCCACTTGATTGACTTCATCTGCTACCACTTCCTCCCCTCCCACCATGCCACCCCGCACTCGAACACAGTCGTCGGGAGCGACGTCGGCGCGTTCGACGCGTTCCGGCACCTCGCGGAGGTCAGGCGGCGACCCGACGGACGCCTCCTCAACCGATTTCAGCGCGTCGACGCGTGCCTCGTCTGTGACGACGTCCAACTCGGTGTCGGCCTCCGCCTCTGCATTCAACAGCTACGGCTCGTCGCCGACGCGCAACGACGGCGCTCCCCTCGTGCCAACAACCACGCCCGTCGACATGGGCTTCGCCTTTGGGTCTTCCGGACAAAATGCGTCGCTCGACGCGTTGTACGGGCCCACAGCAACCTATGTCAACCTTGTGCACATGGACCAGATGGCACAGTACCTACAGGCGCCCGAGACGCAGCAAAGTCTGGATACGCTGCTGGCCGTCGTCAAGACGCGCAGCGACGAGGAAAAGGAAAAGGGCGAGGACGACGAAACACCCGACTACCACACGGCTCTCGACGAGCTCGACTACCTCGAGGGCCTCTTCAAGAAACTGCGGTTCTCGTACAAGGAGCAGCTGACCAAGGAGACGGTGGTGCGGCGCATTCTGGAGCTGGAGCTGCCCCTGCTAAGCGCGGCCGACATTGACCGCATTGTCCAGAGCACCGAGGCTGAAAGACAACAGCTGCGGCAGATCAAGAGCGAGGGCCGCGAACAGGGCGCGGCGGCCGAGAAGCTGATCCGCGATTTGGCGGCTGAGCGGCGGTACCTGAGCGTGGCCGAGACCGAGGTGGTACACCTGCCGGACCGCGTTCTGCGGCTGCGGCACCGACTGGCACGGCTCAATCTAGCTTTGCGTGCCGAGCTGGACGCGATCGACCGGGTCAGCGCAGGAGGAAGCGCTGCTCCATCCTCGACGTCAAGTCACCCCTGCACAACCTGCGGCCGCAGTTTCTACTCAGAAGCCTTCCACCAGCTGCACCAGGCCATGCACAGCGTGCAGAGCGAGAAGAAGGACAGTGGAAACACCAGCTTGGTCGACTTTGGCGACGAAGCAGCTGCTGCAACGGCAGCATCGGCCACAGCTATGCGCCGCTGTCACGGTTGCACGCAAATGGTGCCCGTCATGTTCCTGGAGAGCGCTCCGCCCAAGGGCGAGTCCCACAAGGCCTTCCATTCACGCATCCAGAAAGCTACGGCCGAAGCGCACCAAAAGCTGGCCGCCGTGGCTTCGTCTTCAGACCCAACTTCCGGTTCAGCACATGCTATGATGGCCGGTCTCGACCTCACACCCCAGGCCGAGACAGAAGAGGCTGTCCGGCAACTCAAGAAGAGCGAGGCCGATCTGGCGGCACTCGAAAAGCGTGTGCGAAGTGAGGCAGAGAGACAAGCGGCGATCGAGGGCGAGATGACACAGTCGTTACAGCACTTGCGCGAATCTGTGGGCAGCATCCGTCTCGAAATGGCGCGCATCGAGCAGGAGGCAGACCGGATGGTACAGTACATTGAAGAAGGCCGGACATATCTGGGACGCTCACTACAGGAGCAAACGGACTTGTTTGACGTCCTGCTGCTGGGCGACGATAATGACGAGGACGACGATGATGATAGTGATGAAGAGATGCAGGATTAAGATCTGCAGTTAGCGACGGCTGTTTTGTATGACTACGGCGATCTAGACACGTTTGTACAATATTTGAATGCGAGATGCCTTTTGTATAGTTTCAATTTCATAATGTCCGATGGTCCTTTCTCTGCCGGCAAATCAATATGGGTATAAATTTGATTTAAAAAAAAACAAGAGAAACACAAAATGCCATGCTGTGATGATGTATCCCTGCCCATGCCAAATTTGATGTGACGGACCGATATGCCATTCCTAACGCCTTGTAAACCATGACAGCTCCCAGTTCATCCTCGACTTCTTCATGCACCAACCCCTCCAACTTGTTGGGCAACCGACAGGATCACCTGCTTCTTCATCGTAATCTCCTGTGACACAGTATTCCCACTGCCAGCACGATCAAAGCACGATTGTGCCTGGCCCAAGTACCACCACGCCCTGTTCATGTGCTGCTTCATACGGCCGGCGCGTTTCACTTTTGCTGTCTCCGTGAAAGATCCAGACTCGGCCTCCACACCAGCCAGTCCCATGCACGCATCCGCCAGGGACTGGTAGAGGAGGGCCGACGTCTCGGCGTGAGCCGTCTCCAGCGACCGTGGGAGCGCCAACGACAACAATGTGCGGGCAGCACGGAATTCGCCCTCGGCAACAAGCAGACGCGCGACAGCGCCGACGGTCTCCCAGAGAAGAACGTGGTATCGGCGGCGCAGACAGGCCTGGAGGGTGTGGAGCAGTAGAGTGACGGCACGCAATCCGCGTCCAGCCCGGGCGTAGAGCGTGGCCCTGGCGAGCGAAATTTGCAGGAGCACATGCAGGTCGCCGACGCCCTTGTCATAGGCTGCCTCGAAACGGTCGAGGGCATCGCGGGCAACCACCAAAGAGCCGCCGCTGTCGTCGCCGATGCCGTTCGCGTCTGCAAAATCGTCACTGGCGCCATCGCCATCGCCTGCCCTCCGAGTCAGAGATGAAACATGAAGCAATGCAACCTGGGCGGCCAGATCCGGGTCCATTTGAGATGGTCCCTGGGCTTGGCGGTCGACGCGTGTAGAGGCACAGGATGGGTAGCCAGCCGAAGGAAGACGGCGCAGCAACAGGTCTTCAGCCTCGTCAAACTGGTTTGCACGCACGGCCTGTAGGGCTGCAGCGTACGTCAGCACATGGCGCACCATTCCCTGCGGCTTGAGAGATGTGAGGCCTTCCGGGTTCAGCCGGTCCATGACGGCCTTGGCCTCGGCAAACTGGCCTGCCTGGGCATATTGCAGCGCCAGCCGGGAAGCCACACGTACGGCATCGTCAAAGGGCACGCCGTCGTGGCGCGTCCGCATAAAGACGCGGCCGTGCACCACAGCCAGCGGACCATGGCCCATCCGGTCCCAAAACAGCATCAGCGTGCTGGCCAGCTGGCCCTCGAGGGTTACTTCACCGAACTGGACAATCCGCCGCCCGGCCTCGTGCAAACAAGTCTTTGCGAAAAGCGGGGGACGGCCGTCGCTGATGGCCACGCGGGCCTCGAGCAGTGTGGCGAGTGCGTGGTGTCCATGGAACTGGGCGGCGTCGGCGTCGTCGCGGACGTACGGCAGGACTTGGCGGCCGTCGGTGGAGTCGCCGGCCAGACCCTGGAGCTGGTGGGGGCGAATGTGCCGAGGCAGAACGCGGGCGTACATGTAGAGCCACAACAGGGAAAACCGAAGCGAGTTGTAGTCGCGAGCCTCGCGGCCGGCGTGGACGGCATCGAGCATCGACAGCAGATCGTTGGAGTGCTCGCCGAAATCGCGCTGGATGACACCCTTGTTCATGGGGCCGACATTGTAGCCAAATGCCGCGCCGACGCCTTGCCGGGAAACAAGGTCAAAGTAGCGGTGCAGCTGGTCGTAGGCCGTGTTGATGTCGCCCATGCGCCAGGCGTCGAGCAAACGGTAGAACGTCGCTTGTGAGGGGATGGGCGTGGCGCCCTTGATGACCGTGTCGGCGGCGTCTCGCAAAACAGGATGCGGCCGGAAGCCAATTCGCTCCCGCTCAATCATAAGTGTAATGAGCCGGTCCGTCTCGTCGTAGCTGACTGCAACGGACGAGTCCTTGATCATGCGGTCAAAGACCACGCGAGCCACAGCATCCGTGCCCTCGACGCCCCAGTCCATCTGGCCTTGTGTCAACACGGAGTCAAACAGCATATGGTCCACGCCGCTGTCGTGCGGCCACAGAATCTTGAAGTCGGTGTGGGTCGGGTTGCGGTACCGCACAAAGTCCTCCCACAGCTCGCATCGGTGTGCAAACGACAGCTGCTGGAACTCGACGCACGCCTGGAACACCAGGAGTCCGATGGGCGATCGGCGGTCGAGCAGCAGCAAATCGTCGGGCGGATCTTCGATGCCCAGGTCGCGTTGGGCCCGCAGTTCGGCGTAGGTCGGTGCAATGTATGTGTGCAGCTGCTCAAAGAACGGTCCCAGGTCGTCGAGCGACTTGAGCCGCAGCCAGAGTCGTGCCACCAGATCGTCCCAGAGTGTGGCCCTTAGCGGCACGTCGTCGTCGGTATTTGGCGGAGAAAAGGCGATAAAGCAGCGCTGCAGGGCTGGCCGCAGACTGTGGAGGTGGCCAAGGAGGTCGACGCTGAGAAAGGCCCGCTGCCACCGCGCCAGGTATCGTTGTCTCTGGTTGGTCGGTCGTGCGTAGGTGTCGGTGACATAGCTCGTGATCAGCGCGAGGATAAACTCGTCGTCCTTGTCACTGACGGCCTCACTGCAGTACATGTCGACGAGGGTCAGGAGGGCAATCCGCCCGGGCGAGATGAAGCGGCGCATCTCGAGGGTCGGTGATTGAAGAGACGAGGAGAGGGGAAGAGCGAGAAAGTGGCAAGGACGGGTCGAGAAAGGTCGAAAAGAAGAAAAGAGAGGAAGAGGGAGGAAGAGAGGGGAAGTGGCGAGAGAGGTAGCGAGGAATTCGAGGAGAGGTCGTGATGAGGTCGAGGAAAGGTCGAGATCTAGAAAAGGTTGAAAACGTCAACAAAGGCGTGCCGTAAAGACGGCCAATGGCCGGTTCAATTGGCCGGCGTGTCCCAAGGCCGGGGAGTCTCTGATGATAGGGTTCGTATGCCGCCTTTCTGCAGGCAGGATGCTTGCCGAAGTTGTCCTGGCAGCGAATGTCGACCCGGCTGCTGTTGTGATTGTGGTGATGTTTAGCTTCGATACGGAAAGCTGTGAAGCTCCAGCAGAAGACGCGTCGCTAAACGCGGGGCACTAATTGGTGGGTCTGCTCCCAGGACAATACTGGATGACTAATATGGGACCACTTTTCAGACAGCCAATGGGACCCAGGTATGCCTTGTGCTTGCCCAAATAGGAAATAATTCCTTCAACACAATCCTGGTGATGAGCCTTCATCATCGCCCTTTGGTGGTCTTCTCATCTTTTGGAGTCCTCGGAATGTCGCAATCGAGCAAGAACTATCAGTGTCCGAGGCACGCACAGAACGGGTTGGCGACCACTCCCGATCTTGCAGCTTCCTGCTTCGCCTCGCCTCTCTTGCGCTTTCCTCATCTTGCGGAATCGACGCCTCAGGCTCTCTTGCTCTCCTTGCCATCGCCCGACCGGTGTCTCTTGCATCCTCTGCTTCTGGCGATGACGAGAATCCCAGCTCCAATGAGGACTCTGGCTCTGTCTCCTCTATTTCGGCCGATCTCCGGGCAATTTGTTGCTCCAGCCGCCTGCGACTGGCTGCCTGTTGTTGTCGCCTTTGCTCCCTAGGCTCCTGGTGATGAGAATTCAATGTTGCCAGCGCCTCCCACTCTTTGTCCTCGGCGGCTTTCCGCTGCTTCCTCCTATCCTCGGCCAAGTCTGCGCTTCTCTCTGCGTTATCGAGTCTAAGCAAGGAAAGCGCGGCCTCGTCTGCTTCGTCGTCCTCCTTTTGTAAAGACAGTGCCTTGGCCAGGTTTGACTCGGCCTCCTTGAACTCTCTCTCCATTTTCCTTCTCTCCTCCCTGTACGCTGTTGGCATCATTTCGAGCACGAAAGGCTCCAACTCGGCTGCATCCCTTTCCCTTGCCTCCATCTTCCACCTCTCCTCGATTGTCCGCTTTGTTATCCTCTCATGTTCCGGCCACATTTCTATGACCAGATTCCTGCGCTGTTCGCTCAAGGCTCTCTCTGCTGCGAATTTCCTCTCAATATTTTCGTAAGCCACCAGCCTCTGCGGCCTGGTCATCTCGCAGGTGCTCCTGACATACTGAAACAATGTTGACTCCTCCAATTTCCTGTCTCTCATGACCAAATCCGCAATCTTTTGGCCTACTCTTTTCTCCTCCTTCGCGACGAGCTCTTTCTGTTCGAGCTCTCTCGCCAGTTGTTTTTGTTTGTCTGCCTTGATGATGGCGTTTGTCTCTGCGGTTCTGTGTTCCACTGCCATCTTTTGCTCCTCGAATTTTTCGATCATCAAGGCGTAGTTCACCTTTCGCGCCTCGAGTGTCTCCAGCTCTCCTTCGACCCTGGTATCCCGCTGCGTGATCTCCTTCTCGTCCGCCTCGATCTCTGACCGTGTTTTATGAAGGAATTGGCACATACTTTGCTGCATTTGATGTTCCTGGGCCTTCGACGTCAGCTGCAGCCGTATGCTCTGTTCTTCCTTTTCGATACGGAGAAGCTCTTTCCGTTTCTTCTCAAGCATGTACTCGAGTGTGGATAGCGTGTCATCGTACTGTTCCTTCTCCCTTTTCGCCTTCTCATGGCGCCTGTCCCTGATCCACCACGGCTCCGGCCTCGCTTTGCCTACGACCGCGTCCTTGAAGAACATTTTCTGCCTCTCCTTGGCGTCTCTGACGTCTCGAAATGTCTTGTATTGCTCATATTTACACCGGTCCTGGAGCTGCCAAGGAATGATCTGAAAGGCCCCAATCGCGTCCACCTTATCGGCACCGTCTCGTATTTTGCCGAGCGGCTTCTGGTAGTTGGCCAACCGGTCGGAGGCGTGGTGCGGGCTCAGGAAGGAGTCGTTGGTCTCCAGACGCATCTTCTTCAACAGCAATCCAAGCCGCTGAACAGAGACTGCCTTTTTCAGCTCTTCGCTGGCCGGGCTGTACGGCTGCTTTTGGGTCTTGGGCTCAATGTGCGCAGCATTGGCAAACTCTGCACTCGAAGATACCTTTGTCACAAAGTGATATTTGGCCTCTTGGTGAACCCGGACCAGGCCGTACTTTCGAAGTGGTGTTTGTGGGCTGCACTGCTTCCGGACTGGATACACCCAGCCCTCTGGGACTCGAGCGTGCTGGAAGCCGTAGTTCTGTTTAGGCCAGGTGACAGAGGTACAAAGCTTGTCGTTCGGCGCTAAATGGCTCTGGAGAAAGTAGGAGCCACCTGGAGGTGGCTTCATTGGGTCAAGAAAGCCATAGTGTTGGCTATTTTGCGGGGAAGGAGGTATGCCAACTGGAAAGCCCTGTGGGTGGAAGGGACGTGTTCTTGGGAGTGCGGGAGTGCCCGGACGCTGGAAAGGCTCTGGGATACATGACGTTCTTGTAATTGCCGGAGTTCCTTGTCGAGATAATGGTTCGGGGTGTGATTCTCCGGCGAGTGCTGACGTTACGGGACACTCCAAAGGTTCTGAGAGCGATGTTCTTGGGAGAGATGGGGTGCCGGGACGCTCGAAAGGCTCTTGTATAGATGGTGTGCTTGGAATATCCGATGTTTCTGATCGAACGCACGAATATGGGAGTGACACCGTTCTCGTAATCGCAAAAGGGTCCATGTCCAGAAGGTCGTCTACTCTGGGGAGAGCGGGTGTCTGGGGGCGGATGATGGGCTCTGGCGCCGCGGAAGGAGAATCTGGCATGTCTACATCCTCGCTGAGATGCTGCTCCAGTAATGGAGAGCTTGAAAGTGGTGCCATTTCTCGAGATATGTGAGATGGACAGATTAGATCTGAAAGTGCTAAGGCTTGAATGTCGATGTTATGCTGAACCATGAGGTGCTATGCCTATGCATGTCGGTCTGGAGGGGATTCTCGTAAGATTCGGTGCCTATAGGGAGGGTAGTTTTGGAAGATTTCGTGCGTATATCGAGAATCTGGCGATGGTATCGAAGGTTGCTGGTTATTGGGTTCGTGGTTGGAGAGGATAGATTTCGGTTTTTCAGTCGAATGCTATCTGAGAAAAACTTGTGAAGAGTCTGACGGATAGAAAAGAGAGAAAAAATTCCAAGGAGGGAAATCTTTACATGTATTAGTCTCTATTTCTTAATAGGGCAGGAGTGATTAGGGCAAGGTCAAAACCTAGATGCCTTGTAAGGCGTGCCGTTGGTGTTACACAGTCACACAGTGTACTGTTGTCTGAAGTTCGTCGTTCAACCAGCTTCTTCTGACTAACGCATACATGCAAGTGCATCCATGCACTTCACAGTGCGTTTTTGCCTATATTTTAACCATTGTCACTGATTGTATTCTATGCTTCCTTGGTCATTCGTTTTCTATACAGTGGCGCGGCCTGTTTCCATCCATTTCAGGTTACCATACCCACACCATCAGACTTTATTTTGTTATCGGGAAGAAGCCGTTCTTCAAATCCGTGGGCACGAAATGTGTGGAAGTTGGAGAGTATAGAAGGAAAATAAAGCGCAGCGTACTGTTCCGTATATACAATGGGTGAGGTATCTAGGACCCCGAAGAAAGATAGCGTGGGGTTGGACGACAGACTTGTCGCCACATACAGGACCCTTACTATTCCTTATTTTCTTAGCTTCTGTTTTTGGGGTACCTTATTAACAAACCCGACCCTTTTAGCTCGCGTCTGAGTCAAGTAATTTGCTGGTTTACTATCTTGGGCTTCTATAGACCCTTGAATATGCAATCAGCACTGTGAAAACCATATAGCATTTCAGGTGGTTTCGTGTGGTTTTGTGTAGCCCCCATGCAGTTCGGGATCATTATTTCTGTATCGTTGATGAACGTACAATGGTTGTGATGAATTTGAACAATCTCCAGGTTATCGAGATATGGGCCTCTCTGTTGTTTCATTCTTGTTGTTGATGCTTTCTTCCCTTTCATTCTGGTTCTATGGTAAAGTAAAGTAGATCGCATATGGAAAACAAGAGGATAGAAGCTATTCGTACACTGGCCCGCCAAAGCTTCCAGAACAGCTCCCTTTGTTTGCCATGTCCAAAGAGCAAACAAAACAAAGTCATTGTTTATGCACCACAGCCGCACAAAGAACAATGTGCTTTGTCCCCTAGGGAGCTCTTTAAGTAGAGAAACAATAAAACTCGTAACCTTTGTCTCTTGAGGGTAAAACAAAATGAACAGCATGCGTTAAAGCACAATAGCTATTGTTTGCGACAACAAGACAGTAAGATCGTGAACAAGCCATGACCGTTGAGCGCTTTATAAATACGTCGTTCGCTTATGGCCTGTGTTTTCTATCGGTTCTTTCGTACCACCCAGTAACCGCATCAACTTTAACAACAATCACACGCAAAGCACCTTTTTGTTTATTCTCTATTTTTAATCGCACCAGCACAAGTACAAGCGTACCAACTCACAACAAGAAAAATGTCTTCTTCCAGCAAGACTCTTTCCTCCTCCAGCGTGGACCTTGACTACTCTTTCAAGTTCAACATTCCCATGCGCGGCCGTACTGCCACGGAAGCCCCCATCATCAACACTGATTGTGCTATCGCTGACGATGAAGAGGAGGGCATCCCCCTGACTGCGCTGGAGGAGCTGGAGCTTTTTGGACCCGACCCGGCCACAGCAGCTGATGCTCTGGCGATGCCGCCTCCTCCTCGCCCGCTTCCTGGCCGCAAGGGCCTGGCACTGGCCACTAGAGGCATTCGATCAACTTCCGCCTCGACTTCATCTTCGACTCCCAAGTCGGCGGCTCCCTCTACGCCCCTTGGCTTGCTCCCGGTCAAACACACCATGAACGGCCCTGCTTACAAGCGCCGCCCTTCCCATCACGCCGACAATGACGGCAAGTCCTCTCCGTTTGGTGACATTAAGCATATGGCCGAGACGGAGCGTGGTCGCCGGCCCTCATCCAAGACTGCCGGCAATGCCCCTTTTGGTAACGTCATGGCCCCTCCCCTTTCCCCTTCGCCTGCTGGGCGCGGCCGCAGCACCAGCCGGAGCAGCAGCCGCAGCCGTCGTGGCAGCGATGTGTCTATGCGAGATGTCAGCCGTGAGCGCCGCCCTTCTCTGTGGTCGATCCTGTCGCCTCCCGGCGCTCTGGACCCTCTCGCCTCGCTCAAGAGCCACAAGAAGGCATGCGACCGGGCTGCCATGCCACCTCCGCCGCCGTCTTCTGGTGGCAGCCGGGGTCGCAGCTCAGCCACACGGAAGTAGATTTCTACTATCTAAATAAAAGGTAAGTGCTGTAGAATTGTAGTGCTTAACCGTCTGCTTAGAATAAATGCATCGTAGAATGCGTGCTGCTCGTCAGTTTCTCCATCGCTCTTTTTGAATTTCATTTTATTTTGCCAGTGCTGGCTTTTCCTAGATGTAATTTGGTTTCTTTTATAAACTTTATGTTTTTTTTTAAAAAAAAAACAAGATGAAAAGAAAATATAAAAAAAAGAACAATAACTAGCAAATTTTATCATTCCAGCAATATAAGATAGTCCCGATACAAGATCCATTGTCTCAAACTAATTTGTCCGTGCAAAAAATGTTACAAAAATAGTAGACCTCACACAACCCGACGACTTATCGTCGACAGCTGCGTGAAAGTAAAAGCGTGGGAAATCGTGTAAGTTGCAAAAGGTGGGTCCCATGTTCATGAACAGCAATCTTTGTCAGGGAAATCAGGGATCAAGCTGGCCGCATTCTTTCAAGGAACCGACTTTGTTGGAATATGCAAGATGCGACTCCTGCAAGATGGAAGAGAGGAGACTGCACGATTGTGCAGGCATCCGTTTTCATTCGCGTGCTGCACAGAGCGATACTGCACGATGTGCATGACTTCGGCAAGTACCCGTCTCAAAATACGACGCAATTATGCAAGATCAAAATGAACAGATTACGCACTTACCCGTCGATGCAAAAGTTTTCAAGCTGTCCATATCCAATACAATCAACGACAGTGATTCGCAAGGCTTCACAGCCTTGCGAATTTTGCAAGCTGCAGATTTTTTGAAGGAGGTGAAGATGGAAGCATCTGGTGGTGTGCATGAATGTGCTGAAATAGTGCCTCTCCACTAGCCACCCAAGACGACCACCACCTCGGTGTATCTTTGTCCCCTCAAATTTCATTCAAAGAGGAATGTGTCAATGCATAATGTTCATTTGGGAGTGAAAGAAAACATCCGTCATTCCAACTGGAAGTCGTCTTTGTTCTCTGCGTGATCTATCACGTGCCGTGACGTCTACTGCTGGCCCTGTGGGTACTGACAGGCCGCTGCAAATCGATGGCGGCGGCCACTAAAACGGCAAATATAGTGGAGCGGGAAATTGATTTTAGTGGTCGACATGTGAAAATTTAGTGGGCTGCCGCTGTTATCAGTGGATGATAATGGATATTAGTGGGTTGGTGGATGCCAATCAACGCCATCGACGTCATTCATTCCCGATGTTTACGTCGACGGTTTCAGTGCATCGATCGAACACGATGGGAACAAAGGGATCGCAGGCCCAGATATATAGACAAGGTAGGGATGAAGCTTTTGCGTCGTATTTTGACCCCGTACCTGTCAGAGCCACAATTCAGTACGACCACACTTTGTATCGACATCATCGTACCTGCATTTTACGGAATTGAACTGCACCTGCATCGCACCTTCCGCTTTACGTGACTTGCCCATCATGCCAACATCCATGCTAGACGTTGACAAGGAGGCGGCTCGACAAAAGTCGCTCCTGGAAGACAATGGAGCTACACGGACCATCAACGCCGACGCTGGCAAGGAAAAGACTATCACGGAGCAGATTGCGGATGCCCTGCCGATTCCATCCACAACAGAGGCCGCTGCGGCCAACCACATGACCGACGCGCCAACATTGTCCCATGAACTGGCCATCAGCGACCATGAAGAACACGAAAAGGGCGCGGCCCAGCAGGTCCACAAGACCAACGAGGTGGCCGACCTGGGCTGGCACGACAAGAAGCAGGACATCGTGTCGCCGCTCGTGGGCGGACTCGGCAATGAAGAGCTCTGGCTGCTGACCCGGCGCTTCAACAAGCAAGTCTACCACGTCAAGGAGGTCGACCAGTTTGCCCCGCTTGTGCCTGGCGGCCTCGACCTCAACATTGCCGACGAGGAAGAGTTCTCGCCGGACAAGCTGCGGGCCAACCTGGAGCGGCTGTACATGACGGTGGGGATGGGACTGCTGGTGGCGTACAAGCACGTTGTCCGTCTCAGATCCTGGCGTGAAACGCAGCGAACAGCTGTTTTTGCAGGTGTTTATGGATTGGCGTGGCTGTTGGACCTGCTGGTTCCCTTGGGTGCTGTGACACTCCTGTCGCTCATTATGTCGCCCCGCGCCCGCGAAATCATGTTCCCACCGGCACCGATTGCTCTCGTTGGCCAAGATGGAGGAGTGCAAAAACCACGAGCAGGCGTTCTGGGCAGCCATGACAGCGCGACAGGTGCACCCGAGAACCACAAGGGCGAGGCCACCGAGGCCGAGGCGAGCAACTTTGTCAACGTTGTTGCATCCGTGGCTTTGGCAAGTGCTGCTGGGAAACATCCTCAGGGCGATCCAAACACGGTGGCCGACGAGGAAGACGAAAAAACCAACGATAAGAAAGCCCCCAATGAGATTGCTCCGGACCCAACTGCCATCGCTATAGGCGCTGCCGATGCCAAGGATGTGGCTGCCGGTGGTAAACCTACTGCCAAACACGACAAGACCAAGGTGCCTATGGAGACGGCCGTCTGGACAAAAATGCGGCCCGTGATGCACGGCCTGGCCGACATTGCCGATACTTGGGAACGCATGGCCAACGCACTCTCACCGACGCCTCCCTTTCCAAAGCAACTGTACCGCATGCGGATGGCAGCTGTTGTCGTCCCACTTCTCTTGACATCGCTCTTTGTCTCTTCGTATATGTTCGTCAAGAGTGTGACATTTGGTGTCGGCTTCGTCTTCTTTGGCGATCCCGTCCTGTCCCGCGGCTACGCTCTCCTCAACCGCAAGTTCCCGTACTGGCAAAAACTCTTGGAGCTCCGCAACACTTTGCTCAAGGGCGTGCCCACCAATGCCCAGCTTACCCTTACTCTTCTGAGAATCGGCGAGGCCAACAAGGCTCCTCTGCCGCCACCTCCTCGCCAGCCTGTGGACAATGCACCGCCGCCAATGCAGCCGGCCGAAGTAACAGACGCCGAACTGCGGTCGACCGGTGCCGAGCCGCCGCTCAATGCCACACCCGAAGAGCTTGACGCTGCCATGGCCCACACCCAAAATGCCAGCCGCAACACAGGCGAGAGCGACATCAACGCCAGCAAGGACGCCCACCATGGCAAAAAGGGCAGTCGCTTGCTGGGCCTGTTCAAGGGTACCACCAAGGCCACCGTCAAGACAGCCCTGGGCACCGACAGTGCTCGAGCCACGCTGGGATCGCATCACGCTCGCGAGCGCCGCGGTGTTGTCGAACCGCCTGGCGATGTGGACCTGACTTCGGGCCCCGTCGACTACCAGGCCCGCTACGAGGGCAAGCGCGGCCGCGTGTACATTACCGCAAAGGCCACCATCCCCGCGGTGGCGTTCAGCACGGACGTCAAGAGTGATCCGGATAACGACCAGGTGCATCCTCAGTGGAGCATCCCGATCAACGATATTCGCGAGCTGAAAAAGGTGGGAGGTTTTGGCTGGAAAACCAAGATTGTCGTTGGCTGGTCTCTGGGCCGCAGCATGGCCGACGGTCTCGAGATTACCGACAGAACGGGCACGACCTTCAAGGTGACGGCTCTTCCCTTGCGGGACGAGCTGTTCAACCGTCTAGTGGCCATGGGTGGACAGAAGTGGGAGGCTTGGTAGAGCGACGAGAAGAACAGAGCATGTCCGACAAAGTTGATGACCGAAACATGACTCCATAGATTTGATTTTTTGAAAATTATGAATATTGTCCAATAAGAAAAATCAACACAAAATCTGTGCCTTGTAGACCAATCATAATGCGAAGAAGTACGTTCTGGCGCAACAGCGTCGACGCACTTGCGACCTGACGCAGTTGCGCGGATTGTGCATGAAAATCGAGCGCCGACGCACTTGCGTCGGCGCTAATGCGCGAGAACTGCAGTTTGTGCGTCGATTTTGGACTTTTCTGAACATTTCGTAGCTTTCATTGGTCAAACTGTGCCGACAAAGGTCGACCGTCGACGCAACTGCGTCGATGCTCTGCCAAATGCCACTCAGAATGGCCAAAAATGTAACCCTAGGTGAAGCTCTCGCACAGAAAGCAACCAATCAACGTACACTGAAACCAGCCAACATGCATGTCGATGCACTTCCACGCATCTGCGTCTGTCGACTGTCTCTGTGTCCGATTGTAACCAATAAGGATTCTCGTACGTCGTACGTTGAGGGCCTTCGTGATGCTCTTCTGTTCATCACAGCTGATCGAAACATTCCCTTTGTCTGAACAGTTTGTCCGAAATGTTTGGTGTTTTCCGAAACATTTGGATGGATTCATCCAATCATTATTTATTCCTTTTGAGTACATGAAAGTACATACATCGTCAGCCGCACTCCTGTTCACTGCTGCCCACCGACCGTGTTGAAAAACTGAGTGGACCACTCCATCGAGTCGAGGATCTCGAGCGGCCATTCTTGGAGAGGCGGCCAGCTAGTAAAAGTCACATCGGCTCCTTGCATCTGGACAGTCAGTGGGACAAAGCCGGTATTGCGAGGTTGGGGCACGATGATCTGGGACTGCAGACTGGCCATATCCGCCATTGGCTGCATGAACGGCGCGATCGGCCCCTGGCCTTGCCCTTGTCCCAGACCAGGTGTTGCCAAATGTGCTATTGTCTGCACGACGTGACCGACATGCTGCTGTCTCGGATCCTGGGCCTCTCTCGGATCTCTTTGTTCTCTCGAATCTTTCTCGTTTCCGTGGACTTCCCGCCAGGCTGCGCCCCTCGCTTTCAGTCGGCGCATCATGTCACGCGCCAGCCGTGCGCTTTCCGAACTCGGGCTCAGTGCTTCAAAGACTGTCAAGCACGTCTCGGCATCGTCTTCGAGAGCGGCCGCATCCGTGGCGTCTGCATCCACGACTTCGGGCATGTCGGCGTCTATGTCCGTGTCGACACCGCCGTCTTGGCCGTGGGCCGGGGCCGCGCTACCCCGACGCCGAGCAAACGCGCTCGCCACGACCAGGATGGACGATGCATACACCAGACAGGAGATCATTTGCCACCAGGGGAAGTCGTGCACCAGATTCTGCTTGTCGACGACGTTGTGCAGTAACTGGGCAGTGGCGCGAGCTTCGAGAATGCAGACCGTTTCGTAGCGGCGGAGGATAGAGGGAGAAGCCGATGGAGCTGGTGTGCTAGCCTGCTTTTCTGGCTGGTTGTGCAACAAAGGCTGGCACAGGTACGGACGGTGTATGACGGCCCGCAGGTGATGGAACTTGATGGCGAGCATGTTGCGCTGGCGTTTGTAGATGGCTGACGTTTGGGGCGACGCATCAGCAGCGTCAAATGCGTGGCCAAAGTCGAAACGCAGCTTGCGGGGTAGGCTGCGGCGCCACTCGAGCAGTTGCCTGTCCAAACGCTTCGTACTCGGCAGGAGCCATGTCATGAGAGCGTTGTCCTTGTCGTCGTTGTTGGCTGCTTCGGTACGGAAACCATTGAGGCCGCGCGGGCTGTAGAGATCGCGCAGGACGTAGCCGATAATCTTGGAGAGGTAAATCATACGGACAAAGTAGTCGCCGACCGTAGGGACAGAAGGAGGAGGCATTGGCTGTTCTGGGTGTGCGCCCAGCCAGTCAATATCTGCGTCGCCAAGACGGGATGGCAGCAGAAGATGGCAGTCCTCGTCGTGGATAGCCGGAGGCCGGCCGAGCTGGAGAGCCAGGAGACGGTCCAACACGTAGACAGAGTACCACACACGGCGGCGCAGTTCGGCATTGCGGGATGCCAGAGATTTGGTTCCAGAGCTCAAGTTGGCTGTGCCAACGCCCCCATCTTGTGATTTCTGTTCTCTCTCTCCGGAATCCACATGCAAGCCAATACTCTGAGCAATCCGCACCGCCAGTCCCAGCGTTGTCCAGCACTTGTCCGTGCGGCAGACGGCCAGCAAGTAGAAGCACTGGGCCAGCAAGAAACTGACTTGGTGCAGTGACCGTTCCAACGTGTCGTGGCTGTTTGTGCTGGCCAGCGCCAGGGCGTGCCTGTAGTATTGTTCATGGGTCGTGTCCTCGCTACTTGTCGCAGTCTTGTCGTAATAGGCGCCAATGGCAAAGAGCGTGTACATTGTCGCCATCCAAATGTCGCTCACGGAATTGTTGGAATCGTTGGGGTTTGCCAGGTATCTTTCGTAGGCCTGCATGAAGAGCGCTCGAGGCAGGTAAGGGTAGGCAACATGGATTGTCGAAAAGTAAATGTCGAGGAGACGCCCGGCGGCTTCGGCACCGGGGAACTCTACAACAGCATCGTAGTGGGCAGCGGCAGCTTCGGGGCCCGGATCGTCTTGTTCGTAGCTCTCCAAGGCGTCGTCGCCGGCCGTGTCGGGTCCAGGGACTTCGGGTTGGCTGGCTTGTGTGGGCGATCGGCTTGTGGGTTCGGCCAAAGCACGGTCGACAAGGTTGAAAAACCGGACGTCGCTGACTTCGCCGAGATATCGTTCGACGGGACGGGATGCAGTCGTGGCCCTGTTTCGTCTTGTCAATGCTGCTGAGTGCGGCGACTTTGATGATCGTTGGTCCGGGCTGACCCGTGTTTGGGATTGTCCTTGTGTCGCAGGATGGGCGTGAACATGGTTGTGGACGTCTGCAACCCTCTCGTCAAGCTTCCTCAAAGCTTCCTCGGCAGCCAGTCTCTCGGCTTCCGGCAGCTTCGGCAGCACGGCCCGCACCAGGTTGCTGTAGTCCCGGGCACTGAGCTGGAGGGCCGAGACCGTGCTGCTGCAGACGTCGGCATCATGGGTTGCTGTCGCCGACGACGAGAAGGACGGTGCCACATCGAGGCGGTGGCTGTGGTTGCGTTTGCCTGCAAAGCCGTACAGGCACTTGTAGCCGTACCCCGTGCACCGGCCACACGCAGGACGAGCTCCGTCGCACTATCGCAAGATCGCCAGTAAGCATAATTGTCGTGCCCCGTACAACGTAGCACATCCCCGTAATGCCAGCCCTATCAGCAAGACACCAATACCCACTCACCTTGGATTTCATGGCACGGCACGAGTCGCAGGCGCGAAAGACTCGCTTCCGCTTGGAGCCCTGGTCGGCCGCCAAGCCGGCCATTTTGCGTGGGTATGCCTCGAGCTGCTGCACAGGACCTATAAATGGGCAAATAAACGAATCGCAAGGGTGATGGGTGGAGGTTCCCCCGTGTAGGTGGGATAAATCGGTAGAAGCAACTACGTTCTCTTTTGCGCGACGGTTTACACATCGACCTTATGGGGCATGTCGAGGTAAAAGAAGGAAGAGCTTCAAAGTGATGCAGGAAGGAGCTCCCCGCCGACATTGCCGGATTATGCGATCTTCCGAGTTATCCGATCTGGATTGTATGGGTGAATGCGGGGATGTGCCGGCAGTATATCTGCTGACATAATTTGGCGGTGAGCGACCCAACTAGCCGTCCCCGAAAGCTGAACTCATGACTGTATGGCGCTAGAAGGAATTGGCCTGGGCTCGTCGGGCTGCTGTTTCTGGGCAGGGGCCTGGCCTGTAGCGCAGAGCGGCCCACTTTGGGCCTTTGTGCGGTGAGCCAAATGCCAGGTCTAAAAACCAGGGTGCTTGGTGCCACAGGTGACGACAATACCCAACCAGACACCCCTCATAGGCCGAGAAAAGCCAGCGGCCGCCCATCCGCCGTGGCCTTGCCCGCCTCACCTTGGGAGAGGCCTGGAGACCGTCTTGGACAAAAGTGGATTAGTGGATTAGATTCGCCCTGGAATTGGTGGATTTCGCCCCAAACGTTTCGCACCAGTTTCGCCACAAAAGATGCCGCCTCAAAATCGAGAATTGTCCGTGAGCGTGGAAAGTGCCTGTTTTTGGCGTGTTTCTCGCTTTTTCATACGGTTTTGGCGGGATTTCTCTCCATGGCCCCGTGTAAGTCGGGCTTTGTGGAGCCGAAACCCTTGTCATTATTGGGCGGAGACGGCAGGAACGACAAAAAACGAGTGAAACTAAACCTAGGAATCGACCCCAGATCCCAAGAATGACTTGCTTTTTATGTTTTGTCGGGTCCATACCTTGGCCTTGGGCCGTTTTAGCAGCAAAGACTGTTTAATTAGATCCTTTGGTCTTCTTTGACAAGTGACAAGTACAGAGGAAATGAGGAAAACGGAACGCGTTCGTTCGGCATTGGGCAGCGATCCCTCAGTTTCGTGCACGGCTGATGCTTTGATGTTTGTACTTTTCGTTTCTTCCCCGGTTTGTAGGTGACACGATCTGTCCGTTCTTGCCTCTTGTCATTTCCCGCTCTTGCCTCATGCTTGCTCTTGCTCATTTGCTCTTTCCGTCTTCATTTATTCTCATCCTTCCCGCCTTCCCGTCTTCACCTCTTTTCTCCATTCTCTTTTCCTTTTCCTCCTGCAACACCAAACACCACACGCAATGAAGGCCACGCTATTCGTCAACAAGCCCGCAAATGGGCATATTTACCAAGCCACCGACAAGGTCCAAGGCCGAGTCGATGTCCAGCTCGACGACAATTCAGAACCACCAGAAGTCAAGGTGATATTCCAGGGTAAGTAAGAAAAGATGTCAAAGATCGTCCCAGATCACATCTCACCAGGATTCAGTCAAACTCGAAGCGTTGTGGCTGTCGAGACCGTGAGGCTGTGTACTGTTGCAGTCTGCTAATCTTGTTCTTCCTTCCAGGTGTCGCCAAAGTCACACTGAAACCAGGCTTTGACGCCAAGGCCCAGATCGGCGATACCCACAAACGAACAAACTACAAGGTGAGTCAAGAACCGCAAGAAACCTCGACTCGCGTCCTGATGCCCTAACGTGGGGACGAAAGTCAAGAGAATAAAATTGAAATGATATGGAAAGTTCGAAAGTCTAACATGTGCGCAGCTCTTCACTCTTGTCCAAATTTTGAAGCCCACAAAGGTCGACGACACGACCACACTTTCGGTGCCCTTTTCCTTTACGTTTCCTCAAACGGGGCGCTGTTGTAGCCGACTTATCTCTTCGGCTGCGAACTCGACGAAATCTCTGGTGTGCCCCCTACCACCGTCAACGTTGCTGTCAACACCCGGCGTGAAAGTTCGTGTATCCTATGGCGTCACTGCTGTCTGCAAGCGACCCGGAAGCGGGCTGTACCACCGCCTGGTGCACAACACGGTGACGTTGCGCCAATCGATCCATTACGCACCACCCATTCTCGAGCAGCTCCTATTTTGCACGCCTACCGTCCCGACCTCCAATTCCCCCGTGTCCGTCATCCCGGATCCCACCCAACAGCTTTTGCGCAGCACCGCATGGCTGCCCGCCAGCAAACTCGGCATCGAGGACAGCACCGATGCCGGCTCACCGCCTGCCAAGGCGCACCACCTACTGCCGGGCTGCCTGCCGCCCTACTCGCCGGCCATGACCCTAGAAGTTGTCATGCCGAACCCGCCCGTCATTACACCCGGCCAGCCTGTCGAGCTGGGTCTTTTCCTCAGAACGCCTCGTTCACTCCTCGATAGCGTGGCCGATACAGGGAATGGTCTGCAGCTCTGTAGTCTGTCGGTCCGCCTCCGGAGACAGACACAGGCTCGCATTGGCACCGCCATGCGGGTTGACGAGACGGCATGGCCAGTGTGGTCTGTACAGGGCAGTGTCCCTATCGGCAACGAACGGGTGGACATTGCATGCGGCCTGCCGTCGGAGCGTTCCAGTTCCACTTCTGAGCGCACAAGCGAAGACTCTGATGCCAGCGACCGCAGTGCGCCCTCGAAAACCACGACGGGCGGTGTGCACCTGCCGGCGGCGGCCGTGGCGGCCATTCAGGGCCAGCCGGGTTTTGGAACGTGCTTTGCCTCGCGGGTCTACACACTGGAAGTGGCGATGGGCGTGGCAGTCGTGCCAATTCCCACGCACCTTGCAGCGACATCAACGGCGTCGTCGACATCATCCTCTTCGTCTTTGGTGATGTCGGCAATGACAATGGGCAACAAGAAAAAGGCCGCGACACCCGACATCCAGTATACACGGACGGCCATTCGAGTCATTGTGTCCGAGCCTCCTCCGGATTACGAGATCACAAGTGATTGAGTCAAAGGCATCGAACGACCGATGTCGCTGTCAGCTGCAAAGTACTCCCAAAAAGGTGAAGGCGGAATGTGAATTTTCACGGCGAGCGCGGTGCCAATTGTTCACGGAGTAGTTCGGATTTTGTTTTTGAGATACCACAAGTTCACAGTCATAAGTTTCTTTTGTCATTCACCCATTTTCCATTTTCTTCTGTCGTTTATGAGCCTTGCAGCCTTCGGCGTTTGTTTTCTTTCTCTCGGAGTTCGAGCTGCTCGAATGAGTCTTCAACTAAATCAATAACTAATTCGAATAATATTTGCCTCTTCATTCTTGGCCTTTTCTTGTCATACAGTTTCCTCTTGTCCAAGTGGAGTGTAACGGTATCTGCCGTGTAAAATATTTTTAGTGCTTGTCCGTCGTGTTTCGTCGGGATTTAGTAGTTTAGGCTTTGAGAGGCTTCTAGCGGCGTTCGGCGTGCTCAACAAACGATGTCGGAGAGCGCGAAAAACTGCAGAAACCTGTGGTAAACTGTCAAGGAGGAACAGCCTTCCACCGTTTGAAGTATAGACAGCAGTAAGTATGCGAAGCATTCTTTAAGGAGAGAGAAAAGAGCCCACGATGTATTACGGCGTATGGTGAATTATCACTAGTTCAAGCACAACCCAACAGCTAACTTAGCCAGTTCAATCACTTTCTCTCATCTCCAATATCGAGTCCAAGACTGCCCTCATTTTCGACCTGCCCCCTGTCTTTCTATATACATTGCAAACCGCGGCCTCGTGATGCACTTTTTTATCCTTTTTTGCCTTTCATTATTCTTTGAATCCCACTGAAAACCTGTCGCGTCAACGAGTCGCCTGTTTCTTTGTCCCGTTTTGCCCACTATGGTCTAGTGGGTCCACACTAGAGAATAGTGACGTACTATCAAGCAATTTGCACGCAGGTTACAGCACACCACTTCCCGTGACTGCGCGTACCTCTGGATGGCCCGCCATTTCCAGCATGTTGGGGCGGCTTACGTTTCCCAGCAAATTGCAGCAAGACAACCCCAAATTGAAGCGATGCCGTCTTACACCATTTCTCCGAAGTAGCCGACACACCCGTTTTTCCCATCACAGATCGCTTGGACACGAGGCAATCTCGGCCAAAAAAAGCTAAAATTGACATTGGTTTTGCGACGTCCTTCTTTGTCGCTTTTCGCAAGGGACATGGGAGAAGTTGACACTGAAACGATTTCTTGTATTCAGTACCGACTGCTCAGACTGCAGGTGAATCACGGGTTCTGCAGACAGCATTCCTCCTGCCTTCCGTTTTGCACTGTCGGCCGCCCATTCCATCTCCCACGCGGCAGTCGCGTCCCTTGCAGATCGAACCAGCATTTGTTTATTTGCCCCTTTTCGTCGGCTTCACAAAAACAAGATATTTTCCAGCAAGCATCTCTACGGCCACCTGTAGCCATTTGGCTGCACAACAACATGGATCGCCACGATGTTGGTGGACGTGGGAGCGGCAGCGGCGATGGCACTGCCGCCGATGTCAACAACGCGCAAAACGCCAACGACAACACACAAAACAGCGCCGCCACGAAAACCGAATCGTACGATATCCCACTCTCGTACGCCAATCTCAACGAGGCCGAGGGCCCGGCGCCCGCCGAAAACCCAGACGAGCTGCCCGTTGCTCGCCACAGCAGTCTCGAGGAGTACCGCGAGGAGGATCAACGAAGAAGTGCTCAGTTTACACGAACAAAAGCAAACGACCGCCGACGGTATGGAACGGCGATTTCTCGGCCTCTGGTCGAGCTCTACACAGTCGCATACCTCGTCTTTTTTGCGCTGCTTGGCACACTGGCGCGTCTGGGCCTGTCATCTTTAACAACATACACGGGTGCACCAGTGACGTTTGGTGTCTTATGGGCCAACTTTTCGGGCACGGCCGTGCTTGGTTTTCTGGCCGAACTGGCGCCATTGATCAACCGAGACCATGCCGCTGATGAGGTGGAGGAACAGCTACAACAGGAGGTGGCAGAGCCAGAAAAACAGCACGAACCAGAGACAGAACCGAACAATATGGAAGTCGATCGGGACATGGCCGATGCCGACCCCGTTGACGAGGTGGAGGACGACCAGGCTGTCGACCATGCTGGCAACAATGCGCCACTTTCTGCTGCACCTGCACCGCCTTCAGAGCAGTCATTGGCACCACCTCCCGCCAAACGCCCAAAACCGATCCCGCTCTACATTGGCCTTGCCACCGGCTTCTGCGGCTCCTTCACATCCTTTTCCACCTTCATGCTTGAGGTATTTGAGGCCTTGGCCAACATTCTGCCGGCGCCAAAGTACCACACGGGCGATGCTGCCTCAATAGAGGACGTGGCCGGCCGCGGTGTGGGCTACGATTTCTTGGCCCCTTTGGCCGTTTTGTTCCTGACCGTCGGCATGTGTCTCTCGGCCCTCAAACTCGGCGCGCACATTGCCATTTTCTTGAACCAGATGGTCCTGCGGAAGGTTGAGAAGCGGTGGAAACGCACACACACAACAGCCATTCTCCGCATCTTTGACAACGCCGTCGTCATTCTCGGGTTCGGTGCCTGGCTTGCTGCCATCCTCATCACCGTCTTCCAGCCCGGCCCGGCCAAGAGCCACCACTGGCGCACCGATGTGCTTTTTGCACTGGTGTTTGCCCCTGTTGGATGTCTGTTGCGGTTCTACTTGAGTCTCAAGCTCAACGGCACGTTTGCCACGTTCCCTCTGGGCACGTTTACCGTCAACATTCTTGGCACAGCCATCCTCGCCATGGCCTGGGACCTGCAACACGCATCGGCTGTTGCAGCCACTCGTTTGGTTGGTTGCCAGGTCCTGCAGGGCATCATGGACGGCTTCTGCGGCTGCCTGACGACAGTCAGCACGTGGATGGCCGAGCTGTCAGGTCTGAAGCGGCGGCACTCGTACTTTTACGGCGGTGTCAGTATGGCCACGGGTCTTGTTTTGCTGGTGCTGGTTGTCGGCACACCCAAGTGGACCATGGGCTGGCAGGAGCCTGTATGTTAGGAAGCAGGATGTGTAAGAGCAGTGCATACCCTGATACTGTACATAGACATAGACTAGATTTGCATCACCAGATATGCATCATCGTATGGATCATTCTAGGCCCAACGTCGTTTGGAATTAATACCAATTTCCTTCTATTATTCTATTAGATTTTGTATTCTTTATTTTGTTTTTCCAGTCCTGAAGTGTGTCATTACTGCTTGCTAGCAGCCACCGTCTCTTTGTAGTCTCGGACCGAGTCGACAAACGACGTGTCCTGCTTCATGCCCAGCGACAGCGCCAGGCTGTTGTTAAAATCGTCGGCCCAGGAGTACAGTGTCGACTTGAGCTCGGGCACGTCACGTTCCTCTACTAAAGCCAGCGCCTCGGCCCCGCCCTCGGCCTCGAGCGCATCCAGCATCTGTTGCACTGTCACAGCGAAACCAGGCATGTTGACCGCTCGGCGGTGCAGCGGCAGCGCTTCCCTCTTCAGGGTTAGGGCAACCTTGAGGTTGTGCACCAGCGTCTTGGGCGAGCTCATCCAGTGTCTCCATGCCCGGTCTTTCAGGGGGATGACACACGGCTTGCCGGCCAGCGGCTCGCGGATGACGCCCGACAAGAAGCTGGAGATGGCGGCACTCGGTGCACCCGGCCGCACAGAAATTGTCGGGAAGCGCAAAGCAAAGCCGTTAATCAGGCCTCTCCGGGTGTAGTCGTTGATGATGGTCTCGCAGATGATCTTTTGGCAGCCGTACGACATTTCTGGTGCCGGGATGTCGTCTTCCGTCACGCCGTGCTTGGGGACAGGGCGGCCGTAAACGGCCTCGCTCGATGCATACAGGACACGCACGCCGGGACACGTTGCAATCAGCTGGTCCAGCACGGCGCGCGTGGCGTCGACATTGATGCGGTATCCGAGCGCCAGGTCGGCCTCGGCGCCGGACGACATGATGCCGTGCAGCAGGATCACGGAATCGAGATGCTCCCCATCCTTGGCAGCGACCAACGAGGACACAACATCGGGCTGGGACAGGTCGGCCTTGACGCAGCGGGCGCGCTCTGGAAATTTAGTACCAGCCGGGACGGGTGGCTGGATAATGTCTGTGAGGAGGATCTCGGAGTACTTGTCGTCGTCCAACAAGGCCTTGGCGGTGATTTGGCCAATGAAGCCGGCCGCACCAGTAATGAGGACTCTCATGTTGGTGGTCGTCTGCTGAAATGTGTCTGAAGAAAAAGTTGGTGGTGTTGAAGTGAAGTCCGAGGAGGTATGTGTGGATTGAGTACTTTGATTGGCCGTAGCTGTATGTTCAAGTGCTTATTTTCCTGTCTGCTTCTTTGCGTCACTGATTTGATTTACTCCAACGATCTGCTCCTTTTCTTTTCTTTCCCTTCTCCCACATGTCCCCTCATTCGGTTACATATTCTTTTTGTCTGTCTCCTCTTGTCTCCTCTTCCCCTCTCGTCCCATACTTTCTGTTCTCTTGACGTCTCGTCCAGCTTCGCTAAGACGGCTGTGGACATCCGTTGACGGAGTCGACATGGAGTTGATGTGGAGTCTGTTGCTGTTAGTGTTGCTAACGCCGGTGCATCATTGTCTGCATCAACGACACAAATGACCAAACAGAAACTGCTAACAGTGAGAACTAAGTAGCTGGCGGTGCAATGACACTCCGCCTCCACACCCTCCACACTCCACACTTTTCCCACACTTTGCCCACACTTTTTCTCTGGGCTTTGACGACGTTGCATGAAGTTTACCTTGCGCATGGCCTCGTGTGGTATGTTTCTTTCTCGATTCTGGGGCGTTCTCTCCGGTCACTTATTCGATTAATCTCACTGTTACAATCTTTGGCTTCTTTTTGACTTTGTCTTCGGCTCTCACCTTGTTGTTTCCTGTTCTATTTTCGCCTCTTTGCAGCACCCAAGACACCAGATCACCCGGCACCAGAGACGCCCAACTGCAACAGGATATATAAACGCAGAAGCGGCAGAAAGAAAGGTAGACGCGGGTTTCTATAAGGAGACTAGACCAGAGCTTCGGTTCTACAGCAGCCCTTTCTCATACCCTTTTCTTTTATTCTTTTATTGCTTATTCCATTTTATTATCCTATTCACTCAGCCCTCCCGGCCTTTCAAGATCTGATAACGCAATACAACATACCATCGCATCATCACTCCATCTATCAACATGCCTTCTGCCACCACAAACGCTGCCTCCGTCAAGGAGATTAGCAGCTTCAAGTGAGTCCTCTTCACCTGATTATAAATCAAACTCACACACCTTTATCCCAACATCTACTGATCCTCCTTCTCCAGAATCCAGAACCCTGGCGGTGACTGGCGCGATGAGCTCGAGAAAAAGGGCTACACTGTCGTCCGCGGCGTCTTGACACCCGAGCGCGCCAAATACTACCAGGACGAGGCATTCAAATGGCTGCAGTCGTTCGACCCCAACTTCGACCCCAAGGACCCCTTGACGTGGTCCGAGGAGCGTCTGCCTCTCCAGACCGACAAGAACACCTACGAGCACTACAGCGTCATTCACGAAAAGTTCATGTGGGAGGCCCGCCAGGAGCCCAAGCTGATTGAGGCTTTTGCCCAGCTCTGGGGCACCGACGAGCTGCTGGTCTCGTTTGACTCGCTCAACGTCACGCTGCCCAACTTCAAGAAGCCCCGTGCTCCCTGGCCGCACGTCGACCAGGCGCCTCGCAAGCGCGGGCTGCACTGCATCCAGGGCATTCTGAATCTGAGCCATGCCGGTCCCAACGATGGGTCGCTGTGTGTCATGGACGGCTCTGCCGCGCTCGTCGAGAAATTCTTCGACGAAAAGACCGACCCGGCCGACTGGGAGATGCGCGACAACCGCTACTTTGACGACAAGGACATGGCCTGGTTCACCGAAAAAGGCGTGCGCCAAGTCCGCGTCGAGGCCGAGCCCGGCGACCTGATTCTGTGGGACTCGCGGTGCATCCACTGGGGCGGCGAGCCGACAGCGGCCAGCAACACGATCCGTACCGTTATTTACGCAGCCTACGCACCCGCCTCGCTCGCCACGCCCGAGGCCATCGAGGAGAAGCAGCGTGTCTTTGCGGCACACGGCGGCACCACCCACTGGCCGCACACAAACATTAAGCTGCGCGACCTGGCGGCGCGGTTGCCCGACGGCACGCCCGACCCGCGGCACCGGACGGAGCCCCTGCAGAAAGCCGAGCAGACAGACCAGCTGTTGAAGTTGGCCGGTGTGAAGGCTTATTAAGGAGAGGATGGAGGAGTCATAAACGGTCTCGACAGCCAGTGGTTATCCAAGTCTTGAGTCGAAAGACAACGAGGTGCAGGCCCAAACAGATGTATGAGTAATGAAAATGAATGTTTAGTAAATAGTTTGCCCAAGAATGTCATAATGCAGAACGTCTTTGTTTACGTTGCAGAAAAACAAATGTTTGGTTTTCAATTGTTTTGTCATATTGAAGCATCATATCGTGAGTCTCTGAAAGCTGGTGGTGGAACCTGTAACAGTGGCACCCGCACCGTTGATTTGGACTCGTGTTGGACTCGGCTGTGTTCTCCCATCTGGGCGTTTGCGCTACCCGTATCTTCCGCTAACCCGCTGTTATCCACTGTAATCCACTGCCATAATCCGTTGGCTCACTGTAGCGCAGCGCATGTGATGCCCTGCAATCAGTAAAGGAATCCCCCATTTCCTGCATGCAGCATGTCTCCTCATTCCCTAGCTTTCCCCGCGTGATCATCTCACAGATTCACGCTCACGAATTTCAAAGGGCGATTGATGCTTTTAATGTTTTCTTTACACATTTGTTTTCAATCGTTCCTTCATTTCAATCCAATCTACCCTCGTCAGTGCCCGTTATGAGCGACGCCGGCGAATCGGAGACGGGCGACGGCGTGCGTCGGTCGCTGCGAAAGCAGACGCGGCTGATGTCGAAAACGTGAGTTGGCTGTGCTCTCATTTCCTTTTCAAGGCCTTTTCTTTAATCTTATTTACCGTTGCCTCCAGATGCGAAACGTGCAAAGCAAAAAAGTCAAGATGTGATAGTTCACGGCCATCCTGCGACACATGTCGACGAAAAGGCAAGTCCCCTTCTCACGCTTCTTTCAGACCCCTTCTAACGTCTCAGGCATCGCTTGTGTTTACAAGGAGAGAGGCCAGCCCGGTCTACGGCCTGGATATGGCCGCGCCGTCGAAGGCCGACTTTCAGTTCTCGAAGAGAATATGGAGAAGATGGCTCAGTCAATCCAGGACGTCCTAAGGCATGTCCAGAACGGGCAGTCGCAAAACGGGCAACCACGTTCGGTCATCAGTCCCGTCGCGCCTTCCACGCACAGCGCCGATGCCCACCAACTTGCCCAACAACTCGGTCAAACGCCCACCCAGATGCCGTCCATGCCAGCGCCCCCCTTTTCCTCTTTGCAACCTCCACCCCCGTCACAACATCCGCTCCCCATGCTCACCCCAGTCCTCGACCCAACACTCCCGCCTCGGGCCGTCCTCGACGAGCTCGTCGACCTCTTCTTCACACACGTCTATTCGTGGGCACCGCTCTTCCACCGGCCAACATTTCAGGCCACCATGCTGAACCCGGAACGCCAACTCCTTCTCCACGGCATTGTTATTTTGGGGTTCCGGTTCTGGACACGAGACGAAGAAGGCGGGGCATGGCCATCTGCAGCTGCCCGTGAACAGTACGTCAAGGTTTCCCGTGACCGGCTTCTGGTAGAAACGGTCAACTCGGCATCCTTCGTTGCGTACCAAGCTCTTGCTCTGTTGGCTGTCGACGCAATTGGAGACGGCCCAGGCCCAAGAACGTGGAATATCATGGCCATGCTTGTAGCCAGCGCTCGGCAGCTGCACCTAGACCACAATCCGTCTCCTGTGACAAATGGCATGGGCACGGCAAGTGGTGGTGGCGGTCGTGCAGCATCTCCATCATCACCTCTTGTCACAAACGACGAAACGGAAGAAAACACAACGACCACAACACACTTTTTGGGCATGGCACAGTCACCGCCATCCTCAGCTTCTGCCATTGAAGCCGAAGAGAAGCGCCGTCTCTTTTGGACCATCTACAGCCTCGACCGCTTCTCGAGTGTGTCTCTCGGTCAGCCCTGTGCCATTGACCGTCGCAGAGTCCGTCTCCAGTATCCAGCCCGCGATGACACCTGGGGCCAAAGCGTGCCGCTCGAATGGTTTGGCGGGAAACGGAGTAGCCCCGGAGAGAGTCCCTTTGGCACATCCTTGACACCGCCTTCGCTCTGGCAGTGCTTTGTCGATATCCTGTCGCTGGTCGACCAGTCCAACCAGCTACTCGTCCAGCCCACCAACCTGTCGCTACCAGCCCAGTGCCAGGAGTGGCAGAGCAAGTTCCGGCGCATCGACATTTTGAGCCGGACATGGAGAGAGAACCTGCCGCTAGACGTGAGGACACCGCCGTCAGCCTCGTCACCCTCGACAGTCCCCTTTGAACCGATGTGGTACCTGGTGCACGCCACGTTCGCCCTCATTCATATTCGCATGTACACTGTGGCCTCGTTCCCGGCGACGGCCTCACCCTACATGCGGCCCTCAGCATCAGCCCGTGCTCAACTACGCCAGGCTGTCGACCAAGTTGCCAGCTTGGCGTCGGGGCTGCAGCCCGAGCAGGTCGGCCAGCTTGGACCTCTTTTTGCCTTTGTTGTTTGGGTCGCCTCGCGAAGCCTGATTATCTTGTGGACGACGGGTCATACAGCCGATGGCATCAACGATGCGACGACAACAACACCCTTTTCACCGCCTCCTCACTTGACAACGTTACTTGCCGTCCTGCATCAGTCCGCCCGATACTGGCCCTGTGCGCAGGGCTATGTCGATATCCTGCAATTGATCCTCGATACCAAGAACAATCCAGGTGGAGCCACTGGTCTAGCTATATTCAATGACACAAGACGCACCGCCTATGGTCTACGACGTCGACTCGGATCACTCGCTAGCCACCGTCACCAAAACTTGCGGGGCGGAGGCATCATCATGGACCGTGGCGGTGGCCAAGGCGGCGATCGTGGCGGCCTTGACTTTGGCCGCGATCACGACCTCTTTGCGACAGCCACCGACGACTTTTTCGATGGTGTGTTTGCTGGTCTAATTGAGATTCCACCCGCCGGCACGCCACAGCAGATGGGCTTCGGCTTCGGTTTTGTCAACCCCTCGCCCGATTTTGACAGAGATTGGCTATGATGAGCGAGTTTTGTAGTATACCGGAGCTATTCGGAGCATTTTGGTTATTTATTTTATATTTCTGGCCATGTCTATATCTATTTACATTTATGTTCGTATATTTACATCATGTGACTCCGTCTACGCCAAACTCTTTTGCTCTGGCACGGTCGTCACCAGTTTACCTGTCGTCAGAGCCGCCCGCACATTGCTAATCGCCAGCTCCTCCATCTTTGTCTTTGTCTCTACTGTCGACGTGCCCATGTGCGGCAGAAGACAAACTCTCGGGTTCGCCACCAGCTCGGGATGAATGTTGGGCTCACTCTGGTACACGTCGAGGCCGACCGACGACACTATCCCCTTTGCCAGAGCTTCCACCAGTGCTGACTCGTCCAGAACACCACCGCGCGCCGTGTTGACAATCACAATGCCCTTCTTCATCTTGCTGAACGCGTCCGTTGATATAATGTTGCGCGTGCCGGCGTTCAGCGGCAGATTCAAGCTCAGCACGTCACTCTTGGCCAACAGCTCGTCAAAGCTCACGTACTCGGCGCCTGCCGCCTCTTCTGCGGACAGCGGTGTCCGATTGTGGTAGACCACCTTGGTCATGCCAAACACGGCCATCTTGCGCTGCAAGCAACGACCAATGCCGCCCAGACCCAAAATACCGAGGACCTTGCCCTCGGGGTCGTGGCCCAGCGGCTCAGGCGGAAGCAGACCGGTCCACGTTCCTGTCCTGATCGCCATGATGCCATTGTTGAATTCGCGCAGCGCCGCCAATATCAGAAACACGGCCGTGTCCGCCGTTGCCTCATCCACCACCCGTGGGCAGTTGGACACCCGAATGTTGCGCCGTGTGCAGGCGGCGACGTCGATGTTGTCGTATCCGGCGCCGTTGTGTGCAAGGAAGCGGACGCTGGCCGGCAGAGCGTTGATCAGCTCCTCGTCAAACTTGCCCGTCGTCGAAGTGGCGTGCGGAGCGCGGTCGAAAATGGCCACGACGCCGTCGAGGGCGCCGCTGCGGCATTCGGCCAGGAGTTCGGTGCGGTTTGTCGCTTTCGTCGTCACGAGGTCGGCAAACTCGGAGAGAGCCTGCCAGGAAGCGGTGGCGCTGCCATAAGGTCAGAAAAGGAAACACAGCGTCTCCATGGGGCCCAACTTACTGGTCAATGCGCCCCAGGAGGAGTGCCTTGGGTCTCGTCGTCATGATGTCTGTCTGCGTGTATCTTTGGAGCTGAACAGCTGAACCAATTCGGCAATTTCTTTGTCAACGCGACGCGTCTACCGTGATGTACACCAACAGTTATAATAGGCACATGACTCGGATTTCACAATCGGGTGCTCGACTCGGACTCGACTCGGACTCGACTCAACGGGCGTCAACACCCGGACAATTTCCTCGACCTTCCCCCATCTCCAGCCCATCCCCGTGGCACACCCCGCATGAAACCCCAGCGGAGTAAAAATGCACCGGCTTGTTTCCCCTTGTTATCCGTCGGGGTAGGGTCCACAAAGATGCGCAACACGTTCCACTGCACTAACACCCGTTTTACCTGTCTGGGAAACCCCGATCCCATCTCCACCTCACTAAAGACCCTCACAAGACCGTTGCGCTCCATCATTGCACCGGATTTCGTTAGCCAAGGCCGTGTAGGCTCGACAGGAAACGACCACAAACGACCACCAAACCAAGGCATAACGGATATCAATGGTTGCAGGAAGGATGGCATCGAATCGACCAAAAGAAGTAAAAGAAGAGTGCGCAGGCAAGTGCACAAAACTAATTAAAACGAATGCCTGTCAAAAGTGAATATGCATGAAAATACAAGTTGTTCTATTGGGTCTATGTTTCACTAACATCATCCACATGGCGATAAGGGTTTATCTCCTCTCCCCTCACAATTATGCTGCAGCCGCCTTCCCCACGTCGCCCGCCTTCCCCGTCGACATGAGGTAGTCCATGTGGTACTCGACCACGTCCTGCATCGCCTTGGTCTGCTTCTCCACCAGCGCCGTCAGCGAGATCTTGCCGCTGTACTTGCTCTGCACCTCTGTCCATGCCGCCGCGACGGGGCCGTTGATATTGGCCTTGGCCATGCCGTGCTTGATGCACTTGCGCAGCAGCTCCTCCTGGAAGTAGTACTCGTGCGCGCCGTGCAGCACCAGCCGCACACGGTCGCCGACCTTTTCGCGCACGCTGTCCAGCAGATCGAACCGCAGCTGCGGGCCCTTGGGGCCGTAGACGCCGTGCACGTTGCCAAAGGCCGGTGCCAGCCAGTCGATGCCGCACGCCACAAAGTCCTCGGCCTCCTCGGGGCCCGTCAGAATCTCCTCCATGTCGCCGGTGTCCTCGATGCCGTCCTCGACGCCGTTGATGCGGCCCGGCTCGGCCTCGGTGACAATGCCCCGCGCGTTGCAGTACTCGACCAGCTCGCGCGTCAGCTTGAGGTTCTCCTCCTTCTCGTAGTGCGACATGTCCAGCATGATGCCGTCAAAGCCGCCCAGGTCGGCCGCCCGGCGCACAATCTCGGGCGTTTGCGCGTGGTCCATGTGCACGCCAATGGGCACCGAGGCCTTGTCAGCAGCCTCGGCGGCGGCGTGCAGCAGCAGGCCGTCGGCGTACTCAATGGCCCAGGGGAAGAGCTGGATGAGTGCAGGGCTCTGCTTGGCCTCGGCGGCGCGGACTGTGGCGATCACGGCCTCGAGCGTGTAGCAGCAGACGGCGGGGATGGCATAGCCACCGGCGGCAGCGGCGTCGACGATCTTGCGGGCGCGGTTGTTCTTGAGTTTGTCGGCCATGGCGGCGGCGTGGTTGCCGTTGGTGCCGTTGGTGCCGTTGGTGCTGTTGGTGCCGTTGGTGCTGTTGGTGCCGTTGACACCGTTTGTTCCGTTTGCCGTCATCGTGAGGGAGTGTGTGGCTTTGAAGTTGGAGACGTGACGAGGGCTAGCTGGTGACGTGTTTTGCTTTCTGATAAGACGGACAAAAGACAATGCAGCGAAGCAGAGTGTTTGGAAAACAAAGCAAATAATGCTAAAGGACCAAGGCGGACAAAAGGGCAAACAAGACAAGACAACAAATGCAGACACGAACAAAAACAGCAATTCCCAATTATTGGATGATTTTATCCCCGGCCATGGTCAGCGAAGCTCGGCCTCAACAACGCCGAACCCGGACGCAAAAAGAAACCTGGCGCGTGCAGACGATCTCCGTCACAAGCTTGAGAAAGTTCTCTTTTCGTCTCCTTGTGTTGTCATATCCATTTCCCGGCCGGGTTGCTGTTGTGTTGTTCTTTGGTTTTCGTTGAGACCCGACGTTCATTGCCGGCTCGGAGCATCATTAAGATGCAGCATACCTCTATGAGAATCCGCCGCCATGTTATGCGGAGAAGGTGGCACACTTTGGGAAACAAGGTGTGAGACCGAGTCAGAGTGCTGGGGCCACGACACAGTATTCCGTTGCCTCTCAGTTTTGTTCTGTTTCCTCATTCACCTAGCGTCTTATCTGCCCCATTACTTCACATTTCTCACTTGACAAACAGGCCAAGCCCTCCGCATCCCCGCATCCCCCAGACCCGGTTTTATTTTCATATTTGTCTTTCCTTCTTCATTTTTCTTCCATCGTTTGCCGTCCGAGTATCTATCATTTGTGGGGATAACCTGGATGATGGGTCGGTTGACGGGTCGCGATCTGGGGAATGTCCACTCTTTCTGCACTCTTTTGTCACTCTTTTGTCGCTCTTCTGGGTGGACTTGCTCTGTTGGGCATGCCGGGCAATGATCTACCGGGCAGTTTCCATGTTTTGCCAGCCTCTCGTCGACTTCCAACCACGCGACGAAGAGGGGAAGCCTGCACTGTGCTGCACGACCAAGCAACGATCAGCCTCTCCGAACGAACGTCTTACCGAGCTTCTCAGAGCGAGCTCCAGAGTGTCATCCAATCCCCAATCCCCAATACCGAAAGATCAACAACGGGGTGCACGGTCATTCTTGTTTTTGTATTAAACGTGTCGTGAGAGGCCCGTCTTCGCTCTCCGACTTCGTTCGTTTTTTCTGTTCTTTTTGTATTCTTTCTTTCATCTTCTCCGATCGTCGTTCTCCCTCGTGGCACTCGTGGCATCTCGAGCGATCTCGTACATTTTTTCATGCTTTACCTCCGGCCCTGCAGCTTGGCGTCGCTCAACAACAGTCACCTCCGTCATTGACGTCGCCGTCATCGCAAAGAAACGAAACACTTGAGACAACAACACTCAAAAACACAGCACCAAGATGAGAGACCTCTATCCCATTCTGGTAGCAGCGTTTGCCTGCATGGGCACGTTCCTCTATGGCGTCGATACCGGCATTGCTACGACAAGTAAGTCGCTCAACGCAACACGATATCACCGACCTTGTCGTCATCCACTAACAAAACAGCCATTGCCCATCCCAGTTGGGTCGAGTACATGAAGCATCCCTCCAATGGCCTCACCGGATCCGTCGCCGCCATCTACATTGCCGGCGAGGCCATTGGCGCTATCAGCCAGATTCTGTTCGCCGACCGCCTCGGCCGTCTCCGCTTCATGCAGTTCCACTGTGTCCTCGTCACCATTGGCTGCGCCATCCAGACCGGTTCCGTCAACTTTGGCATGTTCTTGGCCGGCCGTGTGCTCGCCGGCATTGCCGTCGGTGCCCTGAGTGGCACCGTCCCGGTCTACCTGTCGGAAATCAGCCCGCCGCGCATCCGTGGTATGATTGGTGGCCTGAATGGCGTCGGTCTGGCCCTGGGCACCATGGTGTCGAACTGGCTCGGTTTCGCCTGCGGCTATGCGCCCTACGGTCAGCTCCAGTGGCGCCTGCCCCTTGCTCTCCAGATCCCGTGGGGCATCATCCTGTTCATTGGCCTCGTCACCTTTATGCCGCAGTCGCCCCGTCAGCTGATCCAGCGCGGCCAGTTCGACGAGGCGCAGGCCGTCTTTACGCGCATCCGGAGCGATCTGCTGTCTGAGGAAGTGCACGCCGAGTTCTCCTTGATGAAGGCGCAGATCGAGTTTGAGAAGCAGCGCGAGAACCTCTCGTGGCTCCAGATGTGGAAGCTGTACCGTCACCGTATTCTTGTGTAAGTCCCGGTGCCCTTGGATGTATCAATGTCAATGGGCCATCCTAACATATCCAGGTCCGTCTCTGTTCAGATCCTCACGAGTATCACTGGTGTCAACGTCATCCAGTACTACCAGAGTAGGTCCCCCTCAAATCTTCAAATCTTCAAGACATCTGCCAGAGTCCACCACTAACAAGGCAGCCTCCCTCTACAAGTCCCTCGGTATCACGTCCAACACCATCCTCGCCCTCGCCGCCGTTTGGGGCACGTGCGCCTTCTTGGCCACCACCATCTCCATCTTCTTCCTGCCCGATCGCTGGGGCCGGCGCAAGATGCTGCTCGCCGGCATGGCCTGGGTCATCTGGACCGAAGTCTACAGCGCCATCATGCAGTGGAAGTTCCAGCACACCGACAACCGCGTCGGCAAGGGCTTCGCCCTGCTCGGTATCTACCTGTTTGTCGTCGGCTACTACTGCCTCATCAACCCCGTCACCTGGATCTACGGCGCCGAAGTCCTACCCATTGCCATCCGCTCCCGCATCATGGGCGTCGCCGCCACCTGCCACTACGTCGTCAACGTGGGCAGTAAGTCTAAATATCCCCTCGATTCATGTTGACCACCACTGACCCTCCTTTTAGTCACCGAGGCCGGCCCCAGCGCGTTTGCCAATATTGGCGAGAACTACTACTATGTCTTTGTCGGCTGCTGCTTCGTCTACTCTTTCATCATCTACTTCTTCTACCCGTATGTCCTACCCTGCCCCTGGATGCAAGATACGCAGTGGCTAACCCCCTCAGCGAAACAATGCGCAAGACGCTTGAGGACATTGCCGGCGCTTTCGGCGACCACGTCGTCAGCGTCAAGGAGGACGGCGAGAACATTGCCGACGCCAAGCTGTCCGTCAATGAGCCGGCAAAGCACATTGAGTAGACAAGTTGAAGGGTTGTCCACTTTCAAGTTGCATTTCGTTCACTTCTCGTAGCTGAGTCGCAGCTTCTCCAGGCTCAAACACTGCTCTTTTAGCAGTAGCTAGCACGAGTGCATCTCGTTTGCAGCATAATGTATCACATCTTTCATCATTCACATCACCCGTGTTTCATCAGATGCCATTTGCAAATACAAATCGTGAAAGGCTGACGCCGTCAGGAGCGATCTCCTGACGGCTACCATTGTTTCGCGGGTGGGAGACGCCGTCCTAATTCAATAGAGTCCGATCCCGACCGACCATCTACCGTGCCGCCCTTTGTAATTCGTGTCAACCCCGCGGCCATCAACTCCATGACCAATGCCCAGCAATGTCCGTAGGGTGAGGCTTTAATTACAGCCAGTCATGTCGTAAAGTCTCAAAATATAAGCGCATCGACGACTTGACGCAGATGCGTCGGGCAACCTTGAGTTTCACGAGAAGCCGGTTTTTTATCTTCATTTATTCTGCCATGGAACGGCAAAGTCGGCCCCGGTCATCTCGGCCGGCAATGACGTCGAAAACCCGATTTCTGGAGCTGGCAGTCATTCTACAGCCGTTAAAAGGGCCGTGCCCAAAAAACGATGTTAATTCCGCACATATTGTTTGCATGTTGATATGACCTTCATGCTATGAAAGAATACTGCATGGCCTGCTTCAGCTATTCCGGACAACTGCTGGGTACGACAGCGATATGACTTCTTCTTAACTCACACATAAAGTGATGTCCATCGAGATGTCTTGAAGCTGACCTGAAAATACTAATCGGCGACCTGATCTGCCGCAGCCATGACAAAATTACCCCTCTTTTATACGACATATTTTTGCACTTCTTAAACAGGAATACGAAGAGGCAGCTCACGTAAACTGTATGAGATGAAGTCGAGATGGGTGAGTGGAGACGTGGGGTGATGTGATGAAAGATAAAAAGAAAAAAAAAATCATTTTCATTCTTCGGAACAGTTTATAGAAAAGTTGAGGGTGTGCAACATTATTAAATGCAAGTGGTAACTGTTGCACTCAACTGAGTGTGAAACTTAAGAAAGCAGAGTTATGATGGAGGGGCGTGGAAAAGAGATAAAGAGATTCCATAAAGAGAAATTAAACTGAATAAAAGAGTAAATAACAATAAATAAACTGAAGTTGACATGCTGACTGTCTAATATCATGCAATGCAAGGAGGAAGACCATACGGCTAAGTGCACGCAGTAAAGGTTGTGGTGTGTACATCTCGACATTCTCATCACATTTTGCTGCTTTAAACACACAGTTCACTCCCTATTATAATTTTCCGTAATTTTCAATAAGACCCGCCGTTACATGATAAGCACACTATAGCACACTCTTGTGATGTTTTTGACTGCTTCGTCATGATTTTGTTGATTTCAAGAAGACTAAACACACTCTGGGTTGTGGACTGCTACAGGGCACTTTAGCGTACCAAGACTGCTAAAACTTCACTACAGGCCCCTCAAAACACATTCCAGTGCAAAATACGGAGTACCCAAAGTACACGATACTTCAACCTTCCATTCATTCCAAGAAGTATTGGGTACTTCTTGCACAGAACGCAATCATTCATTTCACAGCTCTTTGAAAGTAAAAATAAATAAAAAGGATGTAAGAAATCACCCGATATCGGGACTGTGCCCTTCTTTGGTGTATAAAGCATTCTGCGGCCATGAATGAAACAACATGTTCATATCACCAAGCTGCTTTGTTCTCATCACAAAGGGCCTCGTAGAATTTGATGAAACATAAGAGTGGCGGTATTTTCGTCGATTTTTTTTTTTCTTTCTTTTATTGACAATCAAGGATGCTTTCGAAATAAATCGAAAATAAATCGAAGAAGAAATGAGGATGAAAATCATTGTCAAAAAAACCAAATCTCAACTTGTTACACAAAGACAGCTTTTAGAACATCACCGTTTGCTGTATAAGACGACTTCCTCTTTTCGATATCATAGCCATTCCAGTAGCCCTCGCCAGCTGGCCGGATCGTTGCCTGCACCTCGATCGTACCCTTGCAAGTAGACAAGGTCAAAGTAGCCTTGACCGAGCTTGGTTCTTGTCGCGATCGACTGCCGTATGGATGCCCAGAAATGAGTGTTGGTGTACGGTGAGGCTGTGTAGTGCGGAAAGCCCGCGCCCTTCCGGAAGTTCGGCAAATTTGACAGTGCTGGCCACATCGTAAACTGACTTGTCGTCATTGTCAAAAGCATCGAGTGTCCATGCGGCTCTCAGCGCGCCAAAATTGCGGGATAGTACTGTCTCGGGCCCGGCACCATCACGGCGGAGGAGAGCCGGGACGTTTTGGAAGGCCGTGCCGGACGAGATATCGATGAGGTCGACGATTGAATGTGGCGCCGCCTTAAACGAACGGACCTTATCGGCCTGGCTGCACCGCCGATCATTGGGTGTGAGCGTGGTGTGGACGCCACCGGTGACAGAGTTGGTCGTGTAGTAGACGATGTCGCCGTTACCGAGGACGCCAGAGCTGGATAGAATCAAGGTATCGATGCAAGAAGTCAAGAGGGCCATGGTGTTGGATTCGAGAACGTCCTTGATAAGGAAGAGAGCGCGGATGCTGGTTGAGTTGGCATTGGTAGTCGCCGACATGATGCCCTTGAACAAGGAAGGAGCAAGCCCCAGAACGGCAAAAATCGCGAAGGAAAGAGCATGATGGCCATCGACGTGGGCTGAAGCTTTTGCCAAACGCTCATCATTCTATGTCACGGTGGTTAAACTCGACATTGGTTCAAGCATCACGAATTCTTCACACTCACTGAAATCAAGATCTTGCCAATGAACCGGCACTGTGATAGAGAACGTAGCCAATTGCATTCTGATATTGGCCTCTCTTGCCCCGATATTTATCCAAATGCGGCCTCGCCCTGCTGTGGAGAGAGCTCCAGTCCCGCGAGGATTATGTAACCAGACGGAAGGCACGATGGGCGATGAAAAATGTAGTCAGGTGACCTGACCAAGGACATCACGACAGGTATGGTTTCCCAAATAGGCAATTTTGACAATTAACACAGCGCAAGGAAGGTGCAAGCCCAGGCGCAAACGAAACAAACACGCAGGTTGAGTGTCCAGCGCGTGCCTTCCACTTGTGTAAATTATGTACAAATTATTCTTGGTGAGCAGTGTTCTCTCCATTTTCGGCGCCTCCTAGGTGAACAACTTACCACAATGATCAAACCAACATGTTCACTCTTGACCCGGGTCCAGTATCAAATTCACTTCTCTTTCACCACTCACTTCTGAACATCTTTATCATTATCCAAACAGAGTTTGAACACATTTCTTGTATACGGGGACTATTTAGGCCCGACCGCCGTTCCGGCATACTGAACCATCGTTTCTTGTATCGTCATCATCAACATCAATTCAGCATCGACAGCATACGGGAGCAAAACCGACACTTCTAGAACTCCAAACTATTCGCATCGTTATCCTTTTGGGCATTTGTATCGCCCTGTCGTTTCTATACCTCTTGATCAGCATCTCTATTCAATCTCCAGGACGGCCGTCTACTTGCAACACACGCCCACGTCCACGTCCACCATCATGGCCGATGATGAGCTGTGGTCCCCTGAGTCGGATGGCGGCGGTGCCATGATCTCAACGGACAATGACCACAACGTCTTGAGCAAATTTCCTTCTTCTGAGTCCAATGGATTGAATCCCTTCTGCCCTCCAATGGCCCCGGCTGACTCAACAGACGGAAGCGACGATGACACGGCTGTCTTTGGTTCAATATCCTTTTGCCCAGAGCCCGCCCCAGAAACGCCACACTGTTTCCTCAATGACGACGGCTTTCAGAATTTTGTTAAGCAGTTCAACCAGGAGCCTGCTTCTTCGGCCGCGAGCAAGTCTTCTGGTCAACGCGGCGGCTGGGTCTCCAAGTTTACCGAGGTGGAGCGTTTTGAAATGCTCAACCCCAACACGCCCGCCTTTGTTCGGCCCATTAACGTTCTTGCCGTTGGCGGCAGCGACCTGACGCCCCGCGACGACAACAACACAGTTGTGCCAGAGAACGAGCGGGAGCGCCGTCACCACCGGAATCTGCAAGCGCTCTACGATAACTACTGGGGCATAGAGTGGCGGCAGAACCGGCGGGACCAGTACAACGCCCCCGGGTCGCCGCTGGCCAATCGCTCGGGCCCTTCCAAAATGCTCGACGAGATGCCTCTCAATCCGGATCTTGCCTTCAAATTCCTGGATTTTGAC
Organism: Sporothrix mexicana; assembly: GCA_021396375.1. Lineage (NCBI taxonomy): Eukaryota > Fungi > Ascomycota > Sordariomycetes > Ophiostomatales > Ophiostomataceae > Sporothrix > Sporothrix mexicana. Next base: position 289,430 of record WNYC01000021.1, on the reverse strand, counting down.
CCGAGCATGCCTCCGCTCATGGACATGAGCGCCAGAAACCTGCGCCGTTTTGAAACCCGACCTTCCCCTCCCTCGGAGCCGGAGAGTGATGACAGCGACCCTTTTGCTTAGCCGTCAAAGGAGCTCACATTAACTTCTTCGGTTTCCTGTTGCCCCCAATGCAATGCTCTATTGGCTGGCCCGCAGAGCATTGGCCTTCAGACGCCCCTGATGGAGGCTTTCCTTCGTGTTGTTATCTATTTGTTTTTCCCAGCATGGTTTGTTATCTATTGTATGTACTGATTCTTTGTCATGAACACTGTCATCATATCCTTTTGTATATCGTATTGGTAGAGTCCTTGCCTTTGTTGATGTTTCCCTATTCCTTTTTCTTGTTTCTTCTTATTGCCATTTGAAACCATAAGCATCCAAAATCAATATCTTCAAATACTACGCTGAACTGTCCGTCATAATTTAACGTGACATGGTCTCTCTGCATTTGCGTACCAAACGCCGGCCGCTGGCTTGACTGGTAGATTAGAAAAAATGAATATGATAGCTATAGGCCCTACAAATTTGGACACATGGCCTAGCTACGACACCCATTCAAGCCTTTGCACCAAAAATCTACAAGTTGGGAGTGGCACATAATATTAGCTTTCACGCATAGAGGGACTAGCTTGAAACAGATGAAGACAAATAATAGCATGAGCTCTGGCTTTATTTAAACGTTTTTTTTTTGCATGCTATATGTTATGCTCCTTGCAGAAAGACGAGCATCAAATGGCCTCTGGTTGAAGCTGATAGCACACCATGGCGGCCGCAGGCGTACCTGCCAGACGACATGATTGTGCCATCACAGTATGACCTTGGCAGCCTCCTACACGACCGTTGTGCGGCCGGAATCATAAGACTTATAAGACAGAGCTGTGAAATCGACAGGAGTGACCTGGGATGCACAGTCAAGGCTGGGATCGAAGCTCGGACGGTCGTGAACGTTGCTGTTGTCGTCGTCGTCGTTGGTATCGTTTTGGCGACCAACATTGTTCATCTCAACGTCGTTTTGATTTCCGCGCTGGGTCTTGCGCTTGGCCCGTCTCTCTCGGTAGTTTCGGACCGGATTGACGATGCAGAGGAGAAGGAAGGCATAAAGCGCAAGGAGTACCAAGCCCAGCAACACGCCGATGAAGAAGAAAAGGACAATGTAAATGAAGACCATGGCAACTTCATCCTCCACCGACATGTGGTCGTTGGTGGGTGATAGGTTGTGAGGCGCCCTGCATGGACACACTATTAGTAGTGCACTCGCTCCGTAGATTGGGTCTCTGAAGGACGTACATGTCTTGTATTTGCTGGCGTCTGGATGCTGATGAAACTGGGATCGTGGATGTATGTGCACGACTTTGGGCGTCTGTCGATAGATGCCTATCGATGGATGTCTGCGTCAAAATCCACGAAGCAAGTCAGAGAGCTGCAAGGCGTTCTACTTATGTTTTTCAAGCAGGGGCTCCATATGATAGACTACGTACAGAAGGAAAGAAACGGCACGCCGTGGGGAAAGGGAAGGAGATTAGTAGTAATCCCCTCTTCGTCTCAAGCATGCCATCATTTGATAAGTGTATCGGCTACTCTGTCCCTCACTTAGCCAGGATAATAACCCAGGGGACTGCCCTCCGTCCAGCCTTGAGCCTTACCACGCTTTACGAAGAAGCGTGAAAATTTGATTTTATTCTCTGGTATTTACTGAGTCAGGCCCTGCTGCATCACCGAGCGTGCCTTTGCCGACAGTATCCGCCCACAGTGTCGTTGATTTTAGGTTCGTCGATCTAAAGGAGCAACCGGCCGCAGCGCTACCAGATTAGTCCATCACCATTACGTTTGTTCGATCTCGTGGTACTCGGTTAATATGTGGTTAGAATATGTTGTCGACTTGTACTTGCAATAGCCCTAGCAAATCAAACCAAATACACAAACCACAAGCTAAACATAAGGAGACGCCGCAACGATACATGGACGCGTGTTACCGGACCCTATCTTTGCTCTTACACATCTTCACCATCACGGGTCGGGGTCACAGCCTCGCTATTGGACCTACCGAAAAAAGGGTTATGGCCGGCCTCTCTCTCTACTCTGTAGCTACTTATACAGATACGGTGCATCATAGTTGCAACAGACTACATCTTGGTTGTACCTACAACTACAAATAAAATGGCCCGTCGGGCAGGTCGGCCAGGACACAAAATTCCCAAAATTACTGAAATCACATCTCTCCTCCTTATTTATCTCTATATCTTACACCATCGCTGATCATCGCGACATCACCCCGCAAAGTTCCATCCAGAATCTACGCCATCTCTCGAAAGTCTCATCAAAATGTAAGCCATGTCCGAAAATAACAAGACGAGCTCCTTAAAGCTGGAATTATCGTGTCTGGATTCTAACCATGCTGCACCATCCGAATAGGTCAACTGCAGCAGCGCTCGTTTTGCTCCTCCTAATCGGCTCCGAGGAGGGCGAGGAGGCCGGCGATGACAAGACCAGCAACAAGACTGTGGGCATCATCATAGGCTCGGTTTTTGGCGGTATCGCCCTCCTTATCTTGCTCCTATGCCTGTGTTGTTGTTGCAGTCGACGGCGCAGAGAACGGAGGGAGAGACAAATATACGGCCAGCCCACGAGGCAGGAGGAGAGAGCGCGGGCCCGCCAGGCCAAAAAGGATGCCAAAAGGGATGCCAAAAGGGATGCCAAGTTGCGGGAGGGCCAGGCACAGGAGCAACAGCAAAGACGGGGCTACAACCAGAAAGTCATGGCCATTTTTGCCAGAAATAACGAGAACAACGGGAACCACGACAACGCAAACGCAAACGCGAATGGAAACGCCGGCTTTGATGAGATTGCCGCCCAAGCTGGACTCCTTCCCGACCTTCAGAGACCTCCTGCTGCCATGTGCCATGTCCCCGTCCTCCCGGAACCCGACCCACTCGGCATTTACCAAGGACCAGCCTACTACCGCGAGAACGGACATGTCATTCCCATGCTCCGTGCCCCCACACCCGCCAATTTGAGACGCAATCCGTCCCTTCCAAACATTGCCAGCATCGGCATCGAGGACGTTGAAAAGAATGCACCAGGCGCAGGCGACGTGGACGTTCGTGAAGCTGAAGCCGACGCGGAGTCGGTTGTGTCTGTTCCGGAGAGAGAGCCTGGCCGGAATTATTCCATGTAACGAGTAGAACGGTTTTTTTGTTGGGTGGATAATACGACAATGGTTGTTCAGGTAGACAAATACCAAACAGCGCTTCAGCTTGTTCCATACTTGATGATGCAAAAAATTCTTGGTATTAAATATCGAAAAAAAAGAAATGACAAAGAACGCCGTAACTATGCAGTGATATCGATGTGGCCGAAGGATGCGCGCAAATGAAAACAATGAAAACATTACCGAGAGACGGGGTGTGTTCACCTCGACCGCCGCGCGGCCGACGATGACATGGGATCGCTCGTGTGGTTCGGGTTCGGCGTCACGACTGTGTCCTCGACCTTGCTGCCCAGAGCCTCGTCCAGCACTGACTGCGTAAACGAGACATCGTCCAGATCGCTGAAACTACTGCCGATGCTGGGCGTGGTGCCGATCTCGCTGCCCTCGCGGGAGATGCCCGATGCAGCGGCTTTGACGGCACGGACGGCCGGGCTGCGTGCCGACAAGGCCTGCTGCAGTCGGGGCGGCGACTTGATGCCGGGAGCGCGAGATGACTGGAGACGAGCAGCGGCCATGGCGCTGGCTGGAGAGGGAGCGCCTCCACTTCCGGAGGCGGCAGCAGCGGCGGCGGCAGCAATGGTCGGCGCTTTGAAAGCTTTTGTTGTAGGCGATGCCGAGGCGGACGATGACGGCGACGAAGAAGAGTCGGCTGTAGATCGTCGTGTATGGTGGTGCTGGTGACGAGCATGTTGGCGACTGCCGTGTCCACTTCCGCTGGCACCAGTTGGACCCGCCTTGGCGGCTGACTTGAAGCGCAAAAAGGCACCTTGATTCTCAGACTCGTCGCCGTCGGCATCGTTGTCGGCGTCGCCTTCATCTGACCCACCGGATGAGATGCCAAGACCAATCACACCAAAATCGCCTTCGGGACCTTGTGCCGTGCTGGCGCGCTGTCTGTTTGCTTGGGTATCTCGTGACTGCTGCTGGTGCTGCTGTGGAGCATGGCCTGGCGGGCGCCGGAAGATGCGCGACATGACAGGCTCAGAGGGCGTCGACGATGATGACGAGCCAGAGTCGGACGTGGCTGCAGGCGATGCGGGTTCGAATCCATCATCGTCCTCGTCTTCGCCCTCGTTTTCGCCGTCGCCTTCAGACTCCTCGTATGCGGCACGGCGGCCTGCTGCATCCGTCGGTCGTGCTGGACGTATGGGCAGTAGGGATTGCAGCCGAGCTTGCTGTTTTTGGACCGTTGCGGGTGAAAATGTCGGGTGGCCACGGCCAACGGGCGATACTGCTGCGTTCCGCTGCAGTTCTTTCTCAGGTGAAAAGGACGAGATCGTCTCGAGTGGTGGCCGCGTCGGTCGTGTCGGCCGGATCTGGCTGTCCTCCATGGACGGGCGTCGTGAACCACCGCTGCCGCCCACAGCGCCCGGTGATGCTCCTCCAGCGGCTCTCTGTGTTCTTGGGTGGGAACGGCTGCCCGCGGATGCTGTTCGACGCATCGTTTCGGCTGAAGCAGTTCTCCCGCCTCCGCCGCTCGACAAAGTCCGGCCCATGGCTTCGGAGGTTGGTGTCGTCGCAGTCGCAAAGCGGGACCCGCCCAGGCCAGCAGACGCACCTTGCCCGCTGACCAATGAGGGCGAGTTCATCGGCGAGTCTCTGCCTCCACTGCTGGCTCCGGCAACACCAGCGCCGAGCGTGGCCACCTTTCGAGTTTGTGCGCGGACCTGCGAGACGTGCCGTTCGGTGAGGATTGTGGCCTGGATGAGGAGGAAGTCGACGGTTGCATCGAAAGTCTGTGCACTGTGGGGTGTTAGTATGTTTCTTGAGAGATAAATGGTAGGGAAAGGGCGGCGGCTCGTACAGTTGTTCCCCTGAGAGTGGTTAGTATGAAGTCAATGAAAACGGCGGGGGAGGATTGGACCTACAGTCAATGTCGTTCTTGGATGCGCCTGACAGGATGCGCCATAAGGCGTCGTCCTTCTCCTTGTTCCAGTCGACATCGGGCGGGTCGACAAAGCCGTTGCGCGGTGCCGGCACGCGAATGTAGACAGTGTAGCGGGGCTGAGGCTCTGGCGGCGCTGGCGATGCCTGTTTGTGGCCAGGCTGTGCTTGTGCTTGTGATGAGCCACCCTGCTTCTTCGGCTGTGCCTGTGGGTCTTGCGACTTTTGCCGGCGCATCGCCGTCGATGAAGGCTGTTGAGGGATTTGGGGCTGCTCCTCCGGGGCAGGAACCGGATCGTCGGGGAAGCGCAGCGGCAGGTCCAGCGCCTGGTCGTGCTTTGGGTCGAAATCCATCGCGGCGGTGATCGTCGAGAGACGGGACGAGAAAGAGTCGAGGAGGGAGGCTCGAGAAGAACGGTGGTCGCAGATGTTGCTCGCGTGCGATTACGGAGACATCGGGTCGTCGTCGGAGGAGGGGGGGTGGGGGGGAATGCGTTCCAAGCTCAGATGGCTGCACCCTGTTGTCAGTGCGGCGTCGGATGAATATCAAGCTCTCAGACGCGCTGGTCTGGGGCGGGAAGACGGAGAGACGGAGAGACGGAAGCGCAGGCAGACAGTCGGCTGTCAAGAGGCGAGCGTGAATGACGAATGGACGAATGACGTTTCCCAACAGGTGAGGAGTGAGGTGAGGAGAAACAGTGGACAAGGCCTAGGACAAGCGCGGAGACGACCTCTAACTGGCTAGATGCCTAAATAATAGTGGAGACGGAAAGAGCTATCGTGGGGCGCTGGGGCATTTCCGGAGCCTTAAAGTCCTACTAAGGTAGGCGGCCCGGGCGCTAAATGTTCTGACATGAGTGGGCATTTTCAACGGTTTTCAGGAATGTTTATGGCTGACGGTGCCGTGAGACATCGTACATGTTTCAACACATAAACATGGTGAATGCAAACAAACCAGATAAAATTGAATCTGAATGTGCAAAATGGCCAATATGTAAACCGCAACGCTGGCTAGAATGCCAATGGTATCTCAAAAGATCAAACAGTAACAAGCAAGACCTGAAATTAGCAACAAAAATGAACACCAAAGATGGCTAGGAAAAGAACAAGAAAAGAAGAACAAGAGAAGAGAAAAAAAAAAAAAAAAAAAAAAATCCCAAATCTATGTGACAAAATGAAAACGGAAATTGTTGAAAGAAATTACATGTAAAGAGCGTCGTCCTCTGATTCAGTATGACCGCCACTTTCGCCGCCCTGGCCATCATGGCCCACGTCCTCTGCACCACTCATTGCATTGACCATAGCTCGGCGGAAGGGTGATGAGGAAGAAGATACTGCAGCTGCAATGTTGGAGACATCACCAAACAGGGGCCGGTTTCTAGACACAGTGTATCGAGTTGGCCTTGATCCGATGGTATTAAAGTCAGTGGTAGTGATTCTATCAATAACAGGAGGAAAATCCAAAGGAATGACAGAAAAGACGCGACTTTCATCCCAGTCACGCCGGATTGGAGGGCCCGGATATTCGCTGTCGTCAGGTGCATCGCCGTCTTCGTCATCGGAAGACGTATCAGACCTGTCGTCGAGATGGCTGCTGATGGTCTCCGCCACTCGCTCCTCGATTTCATCGTCATCGTCGTTGCTGGGCGTGCTGGCTGCTGCTTCCCTAGCTGCCTTGCGTTGCGCCTCCACCTGCTGCAGAACAAGCGCGTGAAGTCTGCGCAGGAGATGGACCTGATGCTGGTACTTCATGTAGTCTAAATGTGCCGTTTGATTCTGCTGGATCATGGCTTGCTGAGCGAGGATCTGACGCTGGTGCTGCAGTCTCTGCTCCTGGTAAGTCTGCATTATCCGATCTTGTTCTTGGCTCTGTCTTTGCAGCTCAAGCTGGTACTTCTGCTGCTGATAGTAGCGCTCGTACTGCTGTCTGGCCATCTCGTTTTGTTCTGAAAGAGGAACCGGAGGAATCGAATGGAGAGCTTCAAGTAAAGCGCCATAACCCTCGCTCCGGGGTTGATTGAGAGGCCGGCTTTCTGCCAGCGGGCTCCATGCGGATCCTGAAGTCAGGTTCGCCAGCGGAGGCAGCGTCGGCCGGAGCGGTCGGGGTGCAACAAGCTCAGTCTGGTCCAAAGATGGCAGTGCCAAGTTGTCCGGAATTGGTGCGCCAAAGCCGGGCTGTAGGCGCTGAATTTCCGGTGCATAGGGTGGTGGCGATGGAGGATAATCTGGGTGTCCAACTTCAGGCATACAGTTTTGTCGGGCCCGCTGAAGTTGGCGGTCATGCTGGTTATGTATGTGGAGAGCGATTGGGTCCGGGGCAGGTGGAGCATTGAAAACATTGCCAAAGTTCCGCCCAGTGTACTCAGGATCATTGAGCATTTCAGGGGGCGGGAGGTACATGTAGTCTGGCTCGCTGTCTCTATCGTATCTGTAGTGTGTGCTGGAACTGCCAGAAGTGCCTTCAGCTGTGCGACGAACGCTTCTTTCTGTTGCGGTCTCGAGTGGCGATAGCTGAGAAGCAGGTTCGCCATGATTGAAGTACAGAGATGCTCGGGATGTCCGTTTCCGTGCAGCCATGTCCCGCTGGCGTTTCTGTTCCTGTTTCTGGTCGACAAGGTCGCGATGCTGCCGCACGAGCTTCTCCAATGTGCGTGCCCCGTAGTCACTGACATTGTCGTGGAAACGAGCAGCGAAAGCTATGAACTTTTCGTGGAGCATGTTTTCATCCCGAAGCATCTTTGTGACATCGCCGCAACATATGCCAGAGGACAAAGGCGGCTGTCGACGGACCGGCTGCTTTGTGGCTTCTTCATTGGCATTTCCGGTTTCCACATCTGATGAGCCAGTGGATGACGTTGGCAATGTGAGTTTAGAGGAATTCTTGGTTGGTCTAGAGCCTGATTGTTCGGGAATGGTCATGATTTTGGATGCGTCCGCACGAGACTCGGACTCGTCAACAGCCGTGGCCTCTGCAAGAGAACTTCCAAGTGGGGCAAGTGTCCCGTCGACAGGAGCAGTCGTATCAGACAACGGGTAAGGGCTGCAAGGTCGAAGGGTGACTTCAACGGGGGTAAAGGGAGGACATGTTGTCGGGGGTCTCCGCGTAAATCGGGCAGTCATCATTGGCGGCTTCGAGGAACGTGTTTGGGCATCATGAGCTTCTGTATCGTGTGTTAGTGGGGGTTCTGGTTTGGGGAATAGAAGTTATGCTGTTGTGGTTCGTAGAATAGATATGGTGGCGCATATGATGACTGACCCGACGATTGCTGTGGAGGATGTAGCGGCCCACTTGCTGGTTGGGATGGAACCGAAAACCGTTGCCCGCCTTCAATAACAAATTGATCTGGCAACAACATTGCCGGCTGTTCAAGATGCTCTCTGTCCTGGGACTGGCCTGCGGCTGTATCCTCGGCAGCATTCTCAATTCCTTGAAAAAGTCTGTCAAGACGGTGCATGGCAAAACTCAAAGGTGAAGTTCCCGGAGCAACTGCTTGCAGTCCAGCACCGGCCTTCTCTGCAGCTTCACGAACCTCAGCAGCATAGACCCTCATGGCGTAACTGACCTCAGCGCGGGTTGGAAAGACTCCAGAGTAAGCCAGGGCACCAGTGGCACCACGCTTGGCGCGGATAGTCGACATCAACTGCACATTGCGGTCTAGAAATGGCTGTGCCTTCAAGAACGCTTCAGCCACACAGCTGGCCAGATCAGCCAGTGTGTTGTATATCATCCAAAAAATCTCCCGACCTTCGGTCATGGATTTCCTCAAAAAGCGACGCAGGCCAAAAGCCAACATAAGGGATGTTTTCTTGCAGCCGATGAGGTCGAGCACTGTGACAACGTGAGACGCGTCCGGCACCGGGAAATCGGAGCTGGTCTCCTCTGGATCGAAATCAAACATGTAGCACTTGTCGTTCAGGATGTGGAACACGTCTGCCCCGGTCGATGAGGCATCAGCGCTGTGAGATTGTTTGTATGACCACTGGTAGAAGACACATTCCGGTGGTGGAATCTGGCACATGTGCTCAAACGACGTGTTGAGACTCTCGAGGCTGTCGATGGCCACTTGTTCGATCTCAAGAGGGTTGGTGCTCGTCAACATGTATGCTCCGAGCCTCTCACGAATGTCTCGACAGAACTGAAGGTCTTCGTAACGCGTTGGATACTCCAGCAATCCCAACCGTCTCTTTCCATTGTTCGCCTCTGAGGTTTGCAAAGAGTGGATGGAGTGAACTGATGGCGACGGCTGCCCTGCGCTTCTTGAATAAATGGCTCCGGGGCTGTAGCCAGAATGTATGTCATGCGGTGTTACTGGAGTGGCTACCGAGGGGGCGTCTGATGTTGGTGTTGATGTTGCATCGGCATTTTCTGGTGTGAACGCATGGTATTCCATCTTGGCAAAAGATCAAAAGATGGAATACGAATGTCGATATTGATGTCGAGGTGCGGCAGTGATGCTTTTAATGGCACGCCTTATTAGATGTGGTATCCAAAAACGGGGCAGGGCCAGATAATAAGCAACAAATTATGGCAACCAATTCATTGCCTCGGAACAAAACACACCTCAATGTTCTAAGTTGCACGACACGGCGTTGAACGATAGTAAGCCAGCGTCGTATCGTTGGGAGAATCTGCAGGGTCCGCCGCAGCTGGTCGTGATATGAAGCAAAGTCAGTCGCGACGTAAGGATTGAGACAGACTCAAACCAATGCCGTTGAAGCGAAGCAACGAGGGAGCAGAAGTGACGGATCACTGAGGGATTGTAGATGTGCAGTAAAACAAAACGAAGGAGCAATAGGACCGCACTTGTTGATAACAAGCCGGCTTGTAACGGTCTGGGTGGAAATCGGAAACGGGTGCGGGGTGACAAATAACAAAGATAGATGCCTTTGAGGTTTACGGAAACTAAGGAGAACAAAGCCAGAAAAATTCTGCAAAGGAGCGGAAGCACGATGCTACTTATATCTGGGAATGAGAAAACAATGAAAATGCAATAAATACGGAAGGTGGCAGAAGATGCGAGGAAAACAGACACTCTGGGAAAGAGCGATGGGGGCCAAATGGCAAGATGTCCCGAAGTACAAGGGAAAGAGCGACTCCGGTATGTATGGCAGGGCATTGCATGGCAGGTGCGATACACAATTACTACGTATTACAACGTATCCGTACGTCGTTCTTTCCTCTTTTCTTCTTACGCTCTGAGAGCTTTCCCCCAAATTTTACAAAATAAAATAGAATGGTAACAAAAGGAAACAGCATGTAGGTGGGTGAGATGGGACGTGCAGCAAAGTGCAGCGTAGCCTCGTGTACTTGCTCCATAGGAAAGTGCCCGATGAGTAGGTGGGGCGCACGTTCTGGTGCCAGCGACCTCTCACTGTGACCGTCTTTCCTGCAGACACACTGCACGACGAAAGGTCAAGAGGCCCCTGTATCAGGCCGCTCACAGCTCGCCATCCCGTCCATGCAGTCTGTCCAACAGGCCGCTTGCAAGGTGAGGAAAGGGAATTCAAAAAGAAGAAAAGAAAAAAGAAGAAAAGAAGAAAAGGAGGCAAAAAGAAAAGCAAAACCGGCCGGCCAAAAAAAGCAGAACAAACAAGAAATTCCAGCCCCGAAGCCTCATTCGCCGCACTCGAACCTCCAAGCCTCGACGCCCTCCATGTAAGACAAGCCGCCAACTGTCCATCTTCTTCTTGTCTTGTGCCCGGTTTTGGTGATGGAAACAAACGCAGCAGCATGCCGTCTCCCATGCTCACCGCTGCCACCAAAGATGCACATCCGTCTCATCCACCCACATGCATGTACTTTTTCAGCACACAAGAAGAGGCAAGAAGACACAGAAACGCACAGAAAAGGCACACAACCACAAGCAACAGACATACACCACACCTTTTGATAGTCGGTTGTTCCTTTTGTGAGAGACGTCCCTCCATTTTTATCACCCGTCGTGCAGATATTCCTCCGAGCACGGGCACCCATCCACAACTGTTCAACAACAACAACCCGAATCCACAAAGCCCATCAGAAAGACGACCAGAAACGGCCAAACAGGAAAAGTGCAAACGCAGAAAGAATCAGACGGGATGTGACGAGCTGCCGCTGCGGCAGTCAATTGGCTGACTGAGGCGAGCTCGTGAGCAACCAGGCCGCAGGTGCAAGTTTGCAGGTCTTCTGTAGGAGCAAGCTGCGGACCTGTATGGGAGTGCTGCAGGTAGGAGCGGCGGCTACAGCATGCAGGTGGGTGCGTTGGTTGGGGCCGATGTCCAAACAGGGCTAGAGCGATGGCAGCACCAGCACACAAACAGACGCAGGAGACGCAGGAGACGCAGGAGACGAGGGAGACGCAGGAAAGATGAAAGGGACGAAGAGGAAAATTATACGCGAAATAAATTAAAGAAAAAATTAACAAGAAGAAAAGAGAATCTGTGATGAGGGAGAACCAACAGAAAGCATGGACGAAAAGGGCAGGCTGCAAGTGGCCGTCTCGTACTCCGTACTCCGTAATAAGGTGCAATTTTTGCCGGAAGACAACACATGGCTTCCCCTGTCTGATGGAGCAACAGGACGCAACGGTGAGGAGGAGTAGGATGTCAGCAGTGTTCATAATCTTGATCGTAACGTAGGTTTGTGGCCGACGGCACAATAAAATTCAAGTATGAAACGAAAAAAAAGGAAGTTTAAATTTCTAATATCGCCTGTCTCATGGATATATAACAGCAGATCGTGAGAGTGTCCATAGACATCCCGTGTTGTGTTGCCTTTCCCCTCGTTTTGTGTCACCAATAAACGCAACCATGATTCTCTTCTGTTTGTCTTCCCGACTGCAACTGTAGGACAAGTCATCTGTCATAACGGCATGTCACACCAGGCAGACAGCTCGTCCCTTTTTCTTTCAAAGTGACACCGCCCTGTCTCATTCCTCACTTTCTTCGTTCTCTTTCATTCTTTGTTCGCTTGCATAAATTTACCCGCCTTCTCTCGATATTCTCCCGCTCTTCGGCGCATCTTTAGTATCTCTGTTGGGTCTGTATTCATTTTCGTCTCTCTTCCGAGCCGACTGTTGGCCCCCATATATGTCCATCGCAGATAAAGGAAATAGTTCACGAGATTCTTGGTATGTAATGGCAGAAGACAATAGATAGGGCGGGTCTCAGAAGGGTTCACCTCCCGAAATACAAGCGCAGTTATCGGGGTAACTATTGATCAGACTGACCGACCGGTCAGAGCAAAAAAATTTCAAGGCCCGGCCGCATAAGGCCGGGCCAAGTGGCGAGCATCCGGATATGTACGTTGTTCCATAGAAAAAAATGGAGTCCGCCTTGTCCTCCCGGCCTCGTTCACCGCAAATTCTTTAGACTCTTGCCGCACTCTCTAGCTGATATCCTGGTTCTGGTACGGACAGTACTTTGGTATCCTCTGCAATTTATTCGCTACTCTTGCCTACCCAGTTCCCAAGTTTCTCCTAGCCTATCTCGGTTCTCATTGTCCGTGTGATAAAAATCGGCGCCCCACGGATTTGCGTTTCCCCCCTCATCACACAAATTAGGACCGCAGGGTGTGGATGGGCGGATCTCCTCTGTACTTGAAATCACGGAATACAGGTGAAGAGGAAGCCAACATACATATGCATTATGTGTGGGGGTATGCTTCCTCACCACACATTTGGTCTGGCTTCTTCTTGTGCAGGCGTTCCTATTCCTCTGAAAACATACAGTGGCGCATTTGGCTGATGATGAGATGCCGGTTTCTTCTCTTTACTGCCACCAGCTTTCCAGCTTTCTTACACGATATAATGGAGACATAACAAGCCAAATAGAGGCCACATGAGCAAGCCTCACTGAATGTACATCTCACAAAGTGCAGGGAAGACAACAGTACAAGATATTCGAACAAGAATGACATCTGACAAGCAAGGCAAGGAAAATAAAAGTGTTATAGTTATTTAATTACTAAGAAACCCATGGTAGTCCATACATAGTCAACGCGGTGTAGGTGAATATGCACACTATTTTTGTACTGTACTCGAGAAAAGACAGGATAGCCCAGCTAATGTAAAATAGAACTGAAAGCTGATGCTCTACATCTTTGGACAAATTAGCTGCTTATGGAGCCTTTCAGGGCGTCAGGACTGCCCAGGATTTCCTAAGCCATTTAGATTGGTTGACATGGCAGTTGTATGTAACGGCCAGAAGCCGAGACCCGGGCACAATGACTTTTGACAAGACTCCAATCCCAAGATCCTTCTACTAGTCCTTCCTATTTTGACTGCCGTAGCTCCCGCACTCCGAGCTTTGAGTTCGTGAGCTTGTGGACCAGACTCTAGCTGGACCAACGCTAGTCGTCGATCTGTGCATGAATTGGTGTGAGAACTGATGAATTCCAGCTTTGATCCTTGGTTGATAACATTTGAACTTTAATGTCGGTGACTCGTTGTATATCATCATGAGAGCGCTCAAGATATCCAAGATTTGAACATCCGATGTATCCAGAACCATGAGTACGTATTACAACGCGGCCTGGCCAAATTTCGTCTCAACTGTGAACTGGTAGGACAGACAGACCGTGTGCCACTCTGGATTGTGTACCTTTGTAGGTCGTACTTCCGTACCTCAGCTCCAATACTACCCCCCCGCAGCACCCCTCAACGCCTTGATTCAGCCCTCAACAAATGCAACTTTGCAGAATGGCGGTGAACATCAAGTTTTCTGCTAACAAAAAATTAATCAATGCAATATTTGACACTCCTGCACAGTGATTTGTAAAGAAATCGTGGTCTCTTTTGTATTTAACTTTGCTGCAAAGGCTTCCATATTTCCTTGTTAATGAAGATGGTGGGGTCCAACCTTTGCGCGCAACCGATCAATCGGTATGCAAGTGCTAGGAAGAGAGAAAGGATGATAACGTAAAATCCCGCATTTTCATCACAGATTTCAGCCCGTGAGAAAGTCCTTTCTTTGACCGGTGAAGATGTCTCTCAGCTAAGATGCCAAAGCCCTGGACAATGATGTTATTTATCACAATTCTCGAGCCTTGTTTCTGGGATTGAATCGCCTAACCGGGCCCATTTTTGCGGTCCGGGGCGGTTGTGGAGACACACTAGGATGGGCATCTTGGGACGTCATTGAGGATTAACTCCAAGACGCCGCCGAAGGTGTCCATCAAGAAGTGGTATTACGGAGTCTGGACGACAAAAGTAAACAAGAAGGTGAACAGCACGACAATTATTGTAGAATTTGAATTTTCTCCCAGTGACAAGTGCGAGATACCCCTCTCGGCTGGCTCTGATGCGCGAAAAGTGAACGAGGTTAATGCGAGGTAAAAGATGTAAGGGAGCCATGGAAGTGGTACTCTCCGTTGTGTGTTGATATTCGCGCCATAACATCTCGACGCGAGCGATGGTAAAAACGGGAGGATCTGTACCACTAACAACACGGCAACTCGTGAAAGCCGAAAAATTCAAGAGAATTAAAACAATTTCGCATTGAGAAGCTGGAAGGGAAGGGAAAAGAAGAAAAAGATACACACAGGACTCTGGCTTCTCACTTTTCCTCTTTAGATCTAGCCTTTAGCCCTTTTCCTCCATACGGAATCTTCCCAGCCAGGTCCACCCACATCTTCTCCCACCTTGCTCCGAACACGTACAAATTTTACGTCCTTGTTGTCTCTCCCTCTTTCTTGTTCAGTCGTTCTCTTTCCTCGCTTCCTGTTAAGCTAGACCATTCACCAAGGAGAGGATCCTATCACCCAGCAATGAACTGAGTCTTCAGCACTCCAAACTTTTGTTTTCTGCGAGCAAGTGCCTGTGTTCCGCAAGATGATTCGAGCAACTACAGATAAAACTGTTGACTCTGGTGGTAGCTTCTTGAAAATTTCTTAAATATTTCATATCCTGTGCGAGTTCAAACTCGTCTTGCAGCACTCTTCTTATTTTTCTCTTCTTACAATTAAGAAGCTGCACGTCTTGCAGGCACTGAGGGCTAGAGCCTCACCGCCTTAATATATATAGCCTTAACCTGTTTTGTTTTTCGTGTCCAGCATCGAGCTCTCCCTTGCATCTTTGCTGGCACTCCATCAAGCCTCATTGATATTGATAATTATTTCTCTTTCTATTTCCCAGTCGAAAGACATTTTGAAGCACTTTTCGGACTCTTCGTTGCTTCATGACAAGCGCTGTTTAAGACATCTCTCACACGCCTTGCGTGAATAGGCTGCCTTCTTCTCTTTCTCGGCCTCCCTTACTCCCCAAATAGTCGGCAGAGTTGGTGGCCTGGCGTGCTGACGCGTGGGATATGGAAAATCACTTCCCTCTTTGCCTTGGATCGGTAAGACATTTGTAGACATTTCGAAGCAAGAAACCGTCGATGAACAAGTAAAATGGGAAACAACATGTGCAAAGTGGCAGAGACACATGACCTGACACAACAAGCCACACTCTGAATGTTTGGGTGTTCCAGGATGTTGTCCAGCACTAAGACTGCTATTTTGGGTCACAAATTCCTGTAGCTTCAGGGTAAGCCACGCTTCGACCGCTCGCTATGGCCTACCTAAGCCCTGCCTTCTAGCGCTTCTGGCGTGTTTCATGTCCACTAATTTGGTTGTCTTGTGTCTTTCCCTCACCTTAGTTAAATCCATCATCATGACGCCAGGGAGGCTATTGCGTAGAATGCTCGCGCAGCTCACCACGCGGGGATGTAAAACAAAGCCCACGCTGTGGATAAAGTTGCCATGCTCCGTTTTGTTGATTTATCTCTCACCTTGCAGGTCGTAGCTAGTTTCGTTTGACCAAAAGTCGTATCAGGCATTTTTCGGTCTTCTCTGTTTCGGAAGGCACACAGACAAAAGAGGAAATTGAAGAGTCGTTCTTTCCTCTTTCGTCTTGATGTGTCTTTCTGTATTTGAGCCATGCCCTCTTTCCTCAGTTCGTTCGCATATGCCTAGCTCCTTCCATCCGCTTCTGTTGACGTTTTTGACTCTTTCCTCCAGTTTCTACATTTGCTTTGATTCCTTTCTAGTATTTTGTCATAATTGCGCGCCCAAGTTGTTCGCTCCTGCATCGAACAGGCACGTGGGTCTGCTCATTCCACCCTCAAATCACTGTCAGTACCGGCGTGTCTTTTTTTGGTCATCTTTCGATTTGTCCTTTCAAAGTCAAAGCCTTCCCGGTTCTCGTGTAGCCACCGTCCTTTCCTGTCTTCTTCAACTAGCATTTTACAATCAGAAGGTATGTCTGTTTTTCCACACACGGCCGGCACAATATCAAGACCATTATCATTTATTGACACGCAAAGTCACACACGCTGTTTGCCGCCCATCTCCGACGCCCGCTATCATGGATGACGAGGGCGGGCAGGGGCCTTTGCGACGCGATGAAGCAACATCCGCACTCTCTCCACATCAACAATACTTATCTATACTGGAGACCGGCACTACTCCTGATGTCTATGCCAGACATAGTTCCGTCCTCCCTATTTACCAGAACCCATCAAGCCGTGGCGTACCCTTGCCATTGCCCCGCGAGATATTGAAGCACCAGTATCCAACAGATCTCACGATTGTCGACGCGATCGGCCGACTTCGACTGCGCGATGATGCACCACGGACGGGTCTTAGACTGGAAGCGACGAGTGGGATGCTTGCCGGTTGGGACTCTGGTCGACGTGCTATTGACTTGAAAGACGCAAGGAACTTGGCAGGCCAGCCATCTCCTCCGATATCACCAACGTCCGACGACGTGCCTGATGATACCACTCTTAATCTGGAGGAAGAAAGTCTGCCGAATCACATCCAAAACATGTCGTCCGGTCAAGCTGGCCAACACAGAAGCAGCCCGATGAGCCCTTCGATTTCGACATCCTGGCGTAACGACACATTCCCCTCTGGCTTTGGCACGTCTGGGGCTCCTGATATACTGCTTATGACGCCAGTAGAAGGACTCGATGGTGAGCCGGACAGTGCTTTCAATGATGGATCTATGACGTTCACCCTTGCTGCTGCCCCTTCGACCCCGATGCAGCCTGTCTTCAAACAAACCTACAAGGAGCCGGGAGATGCTGCTTCACGCAGTATCCGGACAAGATCAACAGGAGAGCTAGAAACTGCGATAGAGACAGCCGCTAGGTTGATTGCTGATGCTCGTGCAGCTGTCACAGCAAAATTTGATCAGGGATCGGAGACAAAGTCTTCTGAAGCAAAGCCTTTAACTCGGGATGACGACAATAAAGACACAACAAGTGCTCTAACTGATCGTCTGTCAAGGGCCAGTCAAACAACATTCTCTTCTGCATCCTCTTTCGTCGTTGTCCCGTCGCCATCGATGGCTTCGGCCGCATTCAACTCTTCTCGCCCAGATGACGTTATTTCTCACGCCACAAGCGACGGTAGCACGACTCACACCTTTGCTGGAAACATGAACGACAGTACCGGTCCGACCATCAACCTCGACAACAACACTGATAGCGATGATGGGAGTGGTAGTGAAAGTGAAAACGAAAAAGAGCTCGAGACCCTTCTTGTGAACGTGGCCGGGACAGTGGACGATGTCAAAAGCCCGGCCAGAAGCACCGTCACTGTGACTCGGAAGAGCTTCAATACACGGGTTGCCACCTCTGTTTCTATTTCTGTGCGCGAGGTTGAAGTTCACGCTAATATACCAGACCCCACCGCCACTTCTCTTGACCCGAATCTCAACCACAACAATCATCAGTTTTTGGCCGAGATTTCTCCAGAGGCGTCATCCAAGACTGCTAGTCAAGCCCCTCAATCGCAGCCAATAGCCCCTCTGGGTCGGCTGCAGCTACATCTACCACACAATTCACTACTCACGGACGGAAGCTTTCCTCTTCCCACACAAGACGATTACATTCGTGCAATTCTTGCCTGTGAGGAAGACACAACAATCGCCATGGAGCTGAACCGCAACCAAGCCCGCTCCACGGGGCTTGCAGGCAACGAAGAGACATCACCAGATGCCTACCATGCCCACAACCTCGGGCCAACTTGCAGTTGGGCACCAACCTCCTTTCCCAAGCCCACCGCGGGTCATTTCTTGAAGTCAACACACATCGATAGGTCTGGCCCGAGCTACAGAGCCCCGGTGGCGATGCCGTACATTGAGCACTCCGGCGTCACCGACTCTCCGCTTGGCATGCCCGTGGGTACGCGGGTGATCAACTTTTTGCCCGACTTTGGCTCGAACTCACCAGTCCGTTGCTTCCTACACACGACATGCGATGGCCCACCTCCTCCAGCCATTCCCCTTCCTACCCTCGACTCTCTCCCTTCGTTTGGATCAGCCACGACTGCAGCTCGTGTGGTGAGGCTTCCATCTGAGCCTGTCCCAATGCCTCCTCCACCCCGTCTTAGCCAGTGGAACGCCCAGCGTGCAGAGTCAAGCAACAACAGTTCTGCTGAAAATGCAGACAACGACCCTCCCACCAGTCACTACCAAACACGCCTCATCACCATCGTGGAGCATGCTGCTTACGCCGGCTCTTACAAGGAGTGGTCGCACACATGCATCGCGCTTCACCAGATTGCCGGGCTCGTGACGGGCTCTCAGGTCGAGGCTGCTGCTACAGGTCTGGCCAATCTTGTCCGCCATCTCATTCACAACTGCGAGCGCATGGGCCTTTTGCCCCAGTCAGTCTACGACGCGAACTATGCGGCACAACCAGAGCCGAGATCACCCCAGATCCCGCTTGTTTCCCACTTCGCTAAGCAAGTTTTCTGGGCCAAGTTTGTTGCACTTGGCTTTTCGATCTTCAGCGAGCATGCGCTTCGCATGGACTTGGCGGCTGGAACCAGCGAGTGGGCACGCAGCATCCCCGAAGCCGGCATCGTCGATGCCCTGACTGTCCCAGACCGGTCACTTATTACCCAGCCCACACCACTCACAGGCAAAAGCTACCGGATGAGCAGTGGTAGCAACGCAAGTATCCTAAGCATGACCACTGAGTTTTGGTGGCGGCACGGCCGGGGACGAAACAATGAGTGGGACGAATTCCTCCGCACCTACGAAAAGTACGAGAAAGAGCAACGAACTAAAAACGAGTCTGAAACCGACAACTTCCCCGATTCTATCCCCCATGACGATGACACTCGCCTGCCCTACGACGACGACGAGTCAAAGTATGCCGACTATGAAGCCTACAAGGATTTTGGTAAGGACGAGTCCTTGACCATGCTTTTCGACATGGCCGATGCCCTGCATCCCGAGAGCGATCATGGCAATGACGCGGCCACTCAAAGCCAAATGACTGCCAAGGAGAAGCTCCTCGCCGAGCATAGGTCCCTCAATCTCATGGCCCAGTTCACCGCAGTTCGTCTTCGCGGTGGCCTGCATGCTCTTGCCAGCATTTTCTACGGCCATGGCAGCGACCGCGGCGACGTCCCCGATCGACCGGATGCCAATTTTATTCTCAACCGCATCGAGTTCAACATGCTGCTGGCCATGGCAGACGACACCGTCGACGCCTATGGACGACTCCTCAACTGGCAACCGCGCGACGGTCCACTCTCGCACACTGGCATCCGTGCCATGCACCAAACACTTCTCAAATACTACAAACATCCTCTCGAGCTTTACAGTGCTGACAACTAGGCCAGTACGGAAGATCGTCAAATGTATCGAGACATTAGTATGGGTGGGCATTTCTCTGTGGCTTTGCCAGGACGACCTGCCACAGTGTGTTCTTTGTATATTATTATTTCTGTTTTACATATCTGTCATCGTACACGACGATCCGCATGGGGGGCATATCTACTGCAACATAGCATTTTATCTTACTTCTCAATTTAATAAAAAAAATTAAAAAAAAATGCAACTTTAATCGGGGGGTAAAATTAGAAAACTGTGAGGAGTTTTCACGTGCTCGTATTATGACGTATTTGGGAGTTGTGAAAATGGCAGAGTTGCCTCCTCTCGCCGCAGTCTTTTCGTCCTTATTTGACCTTTTCTTCAGTCTAGTAATGGGTGGCCCAGCATCAAATGGCTTTGCAAAAGCCAAATGGTGCACGGGATTGTGCACGGGACAAAAGTCGTGAACCTAAAGCTGGTGTTAGTCAGGAGGCTACAGCCAATCATAGTGCGGGGTCGTATTTTGTATCTGCCTAATTAGGAAGTACACTACTAAGAACTACTTCACATCGTGCGCCAAAGAGAGACCGGATGTCCGATAAAATACTTTCGACTACAAAAGGCGATTTTATTTTGCTGTATTTGCTATTTCACTGCTTGTTCTTTTCCAGAATTGTTATTCTGCAAGTTTATCTTATGTGGGATGTCGCTTTGTTTGAATTTGACTGGAACGCGTGCTTGACCTCAACGGCGAAAGCGACAGTGTAAAATTGCTGGAAGACATGCAGCCACTCTCTCTTTCCATATAATTAAGTGCTTAGCGAATGGAATCGTACAGAAAAGAAAAACTAGCATACCAAGGTGCCGTAGAGAGCGATTTACGAGAAGCAAGGTGTGCACATGCTCAAAGTGAGTAAGCAGCGCACGAGGCCTGGGGATCGCGATGGAAAATATTGACTTTGTTGCGTGCAGAGATTGGGGAGGGCTGGAGCTAGTAGATTGTGAATGGTGGGTAGATGTGGGAGGACGCAGAGCAAAGCATGTGGTAGAGGCAAAGTCTACTGTAAAAGAACTACAATATCGTGAATCCAAATTTGGGGTGCATCAAAGTTAACGAGGCGAAGGAGAGACAGAAACTACGAGACGCCGGCGTCACTGAGAGGAGCGCTATCCCTGAGGTCGGAAGGCTAGCTATTGGCTTGGTTAAGTGCCGGTGCATCGTCATGATTATGCATCGTCAAACTTATTTAGTTTCTTTCGAAAAGGCTAGAAAGCATCTTCCATATGGCCTCTCCAGTGGCTATGATTAATGGCACATCCAAATCGTCTATATCAACCCGGCCGTCCCCCCAGGATCTGGGATGTGGTCTCTTCCTCTCTCTTCCTTCTTTTTTTCTTTTTCCTCACCAACGTCCAAAACACGGTTCGGAATCACCAAAAAGTTTTTGCACACACGCACAACTCACAACGCACACCGCAACAAACTTTTCAAATTCTCAGCTTCTTGGCCTTTGGTCTACCAACAAATTCACGCGTCTCTTCTTCTCTTCCTTGTCATCTGTTCTACCCCTTGAATCTTTTCTTCTCTCTTGAAATCTTTCAAAATGCCTTTCTTCAAGCTTTTCCACCGCCGCAACTCCAAGGCGTCGACTGACAACCTCGGCGACATTGTCGACGATTCGTTCTACTCTACTCTTCACAAGAAGGCTGAGCGTCACCGCAAGGACCTCGCAGTTCAGCTTGCAGAGCCCGTGTCCGTCGTTATCCGCGACGAGAAGTCCTTGTCGGACAGCTCTTCCACCATGGCGAGCTCCTCTGCCTCTGACGAGTTTAAGGCTGCGAGCCTCGACAACATGTCCATCTTTGGTTACATGGATCTCTTCGAAAAGCACATCAAGTCCCACGAAGACTATCCCATCCGCCCCGTGGACAAGCACAACTACATTTCTGTCGCTCAGGACATGGCCGTCGCCAAGTACTACCGCCAGGAGCCCATGTTTGCGTCTGCGAGAGAGGCCAGCCAGTTCTTCATGAGCAACCGCTACCAAAAGGTGCTCAAGGACATGAAGTCTGATCTCCACGACGAGGTCCTGCGCACAAGCAAGCGTCCCACGCACTCCAAGGTCGCCCACTGCACCAAGAAGCCCAAGCTCGAGACCATCGAGGAAGTGCGCGAGCCCAGGGAGGCCGTCCAGCCTGCTCCAGTCAGCGTCACTCACGAGGAGGTTTTGGAGGCACAGAAGGACAAGCCTGTCCGCCGCTTTGCCCTCGAGAAAGCGCCCCAG
Source organism: Sporothrix mexicana (assembly GCA_021396375.1). NCBI lineage: Eukaryota > Fungi > Ascomycota > Sordariomycetes > Ophiostomatales > Ophiostomataceae > Sporothrix > Sporothrix mexicana. The sequence goes on along the minus strand of WNYC01000021.1, from coordinate 267,453 downwards.
CCTGAGCCAAAGTCTGAGCCTGTCGTCACTGTCCAGTCTGTTGAGGTCGATGACTACTCTGACCTCCCGGACTTTGAGGACTTTGCGGGCCGCCATGACTACAGCGACAGCGAGAGCGATGATGGCTCTGACACAGACTCGCTGGTGGGCGACGACTTCGCCTCCTCGTCTGGTGTTGCCACTCTGCGCGGCGGCATGGGAAGCATGGACGATGACGATGACGCCTACTCTCTGGCGTCCATCGAGTCTAGTGGCTCTGACAACGCCAGCACCGCCAGCCTCTCTCGCGTCTCCCTAGTGCTTAGTGATATGTCCGAGGGCGCCATCCCTGTCGGCGACGACGCCTACAACTACTACGTCGCTCAGGATGACGTCCAGAACCCAGCGTTCACTCGCACCTCGTCCTTTGAGTCTGTCCTCACTTGCTCGTCTCTGGAAACTCACGAGTTTGGGCGTGAGTGTTCTTGCTTTTCTGGCCTCGGCTCGGTTTTTCGCCGGGCCTCTCGTCACATCTTTACTCGAAATTAGCAACTTGGTCACCAAAACGTGTTAAGAGGAAGAAACTCGCCCAAGGACGCTGAACGAGAAAGAAATCCAAAACCATCAACAAACACCAAAAAAAGTTGAAACCACCAAAAGCACAAAAAAAAACTGAACCTGGGGTGACTCCCAAACGTATACCCAAAACAATCACCAAAAAAGTTGAAAACACAAAAAACACAAAAAAATGAACCTGGGGTGACTCCCAAAGCATACCCAAAACAATCACCAAAAAACTTGAAAATCAACAATCTCTTACAAAAAAAGAATATGGAATGGAAGGGATCTAGTTGAACTGGGAATTGATTTGCTGCTTGTTTTGTTTTATCATTTGCTTTCGGGCCGGATTGTTTTGTCCTTTTCTGGTTTTGCTCTTTTTAACCATTGTTGTCTCAAAGTTGATGGACCTTTGAGATATCAAGTTTGCCAGTTTGTTTTCAAGTTAGTTATATCTTTATAATTGGACATTTTATTTCTATTTCTTCATGACTACTTGTGATATGCATATGTGACAGTAGCAAGTATGCCTTTTTATCCTCACACTCTTCGTGATGTCAACAAAGGATTCAAAATGACCACCTACTCTTAGCACATTTGGACCTAATTGATCGTTTTTCAGCAAGCAGAATATGGCAAAGAAATTCTATTTATCCCTTAAAATGCCCCAAGATGCCCCTATTGTCCACTCTGACCATGACAGTCTGCACAGAAACAGCCATTTCCATACCCAGCAGTATTCAGCCTACTACTATTTTGATTCTCCACTACATAATCATTTTCCCTGACAGCTGTCCATGAAGGTTGGGCCGTCCCGAGTATTGCCTGGTTCGGGTGATGTATGTAGTCGGCGGTAATGTTGTAAAACTGTGGAGTTTGAGGCGATTGTGGAGACTCAGATGGTGGTCCGGCCTGAGACAGCGGCCGGTCTTGCAAGTGAAACTGGGATACAAGCGGTGGAGGAGACATGAGTGGTCCGCTGTCGTCTAGTGCCGGTGTGTCTCTGTACGGAGCTTCATCTTGGGGTGGAAAAGGGTGGTGGTCTTGGCCATGAGGCAAATTTGTAGGCAAATTTGTTGGCGAATAAACAGCGCCGGCGTGCAACGTCGGAGTTCTTGGCGGTACGGTGTCAATATAAACGCCTCTGTTATCATGTCCGCCTCCGGAGTAAGACTGTGCATAGTCGTCGTTGCTTGCATCTTGATCAGGCATCAAATCAACGAGAGCTTGTAGGGGAGAAGCATATAGTGTATGCGGAGTGTGTGTGTTCGCATACGGCTGGGAACCGTGGGCAGGCAACGGCCGCACCTGTGTTGGCAGAGGTTGGTTCTGCATCTGCGGGGGCAACATGATGTCCTGCGGTGCCAGTGCGGGGTCGTTCTCCCACCGCCAGTCCTGAAGTCGCCGCAGCTGTTCAGCTTCGCGCGCAACGCGCCACATGGCCTGCCTTCTCGCAGCCTCGTCGTAGTCCTGTATCTGCTGCTCGTTGGCGCGTTGCAGCTGGTCGCGCTGTTCCTGAATGATGCGGGCGCGGCGGGCTTCGCGAGTCTCTGGAGGGGGGAGAGAAATGCTCCGGGTGGGTGCGGAGGTGGGTGTCGTTGTGACGGAAGCGAGAGCCGCCGTGACGGCCGTCGTCAAAGCGGCAGTGACAGCCACTGTGACCTCCACAGATGTTGCGTTGGTTGCACTTTCCTCGCCCGGCAATGTGGTAGCCTCCGCGCTTACGGCAGGCGCAGTCGATGTAAACGTAAACGACCCACTGCCGGAAATGGCAACAGTATTGTCAAAGCTGTTGGCAAACTCGTCGGTCGTCATCGGCCGGATCGTCGACCCAGGACCAAGGAACCACACATCGAGGCCGAAGCGGATGACGTTGTCGTTGGGGCGAAGTTCGCGTATCGAGTGGTTCTGCCGGCGCATGGAAGCTGTACGTGATCGTGTATTTGGGCAAGATTGTGTTGCCGGCGTCGGTGTTTGCTCCGGAGGCGTCTGTTCAGACGATGTCTGCTCTGATCTCGTTCTCTTGTGTGCTTGGTCGGACCCAGCATCGGTCCTGCGTTTTCTGGACGCGGGCTTGGTGTTTTGGCCGTCATGCTCATCCTCTCTGCGCAGACGTGGAGGGTCTGTTCGAGGCCCATATGGCGCGGGTGTCCGTTCGGCGACGATTTCTCTCCGTGGTGGGCGGTACGGCTGGCTTGGTCGTGGCTCAGCACGGCCATGGTCTTGGATTGTCTGTTCTTGTCGTGGCTGTCCATTATGAGGACGGCCCTGTGGGGACTGCCCTGATGTTCCTGTCCGGCGAGATTGCCGGACTGGCTCTGGTCGGGGTGTCCCTTCTCCTCGACGATCCACCTTCCACGGAACTCGAAACTGTTCTCTGTCGTATGGCTCTTCGCAGACACAGTCAAACAGTTGATGTGACGACGGAATGGGATAGTGCTGGCTGAATCTCGGTCCGTTGAAAGCGGATGTTGCTGGCCATCTTTCCGAGTCCCTGTTTCCAGGCCAGCTGGCTCCTGATCGAATGTCGTACTTGACTCGAGGCGGATGTCGAATATTCTCTGGATAAAGAGCTGCCGATTCACTATCGTGATTTGCCATCGACACAAAATGCCGTGGTGGTTCTCCGCATGGCAGCCAAGGAGTGCGTCTTGGCCACTCATATGGGTCCAGTGGTCGCAGTGGCACTCTTTGTCGGGGGCGAGGGTCATCAAGCTCCGGTTTCTGGTAAGGCCAGTTATGATCTGGGATCTTGTCCTTGAGTCGCCGTCCACATTGTTGCTCTTGTTTGGCTTCGAGCTTGATGTCCCCCGCCTCCTGTTTCCACGAAACGTCTTCGTCTTCCATCACTTCTTGTTTCACACGTTGCCCTTCGCCTCGTATGCTACGATTTTCTCCATCTCGATCAGCAGACAACTCCGGACACTCAACCAGCGTTGGCGGATGAATTGAGGACGGCGATCCCCCTGGAAAGGCTGCCTCGCTGTCCTCGCTGTCTTCACGCTTGATTGTTGACAAATGGGGATCCATAATGTTGACTGGAAAGGTGAAGACAAAAATGTAGAAATTGAAAGGTGTGCAAAGTGAAAATATGGAATGATGTACATGAAGCGAGATATGCCAAATGGGCATCTCATCACTCAAAGTTGTGATGAGTGCCGACGTTTATGATCTTTGTATCAAGGGTCATTGTTCTAGTACATAGTCCTAATGCCACTATCGATTTTTTTTTTGTTTTTTTTTTATCAGCGTAGCAAATGAAAAGCAATCGATATGGGGGCAGTATGGGGGCGATCCGGGATATCGAGAAAAAGAGGAGGCTGAAAATAGGTTTTTATTTGTTTGTCTGTATTCAGCAGCTCTTACTCTTTCCATGGTTGGTTATCCAGCTGCCTTTTGGCTGCTATATGTAAAAATTTCCCAGCGGACACGGCTGTGTGCATTAGCCAGCTGAAGCTGAAGAGGTAACAAGTGGTAGGAGGTTGGAGGCCAAATATGCTTTCTTTTTCGGATGTAGCTCCGAGAACTCCGCGGATGGCGGAAAGCGGGCAATAATACTCGACACAAACAGCGGTGACCACATTCAATGCATGGTCGGCGGTCTCATTTTTTGTATGAATTCAGCAAATCAAATACATCTAACAAAACGCCACAGAAAAGAGAAGTTGCAGAGAGTGGCCCATTGAGGCAGGTGCCCACTCACACAGTGGGAGACAGACAAAAATCTACGAGTATATGTACAAACGTGCACGCAAGGGAAGAAAAACTCGAGCGAAAATGCAGCGGACAAAGCGGATGTGCTGCCGGGTCCGGAACAGTCAAGTACGACGCAGACGGCGGGCTGCATATTCTGTTGGTGCAGCGATGACGGGGGGTTGGTGAGAAAATGCGAGAGAAAAGAAAAGAAAGGAAGGCCACATTGTTGCAAAAAGAAAGCAAACGGACAAGGTGGGGGCGAGGAGGATCGTAAGTGGGAGGAAGGATGGGAGAGCAGGACAAAAGTATGTCGTACGACTTATTAAATAGAGAGGTCGAGGTCGGACAGAGGCCGTGGTGAAACAAAACATGCCCTGTATATACCGTAAAGAAAAGGATGAGGTTCAAATAAAAGAGTGGGCATCGATCTGGCTGTCGGGGAATTTAGTGAAATACGAAAGGAAGAAGTAGGATTTTGAGCACGAGAAAGTACGACGCATATGGCAAAGATACGACAGCTGGGTGGGACACAAACAACAGGGGAAGGAGCGGAAAGAGGAGAACATGTTACCATCACACCATTTTGGGGGACGGGAACTGGGCCAAGGTCTCGCCGGTCTCGTGCGTCCCTTTTTCTTTTTGTCACTCTATTTCTTTGATAGGCAGCTAATGACTTTCTTCTCATATTTTCTTGTACGAGCGTGGCTCGGGCAGCCGACCTACGGCCGTCTGCTAGAAAGGTAAAAAAAAAAAAATAAACAATACGATATACACTCGGAGACACGTTTTAGAGAGCGAAACGGCCAGACCCATAAAAGAATCACCTCTAACGAATCAAATCAAATTCGTGTCAGGATTGGTGAAAAGAGCGGGTCGATAGTGGAGAGAAAACGACCAATGGGAAGGCTTCGCGCAAGTTCTCGGAGTTCCTTAAGGTTTGTTTGCGAAATAGTTGCCATGCTTTATTAGAAGAGTATCACAATGCGGCCAAGGGAAGTTAACAGTATGAGGTGTACTATTTACATACACTTCAGTGATGCCCAGTGACCTGCTGTAACTGCTCTCCACGATACTGACATGATTATTCGATCTACCTCCATGACTCCACGTGTGTTTTTTTTTACTGAGATTCATGTCGATGCTTTTCAGTCGGCAGTTCGTTCTTCAAGTACCGGGGATTTTCCCCAGGTTGTCTATATCACGTTTAGATCATCTCGTCTTTAGCCATTTCTTGCCGCATCCGTTCCGCTATCAAAGGGCATTCCCTATCTAGAAATCAATATCAGGCGCTTACGAGGCTATTTTAAATTTATATTGGATGGAGGAGATATCTGGGCGACAGCATTATATGAACGACGGAGGGCCTGTCGTCTATGGCAGCTAAGGTAATTTCATAGTCAACAATCTACGAATCTTCCCTGGCAACATCAAGATGAGGTCCATTCTTTTCTCGGCGCTCCTTCCCCTCGTCCCCGGCTCCTTGGCCGCCGGCATCCTCCGTTTCGGGTGCTCGAGGATCACAGTCGAGCGTCTCGATCCACTGGTGACGCCCGGCCAGAATCCGTCGCCGCATGTGCACCAGGTCGTGGGCGGCAATGCCTTCGCGGCGGCCATGAACCACACCGATGTGGCCACGCTGGCGGGTTGCACGAGCTGCTCGTTTAGCGAGGACTTTTCAAATTATTGGACGGCCAACCTGTATTTCCAGGCGCGCAACGGCACTTACAAACGAGTGCCGCAAATGTCCAACCGGTTTTTGCGAGGGTCCAACGAGGGCATGACAATCTACTACTTTCCCGAAGATTTGCGGAGCAACGTCACGGCATTCAAGCCCGGCTTCCGCATGCTCGTGGGCGACGCGGCGCTGCGGACGCCCCAGGGCCACACGCCGAAAAACTGTTTCCGGTGTTTTACGGGTCCCAACTTTGCGGGCGACAATGCGGCGCCGTGTGCCGATCCGACGCTGGACACGCCCTATCTCCCAAAAAGCCCCTGCCTCGGTGGCATTCGCAGCAACATTCACTTTCCGACGTGCTGGGACGGTGTCACTCTCGATCCCGATGACCACAAGTCGCACGTGGCCTTTTCCGTCACCGTAAATGGAACTTACGCCTGTCCCGCATCACATCCCGTCAAGATCCCGCAGGTCATGCTCGAGATCGTCTGGGACACGACGGCCTTTAACGATCCCGCAGATTGGCCCGAGGACAGGACCGCCCAGCCGTTTGTCCTCAGTACAGGCGACCGCACGGGCTACAGCCAGCACGGCGACTATGTCTTTGGCTGGAAGGGCGATGCTTTGCAGCGTGCTATGGATAGCGCCAGCGGGTGCTCGGCGTCGACGTGCGGTCCGTTGACGTCGCAGTCGTTTGTCACGGCAAACCGTTGTCTCGTCAAGAAGCAGGTCCACGAGGATGTGGAGGGATGTAAGTCGCTGTGTGTGAGCGAAATTCATTTGTTGAAAATTGTACTGACAGTTCAGGGCTCCAACAGCTTCCCGGCGACGAGAATATGGGCAGCATGCAGTAGGTTACGCGGACAGAATGACCATTTTGTTGGCCGGCCGAAAGAGGAAATTCATCGGACATCGCGTGTTGGTGACGACGCGAGCGCCCGCTCCATTTCCCCACGTTCATTAGTCACTGCCACTTTTACCACTTTCACCCATTGTTTCTGACCACTTTGACAAGAGACAAACAAATCCCGGACATAAAATTGGCCACTTTGACAAGAGACAAACAAACCCCGGACATAAAAGACATTATCGGCGGAAGACAACAACGACACGCGGGAAACAGCACACAATCAATCGCTCAATTCATTACGTATCTACAAAACCAGGGACAATTGTCCCCAGAGTTTGATGTCAAGAATGTTGAAAAACTATTTGTGAGGGGTGTGTTCTGTGTTGATTGACCGTAAATACGAAAGAGTGGAGTTGGCACAAACTATTTAAACGAGACGCACATCCATAACAAATATTCTTAAAGAGAACCAAAAAGAAAGAATACCAGAAAGAGTCACGGTTCATATAACATCCCCATCCCTTACAATGCCTCCTTCTACTTTCAAGAAGCTCCAGGACCGGCACGTCCTCGTTATCGGCGGCACTTCTGGCATTGGCTATGCCGTCGCCGAAGGAGCATTGGCCGACGGCGCCCGTGTGACTGTGGCATCCTCCACGCAAGCCCGCGTCGACAAAGCCGTCGCCACTCTGAGCGAACAATACGGCCCGGACGCGCACATTCAAGGATTCCGCTGTGATCTGGCGACGGGCGACATTGAGGCATCTCTCGAGAGCTTGTTTCAGTCGGCCATTGCCGGCCACGGCCAGCCCGTCGACCACGCCGTCTACACCGCTGCCAACGGCCTGTCCATTGAGCCTTTGAGTGGTGTCACCCGCGAGTCCGTCCTCAACGGCGCCCAGATGCGCATGTTTGTGCCCATCTTTCTCGCCAAGGTCGCCCAGCGCCACTTGCCCAAGTCGAGCTCGTCCTCCCTGACATTCACGTCCGGCCAGGGGTCTGACCTCCCTCCGCCTGACTGGTCCGTCATCCTCTTTTTCTCCGGCGGCACCGAGACCATGACCAAAGGCCTGGCGATCGACATGGCTCCTGTGCGCGTGAACACTGTGCTCCCGGGCATGGTCAAGACAGAGCTGTGGAAAGTGCTGCCCGACGAGCAGCGCGACCACTTCTTTTCCGACATGGAGAAGCGGCTGCCCGTCGGTGCCATGGGCCGTCCCGAAGACGTGGCGGAGGCGTACCTGTGGTTTATGAAGGACCGTTTCGCGACGGGCACCTTGGCCTACTCGAATGGCGGGGCGTTGATTATCTAGTGGGAGAGGGGAGGGCATTCAAGCCACGGGCACTATGTAAATATTTGTTTGTTAAATGCCATCCAACTTCCATTTTATTGTATTTTTTTATGAATTTTTCAAACGACGTACGAATCGTAGCAAATTTGTTAGTAAATAGGTCGAACGGAGGCCAAGGATGAAAAATGATATGTTGTATTTTGTATTTGCCATTATGAGAAGCGCCACCGTCATTGCAAACAGAAAGACGAGCTTATCATGAAAGTGACAAATTAATAAAGAGAATATTTGATCCTCTAAATATAATACATTCAGGCAATGATCTCGGAACAGAGTGAGGTCATCTTTCAAAGTCACCGTGTAAGTAGCGATGTTTGAGGATTTACGTGTAGTGTCACGTGCGCTTATTTACCCGTTCTGGCGTTTGTCGCAAGAGTGGGGAGCTGTAGCGGGGAGCTGTAGCGGATAGCCTGGAGCGACAACATCTTCAGCGCATCGTTTGGCTCCGTTTGCGACTGCTTGCGACGGCAACAACCTCGAGACGACAACGTCCACGCACACCCATGACCATGGCCGACCAATTACCACCAGACGAGTTCGCCGCGCCCGAAGCGCGTGTCAACAATGCGGACGCCAAGAAATACTGGGAGGCCGTGAGCGCGGACGACGACGGCATGCTGGGCGGGTTTGCGTTTGTGTCGCGGGCGGACCTGCGCGGGTCGCGCACGTTCCTGGCCAAGCTGGGGATTGGCAGCAAGCCGGGGCAGAAGAGGGTGACAAGGGCGCTGGAGGGCGGCGCCGGCATCGGGCGCATCACAGAGGGCATGCTGCTGGACATTGCCGACGAGGTGGACGTGATTGAGCCGGTGGCCAAGTTCACGGCGGCTCTCGCGCAAAAACCGGGCGTGCGGCGCGTGTTCAACGTCGGTCTCGAGGGCTGGTCGCCGGAATCAGACAGCGCCGACGGCGGCGAGGGCAGAGGGCTGCCCGTCTACGGTCTGGTGTGGACGCAGTGGTGCACGGGTTACCTGAACGACGACCAGTTTATCGAGTACCTGCGGCGGTGTCGGACCGTGCTGGAGCCGGGAGGCGTGGTGGTCATCAAGGAGAACCTGACGACGACGGGGATCGACGACTTTGACAGCCAGGACAGCAGTGTGACGAGGTAAGTCGTTGCTTGTGTGCATCTTCCAGCTCCGCATACTAATTGCCAGATCCGAATCGTCGTTCCAAAACATCTTTGCAAAAGCCGGCTACCGCCTGGTGCGGTCTGAGCTGCAGCGCGGGTTCCCGCCCGAGGCAGAGCTGCTACCCGTCAAAATGTACGCTCTGAAAGCGAAGGAGTAGACATGGGAGGGTAGACAAGAGGGAGGGGCTAGGCGATGGTATCATTGGTTTAGGTGGGTAAGTAGCTGGTGTTCTTTCTGGGATGGACTGCATTTGCGCCCTGCAATGAGATTATGAATGGATAAAAGCAATCTACTGTATTTAATGTGACGAATTTACTCTGATGTCTTCATAAACTGGTGTTTGTTGCTGTTGTCGTCGCGATGTCAAACGGCATCACGTGCAGATACCTTTATGGGCGCTACAGGCAGTTTGTGACAAAAATGGCCCTAAAGCCGCTGTATGATCGTCCCGTCCAGTGTCTTACGAGCCACCAATTATTTAAAGGACAGCTTCGTGACAGAACAAAAGCCATAAACGCATGTAACTGACAACTCTCCTTTCTCTCCTTTCCTTTCCTTTCCTTTCATTTTGTTCTGATTTTTTCTCTCCCTCTCACCATGTCGTCACTGGCTGATGGAGCCCATGCTGCCGCTACTTCGCCCTCCACAGCACCCACGACGGCCCGCGACGGCGGCTGCGATGAAGACACCCGATGGATCGTCTTTGTCATTGGCTCCTCGGCGTCGGGCAAGACAGTGACCGCGCAGCATCTTGCGTCTGTCCTGAAGGCAAAGTACGTCGAGGGCGACGACTTCCACCCGCAGGCCAACATCGCCAAGATGAGCCGCGGGGAAGCGCTGACCGACGCCGACCGCGCGGGCTGGCTGCAGGCGATCAGCGAGCATGCCGTCGTGCACTTGCGCGGGCCGGGGACGCACCACCTGGTCGTGACCTGCTCGGCACTGAAGCGGGAGTACCGGTCTGTCTTGAGAGCTGGCGCGCACAAAGCGGGCGATCTGCGGATCTTGTTTGTGCTGCTGGACGTGCCAGAGTCTGAGCTGATCAGACGATCGGAGCGACGCGCCCAGACGACGGGCCATTTTGCCAAGTCGGGCCTGGTGCATAGCCAGCTGCTCATCCTGGAGAAGCCCGACGCACAGCACCCGGAAGACGACGTCATCATTGTCGACGGAAACCGGCCGCTCCCAGAAGTGGAGGCGAGTGCATTGGCGGCTGTTGAGGCAGCATGGACAAGAGCGGACGAGGAGGATGCAGAGAGGGTGGTACAGGGCAAGAGATAGGATCAGAAGCTACATCAACTGCCAGTCTAGGTGTATGTATCCAAATGCTCAAATCATAAAGATCATTGTTATTAAAAGTGCTCATAGTGCCGAAACATTAACCAAAAAAATAGATATATCATCCAAGTCCAAGTCCAAATCCGGAACAAAATATACGCCATAGCCAAAGACGAATCCAAAGAAACCCAGCGCCACCTACAACTTGGGTCCTCGAGGCCATTCGGGTCAGCTTCAATATACTAAGCACAGCCACCGCCGATGCCGTGGGTGTCGTAGGAGCGGTCCTCCTTCGGCCGCTCGTACTTGGGTTGGGCCTGAGGTTGGGCCTGCAGCTGAGGCTGACCCTGGGGTTGTTGGTACTGCTGCTGGTAGTATTGCTGCTGCTGCTGCTGCCGCCAGAACCGCTGCTGGTAGCCCACGGCCGCCGACTCGTCTGCCTCGGCAATTGGCGCGGGGGCCGAAGGTGCTTCGACAAGTCCCTGGGTGCTGAGCTCGCTCATATTTGTGGTTCCCGTGGTCTGCGGCGCGAGCTGGGAGACGGGCGTCACGGACGAGTGGGCCAGGCTGCCGCGGTTGTCGACGTAGCCGGGCTGGCCCTGGGTATACTGCTGAGGATACTGCTGAGGATACTGCTGAGGATACTGCTGTTGTTGAGGGTACTGTTGGGGGTAGGCATGTCCTGGCTGAGCCTGGACCATACCGGGCTGCTTGTTCGGATCATAGGCGAGAGGCACGGCGGCCAGTCCCGCAACGGGCTGTACTTCATGTGGAGGAGGAGCCTGGCTTGCAGGAGGCTGTGCAACCTGCTGGGGCACCTGCTGCTGGAGCACCTTGTTCTTGCGCCGGGCACGGAACAAGAAGAAACTGAGCGCGGCAATGGCTGCCACGGCCACGACGGCACCGACCGAAATACCTGCAATGGCTCCTTTGGAAAGGCCGCCCTTGGACTCGACCGGGTAGCTCATGGCCCAGACGACGTTGACGACGGCAGACGTGGGCTTGGCCGTGTCGGTTGGCTCTCCGACAAGGCCGGCCGTCAGAGTCGGCGCCTCTGTGACCATGGGCAGCGACGAGTAGCAGGGCGTCTGGCCGCCCAGATTGCGCGTAAATGGCCAGTAGTTGCTGGGACAGCAGTTGCCCGAAATACTGTAGTAGTCGGACGCACACGACTTGAGCATCGCCTGGTTGTGGTCTGCAGCCACAGGGAACGCGTTCAAGCCCATGTTGGTACCGGTGGCCGCCGTGCCTGTCGCCGTCACTGTGCTCGTCACGGTCACCGTCGTGTTGCCCGTCACCGTCGCCGGGAAGAACTCGGACGCCGCCGTCCATGGACAGCACTGCGGCTGGTTGCTGGCACACCCGACATAGGCGGCCCAGTAGACCGTGCTGACGTCTTCAATCAAGGTAAACTGGGTCGAGGCACACTCGTCCTGCAGCAGGTCGCCGGTGCTCTGGAACAGCGGCTCGTAGGTCAGCTTCAGCGGCGGCGGCTGCGATGTGGCTGTGACGACCTTGACCGACTGCAGGTCCAGCGACACGACCGACGGCGGCGTCTTGTCTCGTGCGCTCGTCGTCTTGCCGGCGCCGCCAAAATCGGGCGGGACTGTGCCGCAGTTGTCCTGGTACCAGTACGACTCGTAGCTGGTCCAGTCGTAAGTGCCAAAGTAGCTCACGCACACCTGGTTGCCAATCGCGCCGTAGTAGCAGCTGAGGTACTGCATACCATAGTTGCAGTAGCACGCCGACAGGCCGCCCGCAAACTTGGAGTACGCGCTGGCGTCCGTGTTGTACGAGTAGTCGGTGCCGTAGTAGCCCGTCTCGACGCTCTCGAGGCAGCTCACGTAGGCGCTGTCACACGAGAGCGCGTTAATGTAGTCGATGCAGGCCAGGTCACTGCTCAGGTTCTCGGACCGCAGCTCCAAAATGTGCGAAGCAAACGCCGTCGTGGCGGCCGGGAGTCGTGACTGCGTCAGCGTGGCTCCAGCGGCCAGCGTCGCCGTCACCGTCGGTGGATGTGGGACAAGCATCGAAGGTTGTTGTGCAGTTGGGTAGAGGGGTATAGGTCAAATTGGGACGGATCAGGATCGCGAGATCAAAGTAAACAAGAGAGGTGGGATAAAGAGAAATTAAAAAGGACGAGGCGTTGTACTTGTATGCCTGCCCCTGTTCGTCGCTTGTCCGTTTCTTTTTGGTCCCTCGTCTCGTCCATCTCTTACCTATTTCTGTTTCCCTCCTTTCCTCTTTGATAGATTTTGCTTCTTCAGCTTGTCCTCCTCAGGCCGTGCCCAGAAACTGGCCCCCGGCCGCCCAGACGTAATCAACGCCGCACCACAGAACAACAGATCAAAACGAGCCAACTGCCTCGCAGAAACCGACCAGAGAAACACCAGACCAGGGGAAGGGCGCAGCTAAGCTTTTGGGGCTGTCCACTTACATGTCTTCTGTTCGTTTGTTTCTTCCTTTCGCCCCTGCTGCTCTCCGATTTCCGAACAGGGCCTTCGGGCCAGGCGTTATGCTTTCTGCAGTCGACAACCGCCTGCATTCCTTACGTGTAAGTGGGTGGGCCTCAAGTCGGTATTCCTCTCATTACCTCACTTTTTCTTTCCTCTCATCTGCTTTTCCTCTTTTTCAGCCGCACGGGACAGTTAGGCAGAGCCCTGCACAAAAGTCTCCGTCCAGTTGTCTTGGGTTTTCCACATTGGCCCGACCCCGACAACAAAGCAGGCACATCATTTTGTCTCTCCTTCTCTCGTCTTCTCTCTCGTCTTCCCCCTACACCATTTCGTCGGAAGGTCAGGTTAAAACCGAAGGAACATCAACAAAAAGACCAGCACACGGCCAAGAAGATGGTATGAAGGCTCGGAAGGGGAGCATGAAGGGTAGCATCTGCCTCGCGCACTCTCGCTTGTGGCTGGCCAACCAGAGTCGGCAGCCAATCTTTTGACAAGTCATAGAACCGGTCTAGATCGAGAACGGGCAGGCTCGAGAAGGGAAGGCAGCCCCGACAAGGATGCATCCTGAGCGTTGCCACGATTTTGGATCTTGTCAGTTTTTTTTCTCTTTTCCGTCGTATTTTATTTTGTGGCTTTTGTTTGGCATGATAATCGAATAGAATCGAGTGTACGGGGTATTTGGCTGCAAGTTTTGTCGGTCAGTGCCCCAGAGCCCCAATAATGCCTGGCTGTACGAGTATTGAACGCCGCTTGAAGAGGGAGGAAAAGAGTATGCATCGCGATGGGCATTTCCGTTTCTTTCTGGGCTATCGGGACGAGGGAAATGATAAAACGAAAAGCAACGGGTGGCGTCGACAGAAAACAGATGTCTTACAAGAGTATTGGCAGGTGATTGGCAGCTGGAGGCCGTCTGAAATGGAGAATACCAACAGGGAGATACAAGACATAGGGAAGCCATCGAGAACTTGCAAAGATGAAAGACAAAGACGTACGTGTCTGCCCTGTGCAAGCTCTGGTGTCTGGGCCAAGACAGCCCGCCGGTCTGGGCAGCCGCGACTGTCGCCATCTCAGTCCTTTTCTTAGGCGACCTTTTGGTGTGATTGCGATGGTGAGGGGCTGTTCCCCTTTCCCTTCTTTCACTTCTTCCCTTCTCTTTTTCAAATGAAGGAGCGTGACAATTTTGTGGCTTGCTGGGAAGCATGTGATAGGCTCGTCGCAAGATGCAATGTGCCGTGCATCCTGGCATCATGGGGGGCAGGAGCTACACAGCAAGCAAGCAAGGGCAGGAGCACTCTCCGATACCCTACCAGTCCGATGGCTGAAGGGAAAGAGCGACAGGAAAATGCATTGGAAAGAGGCAGCCAGCCACGATGCGGCTAGTCCAGAACAGAAAGAGCGGTTGACGGGACCTTCCTTGGAGAAACAAAACAGAGCAGGAAACTGACTGGGGAAGGCAAGAACAATCAAGGCACAATGCAAAAGAAGAAAGAACGGAATAAAGAAAGAACATACGCGATCGGGGAGGCACTGCCTGCCGCTGCTATCACGGGGTGTCAAATTGACTTTTAGATAGAAACAAGGTTGTTTTTGCTCTCTCTCGCCGACGATAACCTTAAAAACGCGCCCAACCACCTGCTTACTTGTCGACTCCAAACTCTACAACCACGCTCAAATCCAGAGCGATATTGAAAACACTGCCGCCATTGTTAGGCCCAAACGAGTGTCTCTATTCGAAAGCTGGAAGAGACAAAGAGCAAGGCGAATTGACTAAATACACAACGAACAACCCCATGCCAAGACCGGTAAACATCCCGACGACGACGACTTCCACGGAGCTAGACTCGGCAATCATGGTCCCAGGCAACGGAAGAAAAGAGACCCGAGGATAAAGCCATCAACCAATGGGGCCGGCGCCCACCCGAGTACCTGGTCGGCCGGTGGCATTTGACATGCACAATCAAGGCCTGTCAGGTCCTGAATGAACAAAGACCCTTCTTGCCCTCCAACCGTGCCACCAGCGTGCCACTAGGAACCGTTGCAGAGTGACGTCTGGTTCGACTGACCCTGACAAGCATGGCAACTGTCAGTGACAGAACGACGGCGACACTGAGAAGCTCCGCAAATTGTGGACATTTGTGGATTTCAGATCGCGGGAGGCTAAATGGGTAAATGCGCTGGAGGGGACGGGCTAAATAGCAAAGATGGGGCAAAGTTTTGGGGTTTTGGGGAGTTTTGGGGGAGATTCTGAGGAGTTCTGACCCTTTTTGTCGCTTTTTCACGGTTGCTTTATTTCCTGCACCAGCTAACGGAAACGCGGGGCTTCGCTCCGTCAAGACGAAGCCGAAGAGGAAGGGAACGAAACGAAGAGAAAAAGACGAGAAAAAAGACAGAAAAGAGCGGCATGAGGCGAGAAGGCGAGGGGAAGATCGAGTGATCTTTAAAAGCTGTATCGCCCACACCAGTGTGTGAATGAAGCATTCTCCTCTCCAACAATCATATCCAAATTACTCTTCCTCGATCGTCACAATGGTCGCTCCTCTGATCACACACCTCTACACGGCCGACCCGTCGGCGCACGTCTTCGAAGGCAAAATCTACGTCTACCCGTCGCACGACCGCGAGTCCGACATTGAGTTCAACGACAATGGCGACCAGTACGACATGAACGACTACCACGTCTTTAGCACGTCCTCCATCGACCCGCCCGCCCTCGTCACGGACCACGGCGTCGCCCTGAGCGTCAAGGACGTCCCCTGGGCCTCCAAGCAGCTGTGGGCGCCCGACGCCGCGGAGCGCGACGGCAAATACTACCTGTTCTTCCCGGCCCGCGACAAGGAGGGCATCTTCCGCATTGGCGTCGCACGCGGTGACCGTCCCGAGGGCCCCTTCAAGGCCGACCCGGACTACATCCAGGGCTCGTACAGCATTGATCCTGCCGTTCTGGTCGACGATGTCGCTGTCGAAGGCGACAAGGCACCCGCCTATCTCTATTTTGGCGGTCTCTGGGGCGGCCAGCTGCAGTGCTACCAGGGCCCCGACGGCCGCGGCGACGGCAATGCCGAGACCTACGATGCCAGCTGGCAGGGGCCCAAGGAGCCCAGCGGCGAGGGCGCCTTCGCCATGGGCCCCCGCGTTGTGCGGCTGGCGGCCGACGACATGGGCAAGCTCGCCGAGCCCGTGCGCACGATCCAGATCCTGGCTCCCGAGACGGGCAAGCCCATCGCCGCCGACGACCACGACCGCCGCTTCTTCGAGGCTGCCTGGATGCACAAGCGCAACGGCCTGTACTACTTCAGCTACTCAACGGGCGACACGCACTACCTGTGCTACGCCACGGGCACAAGCCCGTACGGCCCCTTTACATACCGGGGCCGCATGCTGGAGCCTGTCGTCGGATGGACGACACACCACTCCGTTGTCGAGTTTGAGGGCCGCTGGTACCTGTTCCACCACGACTCGTCGCTGTCGGGCGGCGTGTCGCACTTGCGGTCCGTCAAGGTCAAGGAGATCTTCTACAACGAGGCCGGTGATATTATCTCGGAACCAGAGGAGAAGAAGTAGAAAGGAAGCTGAAGCGTCGAAAGTGTTAGGCGATAAGACGGCGGCAGGGCCAATTGTATTAATGAACGTTAGATTGAATAGAATGGAATAACGCAAATACGGAAATACGGCATGTTTTATATACTTTGTTCATGTTGTATTATGCGGCGAACATGACATACGACACAATATGTCTGGTGGTTTTTTATGCCCGTTTTGCTTGTGGAGTATTGACAGGCCGCTAAGACGATGACACAATCACAGCTACTGCATCACGCAACCACACACTATTGCAATGCGGAGAACAATGTCTAAATGAGATGCAAACGAATAAGACGAAGGATGAAAGAGGCAGCAATAAATAGACCATCATCCCACACAGAGAGTACACAAAAATAAAACCCCCAGCAGATTGAACACGCAGGCTCATACCTCAACCAGCTTCGCAATGCCGTCCGCTACAGAGCCAGAGCCGTCCTCGGCCCCGTCACAGCCTCTGCCCGTCTACTTTATCGGCCATGCCGGTGTCAGCCTTCTCTTTCGTGAAGACCCTCACAGTGCCACTGTCCGCCGCAACTTAAGAGAGATTGGCCGCGAGATCCAGGCATTGTCGCCGCCTCCTCGAGCCATCTTGACGCTGAGCGGCCACTTCGAGGCCGGCGAGATCCATGGCCCGGGCGTTATCGAAGTCAATGTCAAGCCCGATACACCTATTCTGCACGACTTTGTCAATGATTTTCACGATACGCGGCCCGAGCTCTACAAGGCCGACTGGCCGCACCGCGACGATCCAGAACTGGCTACGGCCGTCTGGAAGCACTTGAGGGGTCAAAACATATCCGCTAAAAGAGCAGAGCGCGGTGTCGACCACGGCTTGTGGGTGCCGTTTACCGTCATGTTCCCACCCGAGGAGGCGCCGCTCGAGATTCCAGTGGTGCAAGTCTCGACGTTTCACGGCTACGATCTCGAGTCTCAAATTCGGCTGGGTGAGGCACTCGCTGCCCTCCGTCGACAAGGCTTCCTGATCATTGGGTCCGGCATGGCCGTACATTCGTTTGCGTCGCTGGCCGAGATTGCTGCCGAGACGACAGAGGAAGGAAAGGCGGCAGCGAGAACAAAAGTGCTGCAAGAGTCTCGGACACTCGACGACCAGATCCGTGCGGCAACACTGCTCAAAAATGCAGAGGAGCGACGAACAGCACTGCTGGCCCTCGAGCCACTGTATGAGTTCAAGCGGTCACATCCGACAGTCGAACATTTCACACCACTTCTGGTGGCGGCCGGTGCGGCAGGCGATGCCGACGTCGAGGTGTTGGGCGAAGATGTCGTTGAGCCAGGGTTTTCGTACATCAATTTCAGGTTCAACTAGACCAGGACGCACGACGAAAATAAAATGAATTCAAAACATGCAAATGAAGAATTAAAATAAAATAAACAATGCTCAAAACGGTCCCCCAAAAATTGAAACTCGCTTGTCCAGTCAAGCTCCATCGTACACTCCTAGTCCTTGACAGAGGCCATGACGCTCTCGATCCACGGGTACACGGATGCATTCGAAAACGGATAACCCATGTGCAGCTTGCCGGGGAAGAAGCGTGCCTCCTTGGGCGAGCCGTGGTCAAATAGCAGCATCGAATCTTCGATCGGCATCAACCCATCCAGCGTGCCGTTGATCAACAGCAGTCGCGTCGATGGCAGGTCCAGAATGCCCGTCGTCAGCAGCGAAAACTTGGCCAGTGCGCCGGCCACATACTCCTGCGCCGTTTTGAATCCGTACTTGAGCGCCAGAGCCGGTGTCAGCTGAAACGGATACTCGTGCCCGTCGGCCTTGGCCAGCCATTCTGGTTCGAAGAAGTGGTGCACGCCCGCGCCCTGGGCAACCGATCCGGCCAATTGCTGTCTGTGAGTATGGGCGATGCGCACAGCATAATAGCCGCCAGCACTCAGGCCCCATACCACAATGCGCCGCATGTCGAACACGCCGCTGAAGGCAGCCATCCACGCAAACAAACTGTCCCACAATCGCTCAGGGCTCTTCGGGTCGGCCGGGTCGGCAGGGCAGTCGGCCGTCCCCGGAATCTCAAGAACAATACTGGCCCATCCACGTGCCAAAAACTCGTCACAGCGGACTGTGTTATCCGGCCGGTAGCCGTCGAGGCCGGTAAGAAGAATTATAACGGGGACTGGCCGCGGCGCAAGTGCCTCGGGCGGTAGACGTAGGTAGACGGGAATGACGTCGCCTTCGGGATTTGTTTCATCAGCAGCATCACCCTCTTCGGCCTTGCGCCGGTGGATGTGTGGCACCTGAACTTCCTCGATGGGCACTTCCCATGTCTTTGCTGCCTTGAGGTACGCTGCCTTTTGTGCCGTCCATGCCCTCCACTTGACTTCGTCGTTGACTGTTGGTGCTGCCGTGATATATGGGAAACGTGCAATGCGGTACACGGCACAAGCTCGGAGGTAGATGTCGGATGCTGCCTTCTTGGTTGCCTTTTCATCGTCACCAGAAACCTCTTGCGACAATAGTTGGTCGGCCTGGGCAGTCAGGGCCTCGGCAATGGGAAAGAAGGCCTCCGTGTATGCTGCCGATGTGCCATCGTTGATGTTGTTGGCAATGAGGTGCTCAAAGATCGGCTCAAAGTCTTCGTACTTGCCGTCGTGGAAAGGGTAAACGCTCTGCGTGCACGGAAACTTCCATTTCGTCTCCCACAGTGCCTTGATGCCGCTGTGGTGAGGCATCCGTGCCTCAAAGGCCTCTCTGCCCATGATCCACGACCGGCCCGCATCGGCCCCGCCCGTGGCGCGGCTCTTATCATTTGCCGACTTGGACCACATTCTCCCCTAACGACACCTTATTTTTGTTTTTATTGTAGGGTGGTGAGGATTTAGTTGCTGAAAGACACCGTGCGGGTGACGGTGCGCTTCGTGAACTGGGCCGGCTTGCCGAGCTGGTGGACAGGTGTGACCTTGGAGTTGCGGCGGCGGCGAACCTCGCGGCTGGTGTTGTCGCTGGACTCGATCTTGTCGCGGGCGCTGTAAGGCAAAGAAAGTCAATATATGTTTCTTCCAGGAACCCTTGATAATGGTATACGATTTTATATGTCTCAAAACGGCTACACAATGATCGCGGCCGTACAGCCAGGCAGTCATGGGTCACTGCATGCGTGCAAAAAGAAGAGCGGAGCTGGCGAGGGAAAGGAAAGTAAAGGTGGGTGGGACGTGCACAACCACACAACATCACTTACAGCAGCTGGATGTAGCTCAGGCGGATCTTGGCCAGAGCGTTGTTGCAGTGTGCCGTGAACTTTTCGTTTTCGTCGAGCGACTTGACGGATGCACGGCGGTTGTGCGAGGGATAGCTGGGGAAGGGTGTGGTGCCCGTGGCAGTATATGTAGGCGAGTCCATGGCTACGGTTGGTGGGTGATGTTGCGGAAGATTTAAAGATGGGAGCGGGAGTACCGAAAAGGACAGGGATTGAGAATATTGGGAATATTGAAAGGCGGCAAGTGGCAGTGATCCGTAGAGACGAGTCGGGCAGGCTGGAATTGTATTATAGCCGTTGTATGGTGGGAGTTTTCCGCTAGGTATGAGGAGAAGGCCAGAAATAGATGAGAACAATAAACGAGGAGAAAGAGGAGAAGATGCAGATCTGACGGCTAGAGGCACGTTTTCTGCACGACAGTGGCGCGGGAAGCAGAGTTGGGGATATCCGTGAGGAGTGTGGTGACAAGACCGAAAGTGCGGAAGAAGTTGACGGAGACAATGGTTGGAGAAAACGGAGGGAGAGGAAGAGGACGAGGAGAAGAAGAAGAGGCACAAGTGTGAAAAAGAAGAGGAAAAGGGTGCACCACGATATATACCAAACGAAGTGAGCACACGAGTGGATTAGGGGGGCGTGTCAGTCGTTGTTTCCCTCATCCGACAACTAAGTTCCTTCCCTTTTTTTCAAGTTTGGCTTTGTTTTATGTGCAACAGGTGACATGTTGTTGCTCACTGAGGAGGTCACGACTAACGAGTTTGGCGGGTGTAAGTGGTCGTTCTTGCCCCAAGGAGCATTGCCCGAAAGGGGAAGGAACCACTCCCACCGCACTGTCCGACTGGAACTGGCCCAGAAAAGCAAGCGCGACAAGGGGTGGACACGCCAGCACAATGTCGTAAAGGGCGGGAAAATGCAAAAATACTGGCAAAAATGACATGTGATTGTGAATTACGTGGTCGGGTGCGGCATAGTGCCTTGGCTGTTAGTCAAAAAACACCTAAAACCGCCAAAACGCCTGCCAATAGGCCAGTAAATCGACCAGTTGGCGCTTTCTTGGCTTCGTCGCACACTGATTGTTACAGGGCGTGGGAGGAACGGGACGGACCCAGCCAGAAGGCGCAAAACGTCCAAAAGGGACACCAAAAGGGCCCAAGACTTGCTCCAAGACAGCTGCAAAATGCAAAACATGCAAGTCGCGTGTGCTATGAGCGTATATCCGCAGCAAATCGTGCTAGTGACGTTTGGCCGGGGGCAGCCGCATTTGGAAACAGGGCAGCGGAATGAGATCAGACCGGGAGGGGAAAGGAAATAAAAGAAGAGAAGAGGAGAACGAGGAGAAGAAACAGCAAATGACGAGACAAGAAGGCCATCGATCGGAAATGAAATCTATGTTTTCTCGGTGGTAAAGATAGAGACCAGAAAGAAGAAAAGACGATTGAGATTGACAATCGCATGGCAAAGAGGATCCAAGGCAAGTGGACCATGAGAAATAACGATAAATGGGCCTTTTCTTCGTAGGATGACAAGGGTCTCTCTTGGTCTCAGCTGACAGCGTACGACATAGATTGTCTTCCTTTGTGTCATTTTCATGTGCTTGTGTTTCGCCTCGTTTACATACGACAAGAAGAGGCAGTGGCTCGTTGCATGGCCAGTTAAATGTGGAATTACCAGCTCTACGAAGTATAAACATATTGAGAAGAAAGTGAGACCATATCTCACCAATATCTCAGAACACGGACGGTCCGTAGCGGCCGTCGGGTGAGAGGTGAGGCTGAATGCAGAGTGAGAACGCGACGGACAACCCACGATGTCTGAGTCAAGCCACTGCCATGGGTAGGGGCAAATTGAAAAAGGAAAAGGTGAGGAAAACGAAAACCAAGGCCTGTCACAAACTGACGGAACACGGCGGATGACGGAACTACGAGGTGCGAGGCGCTTGAGATGCGATACGAACTTCACTCAATGCCAAATACGAGTGGAAATGGGAGAGCCCGTCTCCAGTCTTGGACTGGTCATTTTTATTGGCGCAAATCTTGAACGCCAGATCACTGGTTCAATGACGGAACTCTGGACAAACGTGCGGGCCCTGACGCCGCTTCAGGCTAGAAGAATGGCACAATGAGCACTCCAGACGATAGTTGTTGACGTAGTTTCGTTGACATAAATAACAACTAATGCAAACACTTGCAGTGTGAAACTTGTTATTTATACAAAAGAAAACAATCGTGAAAATTGCAGTAAATCGCTTCTTATTGATTTTGCCAATGGCTATAGATCCTCTTTCAAAGAGTATCGCCATCCGCAAAGCTTGCTTCACGATATCCACAAAGAGAGAGAAATCAAAGAACAGAGGGCTCAATAAATGCAAAAGAAAATCAATCGTGTATTGCTCATACGCCATACCATAAACGGTCGCTGCTTCGTTTCCATAGAAGACCGGGGAAATAAAAATGCAAAAGAAACCAGAGAAATCCGACAAAGGCAGTCCGCCATCCCAATGGCTCCAACAGCCACCAACAACCCCTTCAACCCCCTCCATCCCACCAGAGTATCCAGCACCTAGTTGTCGTCCCCCGTTCTTAGTTCTCGTCGCAGACAAGCCTGCCAATCGTGACAGGGCTGTGTCAGATAAGGGAGGAATTTCGTGGCCAGACCGTTCTGGCAGCTCGATCGCCTGTTTGCCTCATTTTCACACAAAATAAAAAATGTGTGTGGCTCACAGTTTGTCTAGAGTGTAGCAAAAAAGAAACAGAAGAAAAAGAACCTGGTCAGCCGCACGCCATGGCGGAAGTGTCCTCGAGAAAGAAGGACGAAGAAAAGGACGGGTAGAGACGAGAAAAGAGAGACAGGGCACAGGCACAGCGCCAAGGGAACTCTCGGGGTGGTGTGTGGTGTAGGGACAGGAGTTTTTATGTACTCGTCTTTGCGGCAGCTACGCCGCCATTGGCGTTGCTGCCCGTGTTGTAGTAGTGGGCCATCTCGAGGCCCGCGCGCCGAAAGCCGCACTTGACGTAGAAGCCCTCGTTGGCCTCACTGCAGTCAAGAATCGTCTTGTAGCAGCCAACCTTTTCGGCGATGAAGTCGAGCGCCTGGATGATACGGAGACCGAGCTTCTTGCCCTGCTGGTCCTTGGCGACGGCAATATCCTCTATGTGGCCGACAATGCCAAGGTTGTGGATGCTAGGGTAGGGAGGACGGTCAGCAAAGGTGGGAAAAGAGTGTAACATTGAGCGGCAGAGCTCCGCTCGGGGCAGGACTTACAACTTCCGCTCAACAACGAGCGCACCGGTACCGACAACCTTGCCGGCGGCGTCCTCAATGACCAGAACAAAGTAGGTGCCCTTCTGCTGGGCAAAGAAGTTGTAGCGCTCAACAAACGCGGCCTCGGTGATATCGCCGACGGTCGTCAGCACGCGCAGACAGTCCAGGAAACCGGTAGCAAAGTCGGTTGAGCGCAGCGAGCGGATGCGGTAGCCTTCGGGTAGCTGGGCGGTAACCTCGGGGCTGACGAGGTCGTCGCCGAAAAGACCCTGTTTTGACATTGTGAAGGTTGTGAATGTGTTGTTGTCGAGAAAGAGGTTAAAGGAAGCTGCGTTCGTGCGCGAATTGTCGAGCTGAGAAAAGGGGATGTGTTGAGAAAGGAAGGAAGAAGGAGGAGTAGCGAGGAAGGAAGCACGGGCGAGCTTTTATATTTTTCAAGGAGGAAGGAAGCTTCGAGAGAGCTGTGTGCGTTTCGTGACGTCGAGGAAGGAGCGAGAGGTCGAGCTGGATTCGGTTGAGGAAGGAAGGAGCGAACGGGAAAAGCTCGCTTTTCGTCCGAGACGGGAAGTGGAAATGATGGAAGGAGAGAGAAAGCGGTCGGAAGGAGATAGCAACTGAGAAAAAGCGGCAGCGGCAACGAACGCGTTAGTCAGACGAAAGTGACAGCAAAGCGAGGGTAATGTAAAGTGAAGCAGAAGAAAAGGCGCACGATGAGCTTTAAAAAGAAAAAGAGAAAGATGAAGGCCAACACACGGAGTACAGCCCCGGCCCAGGAAAATGCAAAGCTGGCCGTTGGTTCGCCAATCCTGTCTCTCAATGTCCCCTCTTCTCCGGTTACCGCTACCACGACATTCGCCGCCTTGTCTGTTTTCCCCTCGTTAGCGCCAATCTGCGCAGAAAGAGCGACAGGGCAGGGACAACAAGACCCCCAAAACAACCCCAAACAAGGTTCGGCAAGAGCACTCGCCTATGTCGTACAACGAAATGAGATGTGTGCACACACAAAATGGCACAAAGGGAAAGAGCACAGCCCCACAGACCCCTGGGCTAGTGCTGGGACAGTGCTCAGTAGGGCGATGCTGGCCACTATTTTCTTCTAAAAATACGAGGGAAGGTGAGAGAAAAGACAGGGGGAAGAGAAAGAGAGCCTTGGTGGGGCAGGTCTGGGCAGGAACCAGCCTGGCGGCGAGGCCAAAAATAAACAAATCAGGACCAGGCTGGGCTCGGCGTGCCAGGCCAACGGTTATCCACAGGCACTGTTCGTGAGTTTGGGTGAGATGTCTCACGCATTCCTGCGATTGGCACGAATAAGCAATTATCGCGTGCATATTCGATGCATCTTTCTCGGGCATTGCGGCGAATTTTAACAATTTTCTGTTTTGTTTGTATTTAATTGTCCAGATCCGTTTTTATTCAAATTTTGTAATGTCTGTCTGTTTGAATAATAGTAGACACATTTTGGATGAAATAAAAAAGGCCAAGAATTGATCAGTATTGACTTCCAGTTTCGTGAAGCACAATCTAATCACTTTCATTTCACCGCATCAAGTTTATCCCCTTCATGTATTCACCACTTCTTGGTCTTGAATGCCTCAGATTTGCTTCACTTCGAGGGACGGCAGGCTGTAGTACAACAAGGAGCTTCGGTCGAGGTTAGACAACCTTTTGTTTGTGTACCTCTGTCGTCGCACAGCATTTCCGAATCGACACAACTGCTTTGTCTTCTGCCAAAGGGTTCCATAACATATATTATCAAAATGGCCAAAAGCAAGTGCCAAGAAGTGATGATTTTGTTTAAGTTCTGAAGACATCAAGGAGTATGGCAGCTAATCATTGGCAGACACTGGACACTGTTTACACGTGACCAGGCACATAACCATATCTGTGACAAGTCGCCACTTCCCAACAGGGAAATCCCCCCTCCAGATCGCTCTGGCCCCTGGAACGCAACTGGAACACGCCGCTATCACATGCTTTTTGCCCTGCTCCAGGGACCGTCATAACAAAAGCGTTGAATTGCCTTCAACAAGAATTCCAGTCAATTTTGCCCTCTTGTTGACTGTGTGTCTGGCTTGCACCGCGACGCGACATTACAACTAACAACATTGCCACACACAGGCAGACCACCATACTAACGCTGCCAGGCCACACTTTGACGTGTTGTCGTACGAGTCGATCGCGTCCCTTGCGCCTGTGTCTATCTATATCTATATCCCATTCT
This sequence comes from Sporothrix mexicana, assembly GCA_021396375.1. Taxonomy (NCBI): domain Eukaryota; kingdom Fungi; phylum Ascomycota; class Sordariomycetes; order Ophiostomatales; family Ophiostomataceae; genus Sporothrix; species Sporothrix mexicana. The sequence goes on along the minus strand of WNYC01000021.1, from coordinate 242,197 downwards.
ATTCTGTACTAATCAAAGAGTAAGGGCCCAAAGTAGCCTTTCTCGACCAGAAACAAGCCATAAACAACCACACACGACATCTCCGGCCAGCATCTTGCTCGATATTGCCCAACTTCTCCAACAATTCCGAGGTCACTTGCTGCCCTTGTCTCCCGACTTTATCCACTTCTCCAGGCATGTCTTGCAGCTGCTTCTAGCACTTGCCCCATGTTTACGTCTTCGTTCACGTCTTTGAATATATATCTACGCAGCACCTCTTTAGTCCTACAGACACCACTCTCACGAGCCAACAAACTTCAAACGGATTCTACCTGACACCTTGCCCAACGTCGATCACAAAGATACCATGGCTCATTAGGCAACAACGTGTATCCCACAATAGCAACTGTTTGATATCTGTTGTCAAACTTCAGGAGCCACTCGATAACGCCCATCACCTTACACGGCAATGGATGTTGACAACGCTGCTGGCGAAGAAAAGGAAAACCTGGGCGGCGCAGCCAATATGGACGAGAAACACCCCAACCACGACATGCACGGCCCGCCGCCGCCAGAACTGGGCAATCCGCTGCTCCCACCGACGATCGCACGCTCCATTACCTTTGGCACAGGCACAATCCGCGGCGCTGTTCGTACCGCACGATCGGTGGGCCGTGTCCCGTTTTACGCCGCTCAATATACAACTGCTGCCAGCATCGAACTCAGCCGCCGGGTTCTGGACGCGACACTGGGCCAGACGGGCCGCAATCTGTGCGCACACGCTGTGACAGTGGTACGAGGCAGCGATGGCACCATCAGCGAGCGGGACATTGCGCGGGGCGAGGCCGACTTGGCACGCATGGAGTCGGTTGTCCGGACCACGTCCGAGGCGGCTCACCGTGGCTTCAACTACCTGCAGCTTTTGACATCGGCCGGCTTCGAGCTGACTGGCAGCAGCGTGGCCACGATCATGGATGCATCCGAGGTCCTGCTCATGCTGCTTAACAACACACTGGGCTCGACCGAGTCGTCGCGGGCGCTGCGCAGTATAATAAAGTTTCTGTCGCAAGAGTTCCAGAATCCGGCGACTGGTTTGCCAGGAGAGCGGGTCGGAATGCGGGATCTTCTTTGGGGCGTGTGCGGCCTCGTGTACCTCCAGTCCGTGTGTCGCCAACACGACGAGCAGTTGCGCATTAGCCAGGCTCTCGAGACCGTTGTCTGGGATGTCGTCGTCCTAGATGGCCAGAAAGTCGACGTACACGAGAGCAGCTTGTACGGCGCGCACAGTGGTTCTTACCAACAGCTACGGCCTGAGCGGACCAACAACCAGATTGAAGACGCCAGCGGCGATAATGACAACGCTGACCTGGCCGAGTCTCTTATCCGGAGCCAAGTCATGGCTGCTCTGTCATCTGATGCACAGATCACGGTGTCCACTACCACAACGAAGACGGTCACAGTCGACATCACTGGGAGCCAACCTCCGCCCCCGATATCGCCTCCAGATGGTGTCGAGCTTGTCGAACTAGGGCCATTACGATCTTACCAAGACAGCGCCGCCAATACAGACCAAGGCCAGACAACCTACCGCATAGTGTTCCGAGTCAACGTGGATGAAGACCCGGGCGAAACTATATCTTCGCCTGCCATCGAGGACAACACACATAGGATCGAGCAGGTAGAAGACGAGTCCTCCGACACACCAATGGAGAATTCGGGGATTCCATCAATCAAGAAAAGTGCTCCAACAAGTGCTCCCACAGCTAAACCCATCGATGCTGACACTAGCAAGCCTCTGCCCGCGTCACCTATTTCTCCAGACACCACTGGCAAGGCTCGCCAACCACTTGAATCACTGCAGGCGCAACCGTCCGTTGCCAACCAAAGGAAAGCTCGGCAACCGGCAGCTGCTGGCCCTGCAGCACCTTCCCAGCGGGTCCCATCTGGCAAAGCACCAGTCATCCCGGGCCGTGGATCATCAGGCCAGGCCACAACAACTACAACCACGAGGGCATCCGCGAGTGGTGATAAGAAGTCGTCGGGTGGTATCCGCGCAGCATTCAAGAAACCTGGACTGGGCAATCTACTTCACAAAGAACCGCCATCTTCCAGCTCGCAGAGCAAGTCATCCACAGCAGAGGGTTCCTCGACTCTATCCTCTTCAGCCCGCAAGACTGCAACGACCCGAACGATGTCGCCGCCTGCCATCCTCGCACCGCCTACTAAGAAGAGCAAAACGAACACCGCGAAGGCCAGCAATACTACCGCGCCCGATCCTCCTCCAGCTCGAATCGGCTCGGCTACGAATAAAACACAGCTTGTGCGCACACCTTTGACATCACGGGCCCTGTATCGACACGAGGCGCCCCTTCTGCGGCCACCAACTCCGGGCGGAGACAACAGCCTGCCGTATCCCCACAATAACTATCATCACCATAAAGAAAAGAGTGGCATCCCGGACGATCTCCGGTCTATCGCCTCTTTTGCTTCCATAGCCTCGTCCTTTGCCGACAACATTTCGATCCACACAACTCAACCAGAAACACCTCGTCCCGGCACCGGCCACAGCCCGAAAGGGCACAGAACACACGCCAAGCGAAACAGTATCTACACGCTTCATTCTAGCGATTCACAAGCGTCATTGATACTGTCCTCCTACACCACGGGACGCAGAGGGTACATGGATGGAGGCCCGGCCGGTGGTTTTGGAGGTGATGCACATGGAAGTGGTGCTAGTCAATCTCTGCCAACTGGAAAGAAGGGAAGCACATTGCGACCATTTGACATGCTGAACGAAGTTCGGCGTACTGGAAGAGTGCCCGGCATGTTCCCACAGGCACCGCTGGCCCGCAATTTACAACGTTATATGCGCTTCTCGTCGGCCGCCTACGGCCGAGACTTTCTGCGCGCCATGAGCATTACATCCGCTGCATTCGGCCCGTCTGACAGCAAAGACCCGGCCACCAACAAGCAACGCGATGCCCAGAATCTGCACCACGAGCTCGTTTCGTACGCTCGGCATACTGGCGTCGCTCCAGACGACATTCTCATGGCATCTTTCATCGATGTAAAGGGCGGGCCCGACTCTTCCGGTCTTGCACGGATGCCTCTCGTGCACTACATTACGCTAGATCATGCGTCCAAGGCTGTCGTTCTAGCCTGTCGCGGCACCCTGGGATTCGAGGACATCCTTGCCGACATGGCCTGCGAATATGACGACCTGTATTGGAGGGGTCGTACTTATCAGGTACACAAGGGAGTGCATGCTTCAGCCCGTCGCATTCTTTACGGCGGTGACGGTCGCGTGCTTGCCACACTCCGCGATGCTCTGCTTAACTACCCAGACTACGGCCTTGTTCTCTGTGGACACTCGCTGGGCGGTGCGGTTACGGCACTTCTTGGAGTTATGCTGTCGGAACCGCGCCCACCAAATACAGCCAAGTCCCCGGATGGAAGCGCATCAGAAACGGCATCGGCTGCGGCGTTGGGCCACTACTGCTTCCAGACCAAGTCGGCACAGCTACGGCTGATCGCCAACGACGCTGCCACATCTACGAGCGGCGTGACGGGTTCGACGGCGAACCGTGAAGTCCCCAACCTGCCACCCGGTCGTCCTGTACATGTCTTCGCATTCGGTCCACCAGGTACCATGACCCCAGCTCTTAGCAAGATGACCCGTGGACTGATCACGAGTGTTGTGCACGGCAACGATTTGGTGCCCTTCTTGTCGCTCGGTGTACTGCACGATCTGCAGGCTGTCGCCCTGGCATTCAAGACCGACAAGAGCCATGCGTCGGCCGAGCTATGGAGCCGCCTGTGGGAAAAGGTGCGCGGCATGGTGATGGAGAAAGTGTTTGGCAAGGCCGCTGCAGCAGCGGCGGCTGGGAAAACTGGCGCCGCCGGTGATTGTGCATCGTCAAACACTGCGTCCACCGGGCCCGAAATCGAGGATGCTTGGGCCTATGCTGCGCTCAAGACACTGCGCGCCAGCATGCTCAGTCCCAAACTACTCCCGCCAGGCGAGGTGCTCACGGTTGAGATGCAGCGCGTGCTGCAACGCACGTCATACGGAGCCGGCAGTAGTGGAGATGGAGGTGGGGTTGGTGGACGACAGGATACGGTGCTCATGGTCTTACCAGCCCAGCGGGTGGTGTTTAAACACGTGCGAGATGTGGAGGCTCGGTTCCGGGAGATCCAGTTCTCGCTGGCCGCGTTTACGGACCACAGTCCCGGCCGGTACGAGAGAGCACTGGATCAACTGGTTGCAGGTACATGAGTGGGACCCGGGAGAAAAAAAGCAAGGGGAGGAACAGAGCCGGAGTGAGATGAGGCTCTGGCGGCAAATATATACGAAACGAACATGATGGCAAAGGTATGGAATACTGGGATGGAAACGACACAACACATGTAATGATACCCTAGATACGAACGGAGACGGAGCACGAAGATTTACGATATAGTTTATGCCAAGAAATGATAGATACACAATTGAATTGCATATGATTACTTACATATATTGACTTTTGAAGTATGTTTCAACGATATCTCGTGAATTTTCTGACTGGCACATCGTGTTCTTCCGATTTTGGTAATTTTCCAGATGCAGGAAGCGTGAGAACTCAAAATTGAGTTGAATGGATGTGTAAACGGCCGATCACCGGCCGTCGTCTGTCCGAATGCCGGCACTTTTAGCACTTTCTCTCTCTTAATTCTAAGGCGCTTTATTGGATGGAAAATCTCACTGGGCACAATTGCCACGAGCTGTCGCGAACAGCAACACACACTGGCGTAACTCCCTAAACCCGCTAATGTCTCGGCATAAAATAACAGCCAAAACTGCATCTGTGTCCCGCGAGCTCTTCAGCTAGATGGTGGGGTTGCGGCTCGGAGCATTGGCTGCCGAATTGTCAAGATGGTGGAATATTCGGCTAGAAATTTTTGAGAGAGTCTACGATCAGGTAGCATTGTGTTTCGACGTCATTTGTCTGCTAAGTTCATGTATGTCGTAGATGGTATTCTATGTTTTTTTGTCTCATTCTATTCGTAACAGATTGTCCGTCACCCGACAGAAGCGCTTTACGGCTTGTCGGGGAAACCAAACTTGATGCCAAACGGCGGGTAGACAAAGCGCTGCAGCTTGCCCTCCTTGGTCAGCTGGGCCGAGTAGGCGTCCAACTTGGCCTTGTCCTCGTCGTCGAGATCGACAATCGTCTTGTTGGCCTCGATGCGCGCGTGCGTGACCGACTTGGCCAGCACCGTGCTGCCGCGGCCCAGGTGGTAGCTCAGCAGGATGGTGGCGGGCTGGACGTTGTGCTTGGCGGCGATCTCGACAATGGGCTCGGCGGTGAACAGGGGGCCGCCCGTGCTGCCAAAGGGAGAGTAGGCCATGATGTGGATGCCGCGCTCCTTGCAAAGGTCGATGATCTCCTGCTGGGGCAGGGCCGGGTGGTTCTCGATCTGGTTGACGGCGGGTACGACCTTGGCGACAGGGAGGAGCTCCTCGAGATACTTTTTGCTGTACTGTCCCGGTGTCAGCTAGGAGACAAAAGACACGGGGTGAAGAGACATGTAGATTGCGTGCGAGGAACTCACGTTGGAAACACCAATGGCCTTGGTCTTGCCGGTGGCCAGGACCTTCTCCATCTCGCGCCAGATCTCAATGTGGCTGTGGTCACGGATAATGTCGCGCTCGCCGTTGGGCAGCTTGGGGAAGCGGTCGTCATTGCCGTTGGGGTTCATGAGCAGCGGCCAGTGGACCAGGAACAGATCAACGTAGTCGAGGCCCAGGCTCTTGAGTGACTTGTTCAGGCCCTCCTCAGCACGCGACGTGTACGTGGCCCACAGCTTGGTGACGACAAAGACGTCCTCGCGCTTGATGCCCTTGGCGAAGGCAGCCTTGAGGCCCTGGCCGACCTCTTCCTCGTTGCCGTAGCAGTAGGCGCCGTCGACAAGGCGGTAGCCGTGGGTGACGGCGTACTCAACAGCGGAGGCGACCTCGCCGGGAGCAGCCTGCCAGGTACCTATGGGACGGTTGTGTGTTAGCAACGGCGCAGGACAGGAAAAGAGCGGCCAATGAAGAAGCTCTACTTACCGAAACCCAGAGCGGGAATCTCGGCACCGGTGTTGAGAGGGAACGAGCGGTCCGTCATTGTGGCGGTTGTGTAGAGTCGGGATGTGTGAATGTGTGTGTGAGTGGAGAGAGGAAAGCGGCGTGTTCGTGTCTGAAGAGAGAAAGCCGATCGTGAGAGGAAGCGTGTGGCAATGGACCGGCACATGCAAAAGGTGAGGTGTAGGAAGGGTGACGATGTTTATGGGGAAGGAGGAGGAACAGATAAAATGGAGGGGTAGAAGAAGCAAGTAAAGAGGGAAGGAACGAAGGGTATAAACGACGGGATTGGATTTTAAAAGGGAGTTGATCAAAGGAAAAAAGGAAAGAGAAAAAAGAAGAAAAAAAACGGCAGGAGCACGACAGCAGCTCACAAAAGAAGAGAAGGCATGGCACAACAAAACGAACAACGGCACAGGAAGGCACGACGGACGGGGTACGCGACCGAGAGGGGCAGCCACGTCTATGCCTGCCAACGCTGGCTCAACTAGCTATCGTACATAGTTTCGCCGCGGATAAAAGGCCCCCGATGACGGCCCAAATTGGTGAAAATACGCTTGGACAGCAGAATGGGAATAGAAACAACCAGAGCAACGCCAAAATACTAACACGATGGAGAGCACGCTACCAGCGGCGAGCCCAGGTAATTACATGTACGAATTTTAGCGGACCATGGGGTCTCGGGGGATCCCTCGGCAGGTCTCCTTCGGCGCCCGATGCCTTTTCTGTTAAACTATCTCCTGCCAAAACGACAGGCCGCTAGTATCGGGGTTCTGCCCCTAAAACGGGTGTCGGGGGAGACTACACCAGAGTGGCCGAGAAGGGGGAAAACTGCAAGGCACCACTTGCATTTATGGCAGGAATTCAATTCCCGATGGCGAAATCGCTCCACAGCAAACGAAAGCGAGGAAAGTTTGGCGGTCAAGGAACATTGGACGAAGCTTCCATACGACATAACAAAGGCAAAGAACCAGAGTGTCCCGAGAATATAGAAGCAGGTCAAGATGCTTGAAGAACCCCGATGTAATTTGTGCTATACCACCAGGAACAAAACTACGCAAAGCCAAACGGCCTCCTTCAAAGTACAATCTCTACTTCGAACCGGCTCGAGAAGCTGAGGTGTCAGGCACGCCATTCTCGCTAGTACGCAATGGTGGGACCTTTTCGATGCAGTTCAATAAACGTGTCTGCCATGGCATATGAACTACAAAGTAGTATGCCACGCGCTTGTGGTCCATTCAAAAGGAAAGTAAGCCGTATATCGACTGCGACCCCGACAGCCGGGACTAGTTCCTGTGTAGGAATAAAAATGCGGGAGAGCCGCATCAAAGGGTCACGGAGGCATGTCAGACGGAGGTGGTGAGATTTATTGAACTGATATGCGGGGTCTGGAGCCGTGTAGCTTTACATGCACTTGGGGGAAGCCCGCGGTGTACTCTTTGGCAAATCTAGATCTTTCAACATTGGAATGTCTATTATATTTTGAGTGTCCCCGCGTGGCGGGGAAGGGTGAATACCAGTAAAAGCATTGTGTGTAGCCTGTACTCCGGTCGATGCCTGATAGAAGAAGGTAAGGGAAATAAAAGAAGAAGAAAAAAGTGTAAGGCAGAAAAAATAGACAGGGAATAGAAGTAAAAGACACAAGAAGAAGGAGAAGAAGAACACACAAAAAAAAAAAAGACAAAGGAAAGTGACAAAGGAAATAAGACAAGAAAAAAAAAGGAAGAAACAGGAAGAAAAAAAGAAGAAGAAAAACACCGCCGGGCAGTGCCGCCCGCCTAATACTACAAAAAAACAGAGAGTCCCTCTTCTCCAGACTCCAAATTACCACCTCGTTGTATGTCGTGTTTTTGATTTTGTTGTATGTCTCCTTCGCCTACCCGGCAATCAACACCCACAGCAGGAAAAAGATCATGAGGACGCCAAACATCTTGGCAATCAGCCAGCGGTTGCCGGAGACGCGGCCCCAGTATTTCAGGAGCTCCTTCTGGGCGCCCTGGACGTTTTCGACGACGGACTCGGTGTTGGCGTCGATGCGCTCGATCATTTCAGACTGCTCGGAGACCATGGACGCGAGCTGGCTGAAGATGGAGCCCAGCTCGGAGATTGTGGACTCGATGGCCTCGATGGCCTCGCCGCGCTGCTGGATGTACATGTTGTTGGGCTGGGCCTCCTCCATGAGCATGAGCTGCTGGTCGCTGACGACGGGATTGAGCGAGAGCAGGCCGCCGCTGTTGCTCCCAGAAAGAAGGTCTGGCGGGGCCGAGCCTGCGCCGTTGCGGAAGGTGGGGGTGTTGCGGCCGCCGGAGGCGACGGCGCTGCCAGACGTCGAGGCTGCTGCGTAGAGGGGCGAGGCGGACTGCTGGTGGAGGAGGGCGCCGGCCTGTTGTGGGTTTTGTTGTTGCTGCTGCTGGACGGTCTGGGAGACTTGGGAGATGAAGTTGTCGGTGCGGGCGCGGGTGGACTGGAGGTTCTTTGTGCGGACTTCGAGGACCTCTTTGAAGTTGGCGGAGACGCCGGTCAGGCGGTCTTGCAACAGGAACACGACGTTCTTGCGGTGCTCGCCCTCTTCGGTCTTGCCCTGTTGTTGGCGCGTGAGCGCCTGCAGGCCCGAGATCTGTTGGTTAAGGCCGGCTGGGGTTGGGTTAGTGGTATTCTGTATATTATTTTGCTGTCTTCGCGCGGTGACCTACCCAGATTCTGCTTCACGACAAAGGTGAGCTCGTTGACCTCGGTCGACTTGTCGTCAAACATGCTCTTGCGCTTGGCCACTGGTCTGTTAGTGTGTGTCTCTCACAAAAGAACAAAGGGACAAAAGAGGAGAGTAGAAGGGAGAAGGGACCTACGCAAAGCCAGCCGTTCCAGCTTGGCCATGGTCGAGGAGATGCCGCGGCCAATGTCGGCGGCGCGGCGCGCAAACTCGGAGCGCGACGGTGGCCGGGCGGCGGCGGCGGCGTCGTAGTTTTCTGCGGCCAGTAATGGCTGGGCCTGTTCCTTCTGTGCGTCGCCGCTCGACGAGCCCAACAGCATCATGGACCGCTTCTTCTGTGCGTTGCCAGCGCCGCCCTTGGCCTGTGCCTGTCGCCGGGCGGCCTGCTGGACGACGGCCTGGAACTCGACCGTGCGGTCCTGGATCCGCGAGACGGCCATTGTGGGTGTGTGCGAAGGAGGAACGAGGAGAGGAGGATGCCGCGATCTCTGGTCAAAGACAATCGTGGATGCTTTCGAGGATTCCACGCTTTGCGTGTCGGCTCTGTGCGCTTTGTCGAGCCAAGTCAAAGCGATTCAATCGTCGATTGTCGCAGGTGTTTGCTTTCGATAATCGGGAGTGATTGTTGTGTCGCCGTCGTCGCCGTCGTGATGCGTTGATGTGGTCTGTTGTCGGCGCGCTCGGAAAAGGAGAACCAATGTTGTACGTTGCTTTTGCGTCGCTTTTGCTGTCGCTATTCGCTATTTTTGGCCGCGTTCGGTTTCGTCAGCGTGTCCTCTGCAGCCTTGCTGAATGCGGGTGCTGGTCCAGTAGGCAGGAGAGAAAAAGGGTGAGTGAGCGACGTGAGAAAGCGGAACGGAGTGCAGTGTGTCGAAAAAGTCCGGCCGGGAGAGGGAAGGAGCGATGAAAAAGAAAAAGGACACGAGGTATTGTCGTCGTAAGCCGAAATGCAGTCAAATGGCGAGAGATGGAAGGGGCGATGCTCAAGTCAAGAGTTGTCGAAGAAAGAGTGTGTCGAGCGCTGAAAGCCGAAATGATGAAATGTTGGCATGTGCGACCGTGCAACGTGGAATAGGGATGGCCGTTTTGGCGTGTTGGGGATGAGGAAACAGTGATGGCGAGCGCTGGGGACGCTGGGAAACAGTGCGTGTCTTGTGTGTTTTGGGTGCTCTCGTCAGTGTTTTGGCATTTGCATTTGCCCCTTTCATTGAAGGCTTCTGGGGCAGTGGTAAAAGTGTGGGTGGGTAAGAGCCGTGTCCAATGAGATTACGTGGAGTAGCGAAAGGTTTCAAGGAGTGAGAGTTGCTGCCTGAGGCAAAAAATTAGCGGCAGCTGGCGTGGGTAGTGGTACTTGCATGAAAGCGCGCTTACTGTGGGCACATATGTACCTGTACTAGTTTAAATTGGCTCGTGTTTGCCGGTACGGTCCAACCCGTATCGTCAGTAGGCGAGAGCGCTAAGTGTTAGGCGCAGCGCAGTGGACATTCATGATATGAGGCAGTCAGTGAGTATTGAGTCTGCGAGGCAATAGACTGAATAAATCGGGATATATAGTGATTATGGAAATCGTTGTTCCTTAACGCTAATAGATATAGAACTGACAAGAGAACGACAAAGGAAATGCTCAAGATATAGCGATCGCAGAAACGCAGGAAAGCAGGAAAGCAAAATGACAAAATGACAAAAAGAATCAAAGATGCCACAAGGAAATATCCAAACAAATGGCAAAAGACGAAAAAAAAAGGCTGAAAACAGAAACAGCAAACCAAACCAAGACAAAGGAAATAAACAAGGGCCAAGAAAACAAACAATCAAAGGATATCAAAATCAGTCTCTAAATCTTCTTTCCTTTTCTTTTCTCTTCTCTTCTTTTCTTTTCTCTTCTCTTCTCTTCTTTTCTTCTTCACTCTCCCCTACTCATCATCCACGTAGGCAAACTCTTCGTAGGGGTTCCACTCCTGGCCCGGGTAGCTCGTGGCAGACATGGCAGGCTCTTCCTGCTCCTTCTGCTTCTGGGCAGCCAGGTCCTCGTCGGGCTCGGGGACAAAGACAGGGATCTTTTCCTCCAGGTCCTTGAGCATCTGGCGGCGCTTGTAGTCCTCGAACTGCTGGGCCGAGGTCTGGCGGATCGTCTTCTGGCGGGACACGGAGTCGCCGGCGTCGTCAGCGCTGCCAGAGGCAGAGCCGTTCGCGTCACCTCCGCCGTAGGGAATGGAGAGACCACCCGTGGCAGACGGCTTGGCGGACGGGAAGCCGTACTCGGTAAAGTCCATGTCGTCGACGGGCGAGGGCGGGGTGATGTTGTTGAGGTCGGGCTCAGCGGAGCCGGAGCGGGCAATGGGCGAGGTAATGTCCGCGGCGGCCGGCGAGACCGTGGCGGGCACAACGACAGCGGGTGTCTCGGCCTTGGGAGAGGTCGTGGCCTGAGCAGTCTCCTGTGCCTTTGGCGGCTCAACAACCGACTCGACGATGGGCGCGACAGTCGTCTGCCCGACAGGCGATGTGGGCGGGTGGTCGAGGATGGTCTGGTCCTCGGGGGATTTGGCGACAACGCCGGTGCCGACCTTGTTGGGGTGCAGGGGCGTGGCGTTGTAGATGTCCTCATCCTCGCCGGGGACGTGCTGGTTGGCGGCAGTGGTGGCAATGGGCGTCAGCTGAGCGGCCTTGGCAGCGCCGTTCGTGAGAGGCGTCTCGACAGTCACGACAGGGGCAGAGTAGACGGGCTCGGCCTCCTGGACAAAGACCTGTGCGTCGGGCTGGACAGTGGCACTGTGGACAGGGCTGTGGACAACCGGACTCTGGACGACGAGGGCTGCAGGAGTGGTGGCAGCCGGTGTGGTCTCGGCTGTCTCGCTCGGGGCCTTGCTGGTCTCCTGGCTGGGGACGGCCTGGCTGACAGAAGCGGCAGCCGAGACAGAGTTCTCGCTAAGCTGAGACTGGCCCGGCTGGGGCGAGGCGTGGAGGGACGAGACGGGCGTGTCAGACTTGACAGCGGCAGCACCAATGGCGGCGGCGGCGCCAATAGCGGCAGCACCAGCACCAGCACCGACAGCGGCAATGACGGGCACAGCATGGCCAGTCGACTCTTCCGTTTGATCTTGGGCCTTTGGCAGCTGCTGGTTCACGGGCTTGGGCGAGGTCTGCAGAGGCGCGGGCACGGCATCGGCGACGACGTCTTCATTGTTGACGAAGAAGCTTGAAGTGGCAGGCGGCGGCGGCGGGACAGTGAAAGCGACAGGGTGCTGCTGCGGAGGATGAGCAGCGGGCGTTGTCTCGCCCGAGGTAGATGCGGCGGCAGCAGGACCAGGACCAGGACCAGGACCAGGAGCAGTGGGAGTAGCAGCGGCCGGAGAGGCACTAGACGTAGCAGCAGGAGGAGCGGCAACAGTGGGAGGAGCCTGGCCTTGAGCCAGAGGCTGCTGACCGGGCTGCTGTTGGCCTTGGAACTGAGGCTGGTTACCGGCATTCCACTGTTGTTGCTGGGACTGCTGGAACTGCTGAGGCTGCGGTTGACCGGGCTGGCCCTGGCCCTGGCCCTGGAACTGGGGCTGGAACTGCTGCTGACCAGCAAACTGCTGTTGAGGCTGTCCCGGGAATTGCTGCTGCTGCTGGCCAGGCTGCTGCTGCTGACGAGCCGTGTTGTTGAACTGGGGGGCACCCATGCCCTCGCCGTGGACGGGAGCATAGCCCTGGGGAATGGGCACGGCGCCGTACTGGCGCTCCTGGAAGGGCTGCTGCTGATGGGGTTGCTGGCCAGGGAACTGCTGACGTTGACCCTGGAACTGCTGCTGCTGCTGCTGCTGGAACTGTTGCTGGCCGTGGAAGCTCTGCTGGTGCTGAGGACCGGGGCGCTGCTGCTGCTGCTGTTGAGGGCCGGGACCAGGACGCTGCTGCTGGCCCTGGAAGGGGCGTTGCTGGCCTTGAGGAGGCTGTTGGCTCTGGCCCTGACCCTGACCTTGAGGGTCCTGCTGCTGCTGCTGCTGCTGAGGCTGAGGCTGTTGCTGCAGGACCTTGGGACGGAAGAGCGAGCTGAACTTGCCGTGGTGATGCTGTTGGGGTTGGGGCGGCTGTTGCTGCTGTTGCTGCTGACCAGGCTGGCCCTCAGTGCCCAGAGTGCTCTGAGGGCCGTGGGGGCCTTGAGGACGCTGCTGTTGAGGACCCGGACCCTGGAAGCCAGGACCCTGTTGACCCTGAGGACCGGTCTGCTGACCAAACTGGCCCTGCTGCTGCTGCTGAGGCACCATACCCGGAGCGACAGGGCCCTGGGGGAGCACATTGGGCATGCCCTGGTTCTGCGGCGGCAGGTTCTGCTGCAGTCTGGTCTCGGTGGGCGAGATCTGCTGCTGGAGAGCCTGCTTGCGGGCGCCGCTGGGCGAGTCGGGGACACTCCCGGGCAGGACGGGTCCGGGGAACTGGGCGAGGCGCTGGTCCTGGTACATGCGGTGGGGGCCTTGGAGTTGGCCGGCAGGAGGCTGGCCAGGCAGCTGGCCAGGCTGCTGGCCCTGCTGGGGACCCGTCGTCTGTGGTGTAAGAGCACCCGGGGAGGCAGCTGCGCCGTTGGCCTGCTGCTGGCCCAGCTGGTTCGAGAGCGGGCGCTCGAGCTGCATACTGGGACGGACGGGACCACCGGGCGGCGGACCGCTAAAGCCGGTGTCGGTCGAGCCGGTGTGCTTGTGGTTGGCGCCGCCGTTTCTGAGTGCACTGGGCGGTGCGTGGCCGGGCGGGTACTGCGGGCCACCAGGCGGTGGTCCTTCGGGGTCGACGCCGCTGGCGTTACTGGCATTGTTGGCAGCATTTCCATTGCCATTCTTTCCGCCGTTGGTGACACCGCCGACGACACCACCGACACCGCGGCGGAACCGGCCAAAGAACTTCTTGGCGCGCTCCATTTCCTTTTCGGTGCGGGAGACGGGGGCACTGCCGTTGTTGGGGATCTGCTGGTGGCCGGGCGCAAAGGACACAGTCTGGCCGCCCTGGTTCTGGCCCAGAACCTGTCCGTTGGACTGGAACTGCTGGAGGGCGACGCCCGACATGGGCCGCTCCTGGCCACCAACACCGGCACCGGCCGACTGCGGCGGGCGCTGGAACTGACCGCCCAGCGGCGGCGGAGTGGGCGAGATGGTGGCGCCGGACGAGCTGACGGGCGGCGGGACGCTGGCCATGGAGACCGTGGGCGAGCCGCTGCGGGGAGGGGCGTTGGCAGCGTTGGTGTTGGTCGAGGCAGGAGCGATTTCCGTCAACGGCCTGCCGCCGCCAGCACCTCCCTGGGCATTGCCGTTGATGGTCAGGACAGACACCGTCGACGACGGCCGCTCGGGGCCTGGCGGGCGACGGAGGGCGTTCTGGGTGGGCGTTGCAGATCCCTCAGCACCAGGAGCAAAAGGAGCACCAGGAGCACCTGCAGGCGGCGGCGGCTGCGAGGCTTGCTGCAGAGGCGAGGGCGTCTTGGCGGTCACAGGCTTGCGCGACAGAGGACTGGGCGCAGCTGGCTGCGATGCCGATGGGAGACGGCCGCGGGCAGTCGGGACAGGGCCGACAAAGCTGGAGCCGGCGTCGATGCTGGCGCGACCCTGGCCTTGGCCTTGAGGAGGAGCCTGAGAGGGGAGGCTGTTGATGCCAGAGGCCGGAGGAGGCGAGGGACCGGCGGAGAAGGGCGACTGGGCGCTGGTCTCGCGGGTCAGGGGCGTCCCAACAGCACTGCCCCCAGCTGTGGCCGACGTGGGACCAGACGAAGCAGGAGTGCCAGCAGTGCCAGCCGGGCCAGCAGTGGGCGGGCCCTGGCCTTGCGGGCGACCAGTGTTGATCGACAGCGGCGGCGAGGGGCCGCCCGGCGTGGGTCCGGCAGAGGCACTACCTTCGGCAGGACCCTGCTGGGGCGCCAGCTGCTGCTGCGACCGCTTCGGCTGGAGCGAGGGCGAGTTGGATGCAGCACGCGGACGCGCAAACGGTCCGAGGACGGCACCGCCCACCGGCGTCGAGGGACCGCTGAACGACGGCCGCGAGGGCTGCTGGAACGGCGGGTGCTGCTGGAGGGGCGTGACGTTGCCGCTGCCGGGAATCGAGCCGGGCCCAGAGCCAGCGCCGGACACAGTGCTAGCCTGGCTCAGACCAGTCTGCGTGTGTGGGAGCGTGTTAAAGGTCGATGCATGCGGCAGGCCACCCGTGCGGCCGCCAACACTGCCCTGAGGGTATTGCTGGACGGGCGCCGAGATCTCGGCCTTCTTGTCCTTCTCCTTGTCCTTTCCGCCGCCCTTGATCTTGCCGAAAAAGCCCGAGACGATGTTGGACGACGTGCGGCGGTTGGAGTTGCTCTCGTTGGGCACGATGCTGCCAAACGTGTTGGTGCGGCTGAAGAAGTTGTCGGGCATCGGAGGCGCGCCCTGCGTCGCGTACTTTGTGAGGGGAGCACCCTCGCCGGCTTGGCCTTGGCCTTGACCTTGACCAGGTTGACTCTGACCCTGTTGCTGTTGCTGATTCTGAGGGAAGGTCGGCTGGTGCTGCAGCTGCTGGGGGAACTGGCCCTGCTGGAACTGTCCCTGAGGCTGGCCTTGGCCGGGGACCTGCTGGAGTTGGTTCGGATGGAACTGGTTCGGCTGGAACTGGTTCGGCTGGAACTGGTTCGGCTGACCCTGAGGCTGGCCTTGGAACTGTTGACCCTGAGGGCCTTGGGGGCCTTGAGGCGGCATCTGCTGGAGCTGTTGGCCTGGGAAAGGCTGCGGCTGGCCCTGGAACTGCTGCGGGTGGAATTGCTGCTGTTGCTGCTGTTGCTGCTGTTGGGGCTGGCCAGGACCAGGGCCAAAGGTTTGCGCGGGTCTCGGCTGCTGGAAACCGGCCGGGACAGCTTGGCCGTTGGGGCCGACCTGGGGACCAGGACCAGGACCAGGACCAGCCGAGGGAGCAGGCGACGTCTGCTGCTGGACGGGGCTGGTGGTCGTTGAGGGGCTAGATTGAGGCGATGTCTGAGTCTGAGCGGGCGCCGGCGCAGGAGACGTCGTGCTGGGCACAGGCGACGACACGGAGGCGCGAGACTGGTCAGGGCTGGCAGCCGAGGCCGAGGCCGCGGCTGATGTGGGGTCGGAAGCCGGTGCGGGCGGCGCAGAAGCGGGCACAGGAACGGGGCTCTGGGTGGTCGGCACCGGACTGGTGACACGTTGCTGCACAGGGCTCTGCGTGATGCTGCTAGGCACAGGCGGCGGTGACGAGGCGGGCGTGCCAGCGGTCTGGGCCTGTCCAGGGGTCGGAGTCTGCGACGGCGGCGGCGGCTGCTGGAAGCCTTGCTGGGCGGTCGGGAAATTCTGAGGCGTGCCGTGACGGCTCTGCGGCGAGACCTGGTACGACGCCGACGCAATCGACCCGGCCGGCGCGTGGAAGCTCTGTTGGCCGACGGGGCTGGGGCCTTGCGGCTGGGGGCTCGGGCCCTGCGGGATCTGCTGGCCTTGGGGAGCAGCTTGCTGGAACTGCTGAGGCGGCTGCTGGCCTTGCTGGCCCTGCTGCTGGTACTGGTAGATGGTCGACAGCGGGCGGCCCTGGCCCTGGAAAGGCTGGGGCTGTTGTTGCTGCTGGGGAGCAGCCTGTTGAGCAGGCTGAGCCTGGGCGTTCGCGTTCTTGCTCCCCTTGAAGAGGTTGCGGATCTTCTTGCCCGTGTTCTGCGCCTGCTGCGAGAGCTGGTTTGTCGGGGGCTGCTGCTGAGCAGGAGTCTGAGGCTGCTGCTGTTGCTGCTGTTGCTGAGGGAAGGTCGACTGGTGCTGGAGGGGTTGGATCTGCTGGCCCTGGACGTTCTGGACCGGCTGGAACTGCTGCGGCTGCATCTGCATCTGCTGCTGAGGGAACCGCTGCTGTTGGGCGTAGCCCTGGCCCTGGTTCTGCGCAATCTGGTTCATGAACTGAGGGTTGAACTGAAGCTGGACGGGTTGGCCGGGCTGGCCTTGCTGCTGTTGCTGAGGCTGGAACTGGGGTTGGCCTTGAAGGCCCTGTTGCGGTTGGCCGGGCTGGCCTTGGACCGGCTGCTGAGCAGGCACCTGCTGCTGCTGCGTCGGCAGTTGGGGTTGCGACTGCGACTGCGTGATGCCGGCACTGCTTCCCGGAGGAACAGACACCGACTCGGACTGCGAGTTCTTGGTCGAGTGCGACGACGTCGGCGGGCCCGACATGCGCCACGACGAGATCTTGGAGAACCGGCGCTTGTCGTCAGGGGCCGTCGTCGGAGCAGGCCGTGCTTGGGGGTTGGCCTGAGGAGCACCTTGGGGAAGCTGTTGCTGCTGTTGCTGCTGAGGAGCACCGGCCTGCGTGAAGACCTGCCCCGGGGGAGCTTGACCCGCCGACTGCACCGGCGGCTGTTGCTGCTGCAGTTGTTGCTGCGCCTGCAGCTGGGCCTGGAACTGCTGTTGAGCTTCAGCCTGGACTTGGGGAGGTTGCTGCTGAGACTGCTGAGGCTGCTGAGGCTGTTGGGCCTGTTGGGCCTGGGGCACCTGGGGAACCGGAGGCACCGTGCCTGAGGACTCGCCCCAAGTCCCGGTCCCGGTCCCGCCCAGAGTCCCAATCGTGCCCGTCCCCTGCCGTGTCAGCTGTGCCTCGGCCGAGTTGAGGCCCGTCTCCTTGTCAAACGAGTACGACTGTCCGTCGGGCACCGATGTCCCCGTGGGCGAGTTGGGGCTGCGGTGCCGCGTCGACGCCAGCGGCTCGACGAGGTGCGACTCCTGCAGGTTCCACCCGGCCTTGGGCAGGAACCGTTGGAGGGGGTTGCTGCTCTTGGCGGGCGCCTGCTGAGCCTGCTGCTGCTGTTGCTGTGCCTGTGCCTGCTGAGACGGGAGCTGGCTGTACGGTGCCGCGGCGGCTTGGCCCTGAGCCTGGGCCTGCGCCTGACCTGCATTCTGAGTGGCAAAGCCCTGGGGAGCCTGCTGCTGGACGGGTGTCTGCCGCTGCTGGTTCTGAACCTGGCCGAAACCTTGGGGCTGCTGAGGTTGACCCTGAGGCTGTCCCTGGAAGGTCTGTTGACCCGCCACGGGGTGGCTCTGCAGGGGGTTCTGAGCGCCAGCTTGAGGCTGCTGCTGTTGTTGTTGAGGAACCTGTTGCTGCTGAGGCACTTGTTGCTGCTGCTGTTGGGGTTGGAAACCCCAAGAGGCCGTCCGCTGGTGCGGAGGCTGGCCGGGCTGGCCGGGCTGCTGAGGAACTTGCTGCTGTTGTTGAGGCACCTGTTGAGGCACCTGTTGAGGAACTTGCTGAGGAACCTGCTGAGGCTGCTGCTGGATAAAGTTCTGCGGGCTCGCGAACCGCTGGGGAGGCTGTTGTTGGAGGATCTGTTGGGGCTGTAGCTGTTGTTGCGGCTGTTGCTGCTGGTACTGCGGGAAGAAGCCTGGATACCGGTCAGTACGTGATATATTCTCGTAGAAGTGCCGTCGTATCTCACCTTGCTGCTGCTGAGGCATCTGCTGGACCTGCTGGGGCACCTGCTGCTGCTGCTGCTGCTGCTGATCGCCCTGCTCTGGCTGCTCGTCCAGCGCCTTGCCCTTGTCATCGCTGCCAATCAGCGATGCCATGTCAAAGTGCAGTGTCGATGTCCGGCGGACCGGCGGCAGGCCCGTGAAGGACGACTGACGCTCAATCGGAGCATGGCCGCCAAGAGGCTGGCCCTGTTGCGGCTGCTGCTGTTGTTGCTGTGCCTGAACCTGCTGGAACTGCTGTGGCTGCTGTTGCTGGGGGGCGAACTGCTGAGGCTGCTGTTGCTGCTGTTGAGGCACAAACTGCTGCTGGGGCGGCTGCTGCACCTGCACGTATTGAAACTGCTGCCCGTTCGAGCCCTGCACCGGCTGCTGGTACACAAACTGGTTCGGCACGGGCACGAAATTGCCGTTGGGCAAGCGCATGTACTGCTGTTGCGGCTGCTGGTAGAAGAATTGCTGCGGCTGGCCTTGTTGGAGCTGTTGCGGCTGCTGCTGGAGCTGTCCCTGTTGGGGCTGCTGCTGCTGATGCTGCTGCTGCTGGAAGCCGCCATTCGCCGGCGCGGCCTGGTTGTTGACAGGATTGCCACCGGCAGCGCCGGTGCCCGCGTTAGGCCCAGGCGCGGCGCCGCCAGCTATGCTCTGCTGGCGCGGTCGAGAAAACATGGTGGCGGCAGAGAGCGGAGAGCGGACGAGTAACGAAAAAATGGTGCGACGCGATGAGGAGAAAGACACCGTCAACGGTGCCCTGGAATTAATGGGGATGCGCCACAGTGGTTGCTGGTTTAAAAGGCGCGCTGTCGCAAAAGGCAAAGGAAAGGAGAAAGCGAAAGCGAAAAGGGAGCAAAGGAAACGAAAGAAAAAGAGGTCGAGAAAAAAGAAGGTCGGATAAGGGAGACAATTAATTATCAGGAATGTAAGAAAGGGCAAGTTATTGTTGGAAACAAGTCAAAAAAAAGGGACTCGAAAAGAATGAGGGGAAAGCTGGGGGGCTTGGCTGCTTTTTGCTCTTTGCTTTTTGCTGTTTGCCTTTTGGGGCTGAATGTCTGTCGCGAGAGAGAAATAAAAAAGAGGAGACGACGGACAGGGACAAGCAAGGATGCGAGACAATGTAGCTTGTAGCTCGACCTTTGACAATCAATCGGCAAGGCGTGACGTGCTGCGATTGTCGAGCAACGAGTGACGAAAGCCGTTGTAGTTCCGCCCTGTTGATGCACAGCGGGAAGGGGAGACGAGACGAAGAAAAAGAAAAAAGAAAAGAAAGAAGACGGAGAGAAGATGGTTCGTGATGCTGAAGAAAAGAAGCCCTGGCTTTGTTTTGTTTCTCGCCTTCTCTCTTTCGTTCGTTCTTTTTTCGTTCTTATTTTCAGGTGAATCCTTCCTGCTGACGGCCACGTTGGCAAGTGCGACGGAGGATTTCTGGTGGGAAATGTGAAGTAACAGAGGAAACGAAGTCAATAGGAGGAACAAGGGGCCTGAACAAGGAGACTGGGACAAGGCAGAAGGCTGCTGTCATCCCACCCCTGGTCTGATGCTTTTGCGAGGATGGAGAGGATGGAGAAAGAGGAGTGTTCGAACGGCAGGACAACAGAAACAACAGAACAACACAACTACGACTGTGACTGGCCATGCACACACTGACTGGGGTGGTATTACAGCAGACAGGGCCCGGGAAATAGGGATTGCTCTTGCACTCTTTGCAAAGACGACAAGAAGGAGCCGCAAGGAAGGTGCGAAGGCCGTAGGAAGGACTCGAGGAGGGACTGGAGGAAGGAACATCCAAACAACGAGAAGAAGCGAGAACAGCCGAGATGGTTGACGACGCGCAACAAGTTCAGCAGGAAGGAACGGCCTCGAATCTGGGAAGGAGCTCGCGATTGCCCACATGAGATTAGGCGCTTGGAGCTTTGGGGAAGGGGGAAGCTTGGAAACAAGCCCTACGGTCCCACGGCAGGCGCTACGAACTTAACTCTGGAACGGAACTGCAGCTTCAGCCTCAAAACTGCAGAAACAAGTTCAACATCGTAACGGCCTGCCAGTGTTCTTTCTGTCCCTGGCCCAGTCCGTCAGTCTCCTGGTCCCACCCCATAATAGCCAGCGAATCCTTTCTCTCTTCTTTCCTCCACCCATGTCTTACAGGGCTATGGCTGTGTGGAAGAGTGGAGTGTGGGCTGGCGAAATTAGAGTGTGGGTCAACCTTGCAGACGCGTGAAAGCGTGCAGCTAACGGTGGCGGTGGATGTGCTTGGGAGCTTTTCCCACAGTGATGTTGGGTGAGCTTCCTTGCTATCCTCCTTGGTATTCTCCTTGGTATGGCTGAGCAGGGATCTACAAAGTCACTGAAAGCCAAAGTTCGGAAGCACTTTTTAAGCACAAGAAGCACAGTCAAGCACACTTTCGATACACAGGGCACGGCTGGTCCTGTCTGTTGGTTTGTTGGTCTGTGAGCCGTCTTGTTCTCTTCCACACCCCAGTTGGTCTGATTGCTTCTTAAGATGAAGGGGGTTTGGACGGGGCTGGACGGGCTGGTTTCTTCTTTCTTCGTTTCTTGGCTGGAGATCTCACTCGTCGAATTGGCGTCAGAAGTAAGAAAGTGAAAAGCATTCCAAGTATCTCACCATCGAAACTTGGTCGACAGGTACATGCTCCCTTTTCCACGGTGATCACTCTCGCGACGCGCATCGTATTGCCCGTATCCTGTGTGGAAGACTCCCCAAAGTTGGCAGATATTGTTCCTGTGTACGGAGGGAAAGGAGGGAGAAAGAAAAAGATGACAATCGACTCTCCCCGGCAAGCTTGAGCCTCATGTTCAATTCGCTGACTTGGATCGAGTACGATGTACATCTAGTACGTCGTATTAATACATCGAGTATCGAGTACATCGTGCATCGTACATCACACATGTCAGATGCAAGCCCACAACAATGCAGAATGCAAATGCAATGCAAATGCAAAATGCGCAATCTCAGGATGAGGCTCAAAATAGGAATAGGAATCAAATGACAAAAAACAACGCCAGTCTCAAGTCAGACGAAACAAATGGAAACAAACGACAGGCGACAGACGCCAAAAAAGACACCATCACGTCGGAACGAAGGAACCATAACAGTCCACACTGCACAGTCCAGTCCACAATCGCTCGCTTCTCTCGCCTGTCTTCATCTCTTGTCAGCCATTGGGTTGCAGCCCGTCGTGGCTTGCGGCCTGCCGTCGTCCCAGAAGAGGATCGCGGGAGGCTGTGCAATGCTCGGGGTGGTTCAAAATAGCAACTGATGTGCAGCAAAGTGCAGCTCCTTTTCCACTATTACACTACGACATAGTTGCACTAAATTTCAGGTCCCTTCCCGCTGTTTCCACCCACTGCCCACTATTTTTACCGGCTGCGACCGCTGTCAGACTCAAGCATATACTCGGTGGGGACAGGGGTGCAGCTTCTTAGTGAAATGCACGTGACTCGTCTCATCAAGGAGGCTCAAAAGCATCTCGACTCACTTCTCATGATATTTGTCACCGGCAGTAAATTAGTTAAGCAGTACGACTACCATGTACTCTAATATCTCGGTACTAGAAAATCAAACAAAGAACCACTGTTTAGAAGGGTCATGTCAATAATTAAAGTAGGTAAAGTATTCCGACATTCGCTTTTCAATTCATAAGGAATTTGTCTTATTTTTTTTTTTTTTTCAAAAAAAAAAAAGAAAAGAAAAGAAAAGAAAAGAAAAAAAAAAAAAAAAAAAAGGAAATACAGCCAAAATAAATAATTACACAGAATTCAAACAAGACGTCACGCTAATTGACCTCTCCATGAGTTTTTCCATTAAAACTGTATCGATATACACATGAATAAAGACAACAGAGACTTGGAGCCAATCTGTTCACACTCGACCTTGATCTTAATGGGCGTGCCTTCCATAAAAAGGCCGGATTCACCCTCAATTGAACAACCAGGCGATAGAATCAGGTAAAAAGTTTATGCAAATTTGAAAAAAAAAAAAGGTAAATGGTACAATACATATACAAAGGAAGAAATATGACTAAAATATGACTACATCGTATTATATATAAGGAAACGATCCGCTACAGCCGTCTCTCCCGCACCGAGAGGCTGATGAGCAGACACGCGCCGGCAAAGCCCAGATTCATCCAAAAGGCGCCGGCAAAGCTCGAGATGTAGGCGGACACGACCAGGTCGCGCAGACGGCCGACCAGCCCCTGGACATAGGAAATGTCGGACATGGCCTGGCGAACAATCTCGGCGGCGTCCTCAAAGCCAAAGTTGGCATCGGCCAGGCGTTGCGTGAGGCCCGACTTCAACGAGGCCTGGAACAGGGCGCTGGCGGCACTCATACCGGCCACGGCGCCAATGTTTCCGCTCAGATACAGGCCCGAGCCGGCGACAGCCATGTCCTCCTCGGAAACGCCGGCCGCGAGAGCGACAAACACGGCCGAGTGGGCGGCGGCAGTACCGAGACCGCCAAAGAAAACAAAGAGGCTAGAGAAAAAGGACATGTCCGGGTCGCCACGCCAGAACACAAGCAGCAGAGCGAAACACAGTCCGGAGCTCAGACTAGCCAAGACGGTGGGCAGCTTGTAGCGGCCGTATTTCTTGACAAAGGCGCCTGTCACCAGACCGCCAACTGTGTTTCCCACGACGGAAGGCACCATGTAGGCACCAGCCTGGGCGGGCGAGGCGTTTTGGGTGACCTGGAAGTACAGCGGGATAAAGAGCATGAGGGCCGTCTGGGAAGCATTCTGGAAGAAGAGGACAAGGTAGGCCGTGAGGACGTCCCGGTGCTTGAGCAGGTGCAGCGGGAAGATGGGCTCCGGGGCCCAGGCCTTCTCGACCCAGACGAACAGTGCGGCCGTGACGTGAGATAAAAGGAGAAGACCGGACAGAAGCGGGCTCGTCCACGAAACTTTGACGCCGCCCATGTCGAGGGCCAGCAGGAAAGACAGGACAGTGGCGCTCAGCAGTGCAGCGCCGGCGACATCAATGCGCTTTAGTTTTGCGACGAGGGGCACATCGGCCTGAGCAGCCTGGGCCTGGGCCTGGGTCTGGGTCTGGGTTTTGGCCGTACCCTTACCCTTGTTGGCCACCCGGGCCTTTGGGTTCAGTTTCCACCCGACGAGCAGCATGGCCAGAGCCGTCAGCGGGGCCTGCACAAGAAACGCCCATCGCCAGCCGATGCTCTGCGCCAAAAAGCCGCCGACAGCGCCGCCGCACGACCGGCCGACCGTCTGCACGATATTGACGTAGCTGCGGTATGCGGCCACTTCGCGCAGCGGCACCAGATCGGTGATCAGAATGGACACCAGCACGACCATGCCGGCGCCGCCGAGGCCCTGGACCACGCGCGCGGCAATCAGCTGGCCCATGGACCGACCCACGCCACAGAGGACACAGCCGACCAAGAAGAGAGTGTAGGCCACCTGGAGCATCGCCTTGCGGCCAAAGATATCACTCAACTTTCCATACAGGGCGTGCCCGACACACATGGCCAGCATGTAGCTTGACAAGAGCCAGCTCGCGTCAGCCAGGTCGTGGAATTCAGACGCAATCGCACCGTAGGTGGCGAGAACAAGCGATGTATCGGCCTGTGAGACAAAGACGCCGACCAACAGAACAGACAGAATAGCTGCCATTGAGGCGTCCATGGGTGGCATGTCCCCGTTTTCACTTCTGTCGCCGTTTTGGTGTTCAATTGCGTTTCCATGGTCGTCGCCGGCGTCAGTGCTCGGCCCAGAGTCCGTATCGTCGCTGCTTGAGTCGTATGTCGTTGTTGCAGGAAGGGACTGTGCGTGATTGTTAACCCTGCACCTTCTGGGCTTGTCAAAATTTTGTGCTTCGGCCTTGTGCCCAACATAACTCACCACCAACAACGGTGTCACTTCATCGGCGGCCTCTGTGTTCTCCGCTGCGGCAATACGTGCCCCCCGTGATGGCCGGGACTTGTCGCCGTGGTGTTTTGTTGGCATTGTGATGAGAAATGTCTGATGAAGAATACTGTATGCGATAGGAGGCAACTGAAACAGAGGGATCAAGATGTATCGAGGAGAAAATACGATATGGGGACAGTCTGAAATAAGAAACGACAAAAGAGAAGACAACAACAAAGGAAAGGAAATCAATGATGATGAATATCGGGACGACGAAAAGAAAAACGAAACGAAAACACAGCGGGAACCGACGAAAGAAGATGCCGTCGGTCAATAGAGAGGCTGGTTATTCAACAGGACTCTGGCAGCCACTTTTATTTGTGCTTTATTTTGTGGACTTTTCATCTTGACGTCTAGATCCCCGTTCTGACCCAGGTTTCGATTTTTTCAGGTGCTGACCAGGCAGTCATTCAATCCTTACTCATCTATTCGACAGAGGGCCCATGATATCTTGCTCGCTACCTTTACGCGTCCAGCCGATGCCAACGGGGCGAGTCATGTTTGCACTCCGTAACTTTGCTCATTGAGAGCCAAGTACTGGCACAAAATGCGGAGCGCGGAGGAGTGCCGAGTGTGGGGAGAGAAAGGGGGGTGGAGAAACATCAAAGTGTGTTGATTCTGGGGTTACTTTCTGCATCCTGCCTGATATCATACTTGAGAATGCTTGACCATATTTTCCGGGGCGTATCAGTCGAGTCCTCACGTCGTAGTGTTGTGGCCGTCTCTGTCATGTTAACAAGTGGTGGACATGATCGTGGGACAAGCCGTCGAGACTGACCGAGTCCTTAGCACGATGAGCCTTTGACCAAGTTAGTGATTTGCTGCGTTGCTCACGACTCGGTCATGTTAGCTAGCGTGTGGGGAAGGAAGCGAAAATGGATTAAGAACAGACAAGGAAAAAGGAATGAAAAGAATGAAAAGCAAGCCAATAATTCAGCGGCCAAAACCATGCCAATTAGAGGCAAAGATTTGAAAACGAGAAAAGTAAACGACGACTTTCACAAAATAATTCTAAAACCGCAATCACCACTCACCACTCCGACCATCCGGCCGCATTAACAATTTGACCCTGCCCCAGAGCCCCGTTTCCCCAGTTCCCCCAGGCTAGCGAAGAACGAATTCCGGGGAAGTTGGGCTTCCTCTGTTCCTTTCTCGCCTTGTTCGTTGTTTTGCGGGGAATAACCTTTGCCCCTGACAGAGTCAACAACAGATTCACAAACAAGGCAATTGGTCTGCGCTGCAAGAGATGTCTCGCTGGATACTGATTTGATTGACTGAGACTGACTCCATGGCATCTCGCACATGCACTGGCACATGGCTCATGTTCTCTTGGTCCCTCTCAAGTCTTCTTCCCTTTAGCGTGTCCTTTGCGGGTCACATCACAAGATAAATAGTCCATGTCATGCCTTTGATACAGCAACAAACGACTCCTCTCCAGACGTGGATCTCGTCTGTAGCGTCCTTTTCCTTTTATAACTTTTCTTTTCTCTTTCTCTTTCTCTTCTTCTCGCTATCAACTGCCTATTTACTACCCACCAAACGGACCACGGACATTATGGGCGCCGACACCGACGTCGGCAACAAGAAGATGCCATCCACAGAGATGCAGCAGGTCGAGCGGCCTGCATCGTCAATGTCTGACGCGCCGACCGCCGACGACCCTGTTGGTGCGGCTGCTGCCCCTACCGCCGATGGTGGTGTCCCGCCTGGCTACTTCACGAGCAAAATCTTCCTCGGCACCTATGCTGCCGTGGCCTGCAGTGTCTTCGCCGGCGTGGGCCCTTTTTCGCTAGCTGCACCGCTGCTGTCGGCCATCAACGCCGACATTGGCCCGTCCAAGGACATTACGTGGGTCGGCTATGTGTACAACCTTGTGCTGGCCTGCACCCTCTGTCTGGTCGGCCGTCTGAGCGACATCTTTGGCCGCCGCTGGTTCTTTATCTCGGGCAACTTTTTGGCCCTCGTGGGCTGCATCATTTGTGCCACGGCCGGGTCGGTGCCGACTCTGATTGGCGGCATGACGATTGTCAGCCTGGGCGTTTCCACGCAGATCTCGTTCCAGTACGTCTTGGGCGAGCTGGTGCCCATTGGCAAGCGGTTCCTGGTCATGTCGACCATCTTCCCCTGGACGATCCCCTTGGGTGGATTTGCGCCCGTGATCTCGACCGCCCTCCAGAACAATACGGCCCTCAAGTGGCGCTGGTGCTTCTGGATCTGTGCCATTGCCGATGCCGTGTCGACGCTGCTCTACTTTTTCTTCTACCACCCGCCCACCTTCCGGCGGATCACGTCGGCCAACGCCAACAAGACCAAGCTTCAGGCTTTGCGGGAACTCGACTGGGTCGGCATTGCCCTGTTCGCCGCCGGCTTCTTTGTCTTTTTGCTGGGCCTCAACTGGGGCGGCAACGCCTATGCCTGGGCCAGCGCCCCTGTTCTCGTGACGGTCCTTGTCGGCGCCGCCATGCTCGTTGCCTTTTTGCTCTGGGAGCTGTATGCCCAGCTCGCCATCCCCTTTGTGCCCATGCATCTCTTCCGCAACGGCCGATGGGTCGCCATGATGCTGTGTCTGGCGGTCGGTGCCATGCAGTACTATGCTTTTGCGATTGTCTGGCCCAAGATGGTCTCGGGGCTGTGGCCCGAAAAGGTTGCCGGAGGCAACAAGCTCGGCTTTTCTCTGCT
The DNA here is from genome assembly GCA_021396375.1 of Sporothrix mexicana. Classification (NCBI taxonomy): domain Eukaryota; kingdom Fungi; phylum Ascomycota; class Sordariomycetes; order Ophiostomatales; family Ophiostomataceae; genus Sporothrix; species Sporothrix mexicana. Next base: position 215,350 of record WNYC01000021.1, on the reverse strand, counting down.
TCTCACGGGCTTTGGCCTGCAGGTCGGCCAGATAGGCGGCGCTCTCATTGCCAACTTTTTCAACCAGCGCTACCTCCTGCTGCTCTCCACGACGCTGGCCACGGCTTTGCTTGCCGCCGCCGCCTGTGCCACGCAGTACAACATGTGGACGGTGCTGGGTGTCATGATCCCCGGCTTCCTGGCCATTGGCGTCCAAGAGGCCGTCAGCGGCACGTTCTGTACCATTGCCCTCCGCAACCAAAAGGAGATTGGCGTCGGCGGCGGTGTGGCCACGACTGTGCGGTCGGGCCTGTCTGTGCTTGGTTCCGTAATCTACTCGGCCATCCTGGCCAACCGCCTCAAGAAGACCATCCCGGCTCTTGTGCCTCCTGCTGCCGAGGCTGCCGGTCTGCCCTCCAGTTCTGTTGCTGCTTTGATTACTTACCTTGGCGGTGCCACCACGACGAACGTGCCCGGACTCACTCCCGATATTCTGGCCGCTGCCACAACGGCCTACCGCGACGCCAGTGCCCAGGCCTACCAGACCGTCATGCTCACGACAATTGCCTTTGGCGCCATCTCCATGATCTGTGCCTGGTTCACGCCCAAGATCGACAAGGACAAGGCCCATATTGTGAGCACTGTTCTCGAGAAGGAAGAGAAGGGCAAGGGACCCAAGGAGGCTGAGGAAGTCTAAGATGGACGCAGAAGTGCATGATTCAAGATAGATAGCGGGAGGATGTATATACTTTGGTTTCGTGCTGTGTATAATGTTAAAGGCATATAACTGCAAGCAACATCTGTGTGTTTTGTTAAGACCAATGTGGTTCATGGTTGTTCTTTAGTTTTTATGTTATAATTCATTTGAATAGCATACTCGAGTAACAGTCTTTATCTACATTGCAGCATCATACATCAGCACATGGCCCTCCTTCCATTCCCGACATGCTCACGCAACACAGGAAATGCAGCCGCAGCCTCGGCCCCGATCGAGTAATTGTTGCCGTCGCGGATGTGCGCTTCAAAGATGGGGTTCAGCGCCTGGCGTGCACCTTCACCGTCGCCATCACTCATCATATTGCCCCCATCCAGCTCAACAAACGTCCCCGAGTCCGTGTACGGCCAGTTGACTGTCATTGACTGTCCTGTCACGGCCCGGAACAGCTCGAACCGGCTGAAATCGCCAGCCTGGATCATGCTGTCGCGCACGTCCGGCCAGATAATCAGGTCGATCCACACCGGATGCGGCACGCGGCGTTGGAGCAATGTCGGCCGAAGGAAAGGCGGCAGAGCATTGTATGTGCTGGGCGATGGGCACAAACACCACCGGACAAAAAGGGCCAGCTTGTACAGGAAGGCGAGGCGGGACGTCAGCTGCTTGAGCGGCGACTTCCACACGACGTGGTTGGCAACGGCGGCAAGAATAGGGTGGGAGTCGTTTTCGACAGTTTCGCTGTTTTCGACCCCCTCATTTAGCGTGCTCTTTCTGCTGGCCTGCCTGGTTAACCGTTCAACACTAGGAAAGATGGCCTGGCTAAACTCACGCGCACTGTAGCGCTGCACCAGTGCCTGGCTGGTGATGAGCACGAGCTTGTCAAGTTCGGTGGCGACGGGCAGGTTGAGCGGGAGGTCCATCCAGTCGGGGACATTGTAAGGGTTCAGGTACGGGAAGGAGGAGTGCGGGTTCGGGAACGGGTGGCCCCGCCCGGCGAAGTAATGTGACACATTCGGAAGGTGCGTTGCGAGTGGAGACGGGATACCTGCGGAAGGCGGCAAACTAAGCACTCCAATTTGGGAAGGAGCGTATACATCGACATCGACGCCGCCACCAAACACGGCAAGCGAAGGTGGATTGACAATATCCAGCTGGAGGTCCTCTATCTGTGATTGTGGTTGCACTTGCAGCTGCGCTGATGTCTCTGTTTGTGTCGGCGTTGGCGGTGAAGGTGGCGACGCTGGTGATTGTCGTGATATCAACGATGCCGCTGAAGTCGCTGAAGTCGGTTTGGTCGGTTTAGTTGGTGATGTTGCGCAGTCTTTGGTTGTGGAAGGCTGGTGCGCCGTATCACAACCCTTGCCACCGCCGCTACCACTGTGGCTGCCCTCTTTCTCTTCGTACCGTCGTAGTTTGTCTTGCGTGGCTTCCAGCTTCTCTGTCAACTGGGCCACTTTGGCTTCCAGTTCGGCAATGTAAAGCCGCTTCTTTTGTCGCCAGTGCTGCTGGTTGGCCCTGTCAATGGCCCGCTTCTTTTCGACCTCCCATGGGGTGAGATTGCAGACTCTGCGCCGCGAGTTGGCGTGAACGTCCGTGGAGGCGTTGGTCATGTTTGAGAGTGTTGCTGAGTATTGCTGAGTATTACTGGAAATGGTCGTCCAAGAAGGGCCCTAGGCTGGTCGCGCTCGACATATGTCAGAATGGTGCATCGAGTGGAGAAGAAAAGAATGGGGAGGGAGAGTCAGGATCCGCGTGAAATGAATGAAGAATATGGTTGAAGATATGGGGACAGGGTGAAGCGGAAAAGAGAAGGCGAAGAGAGAATGAAGAGTGAGGGACTGGGAGAAACGGAGAGAGACTGACTGAGAAAGTACGAGGAAAGAAACAGAAACTGTAAAAAGGCATGTCACGACACGGAAAATGGAAAACGATGGTCTCGACGGACTCGGTCAGTCCGCCAAGACTTGGAGGAAGTTGAGTCTGTCCCCCGCCTTCGACTTACACCGTTTGCCGGTCTTGGAGAAGCCACATTAGGTCGAGTCGTGCTAGTCTGCAACGGACATTCAAGGAATCAAACATATGTCATGTTAACGTCGTTGAAAGTGGACCCACCAGTCAAATGCCAAACGATCAAAAGCTGTAGCATCGAGTCCAATTGATGGTGGTGATCGAGGACATTTCCATCATTAGTCATGATTTGACAGGGAGGCATCAGGTGGCAACCGACTGACATATGTTTGGAGACATGGGGGAATTCTGGGGACTGCAGAAAAGATGTAAGACTGACCGCTGTCATGATAGTGCCGCAGCCGTGAAGCACCGATGTGCCGACCCCCGATCAATGGAGAAGGAGACATGGGGGATCCGGGGACGATGACAAAACGATGGGAAGGAAAAAGAAATATCTTGGAGAATAAAAATGAGGAGAAAACAAAATCTTCGTCTGCAGTCCATTCACATAATTGCAAGACAAAAAAAAAGAGCTCTCATTAGCTCTGAATTGTGAACAATCGCCCAGTATCAGGGTCAATATCAAGGCCAAGACACAACCACACTCGTTCTGTCCATCACACCGAGGCATCATATCGATCACAGAAGCAACGCACGATGAAGGCCGGGCCGCTCTTCGCTGCTGCTGGCCTTGCGGCCGGCGTGGCATCCAAGCAGCCCAACATCCTCTTCATCCTGACCGACGACATGGATTCGTGAGTATTGCCACCGTGAGGTGTGTTGTCAGTCATATTTTCTAACAGCACTCTCCATTTCAGCCACATGGAGGCCATGGCGCACATGCCGCTGCTTCAAAAGCACCTCCTCAACGAGGGCACATTCTATTCGCGCCATTACTGCACCGTGGCGCTCTGCTGTCCCTCGCGGGTCAACATGCTGACGGGCCGTGCTGCCCACAACACCAACGTGACGGATGTGTGGGCGCCGTACGGCGGGTATCCCAAGGTCGTTCGGGAGGGCATCAATGACGATTACCTGCCGATCTGGATGCAGCAGGCCGGCTACAACACGTATTATGCCGGCAAGATCTGGAACCAGCACTCGGTCGAGAATTACAACGCGCCGGTCGTGAGCGGCTTCAACGAATCGGACTTTTTGTTGGACCCTTTCACGTACGAGTACTGGAACGCAACCATGACCCGCAACGGCCAGACGCCCATCAGCTACGAGGGCCAGTTCTCGCCCGACCTGACGGCCACCAAGGCCTACGGCTTCCTGCAGGAGGCCCTGACGCACAAGGATCGCCCGTGGTTCGTGGTGCATGCGCCCATTGCGCCGCACGGCAACGTGCACTTTGCCGCCGACGACGACGACGTGGCCAAACAGTCGTTCCCAGGCTATGCGCCCCGCCATGCGCACCTGTTCCGCGACTACAAGATCCCGCGCGACGAAAGCTTCAACCCGGCCGAGCAGGGCGGTGTCAGCTGGATCGCCAACCTCCCGCGGCTCAACGACACCGTCATCGAGTACAACGACGAGTTCCAGCGGTCGCGGCTGCGGGCGCTGCAGGCTGTTGACGAGAGCACTGCCGCACTCCTGCACCTGCTCGACGATGCCGGCGAGCTCGAGAACACCTACATCTTCTACACCACGGACAACGGCTATCACATCAGCCAGCACCGCATGCATCCCGGCAAGGAATGCGGCTTCGAGACCGACGTGCATATCCCGATGATCGTCCGCGGTCCCGGCGTTGCCCGTGGCCATGTCTCGGAGGCTGTCACGTCGCACACCGACATTGCCTCGACGATTATGGAGCTGGCCGGCCACCCGCTCGAGAACACGGATGGCACGCCGATGCCGCTTTCGCTCGAGGCCGAGGCCGCCGCCGCCCGCAGCGAACACGTCAACATTGAGTACTGGGGCCTTGCCATTCCCGAGGGCGAGCTCGGCCGGTATGGCGACGCCAACATGACCGACGATTACGGTGCCGCCGCCCACGCCGCCGAGAACAACACCTACAAGGGTCTTCGGGTGATTGGCGACGAGTACAACCTGTACTACTCGGTCTGGTGCACCAACGAGACGGAGCTCTACGATTTGACCCAGGACCCCTTTGAGATGCGCAACCTCATGGATGCCCGCCACTCGGGGCTCGCCGAGGCTCTCAGGATTGCCGACCGCCCCATCGACCAGATCGTCAACCGCCTCAACGCCCTGGTCGTCGTTTTGAAGACTTGTGCCCGCGACACCTGCCGCGCGCCCTGGGGGGCCCTCCACCCGCAAAACGACGTCCATTCTCTCCGCGATGCCCTGCAGCCCTCGTTTGACGAGTTCTATGCCGCCCAGCCCCGCGTCTACTTTGCCAAGTGCGAGATTGGCTATCTGGCCGACAGCGAGGGCCCCATGTACGTCAACAAGTTTGGCGGTGGCATCCACGAGGGCCACATCCCCAACAGCGCACAGGCGGACGGCGGCAAGCACGAGGGCTACGACCGCAAGGCTCTCGACTACCTGGGCCCCCAGCACCGCATCAGCATCTGGACATAGTCGGGGAATGGGCTTGGTGAGTTCTGATCTGGTGTTTGATTAAGAGGAGGGAGGAGACGGGTGGCTGGTGTAGTTTATTTGCTTTGTACATGTACTATTACTGCAACTTTTGTATAGAAAATAGGCACAAAATATCCTCCAAAAAGTATGAGAGGAAAAAAAAAAAAAAAAAAAAAACAGCAGACAGAGTACTCGGAGTGTGAATCTGACGTGAAAGCGGAGTGAAGTTGAGGTCCTTAGGACAGCCCAAAACAAGGCTGGCGCTAGTTAGCCAAGGTGCTCTGGTTAGTATGTCAACACACGACGCGCTCACCTTTACATCGCTCCATGGTCAGTGCAAAATATCTTGACCACTACAGCACACAGCAAGCAACAAATAATAATCTCAATAAACTCAAAGATGGACTGCATTAAGCACATTTCCGAAAGGAGGGCCTCGAGGCCCTCTGCGAAGGAAACTCGGCATGGTTTTGTTGAATACTAAACATGCCGAATTCAGTCAGGTTTCAGAGCGCATTAATCTTTTCTTCCTCACGAAAATAAATCAAAAGAAATGGAGTAAAGAGACACAAATTAATATAAAATCACAAACAAAATACCTATACAAATCAAACAGAGATGCCGAACTACAGAGTTATTCAAAACACTATTAACTTGCTGGACAAGGCCCAGCTGCCTGGATACACTTGTGTTAGTTGTCGGCTACATCGAGGTGGCGATGGTGTACGGTGTAAATGGTTGTGAGGGCTGCTTGCCAAACCTTGAACTTGTGCCCTCCACCGAGAAGCCTTCACAGTTTGTTGACACGGCTTTACACAATTGCTTTCTCTATGTTCAACAGCCATTATTGTCCACCGCCATTTCACGTGTGCCAACATTCTGTTTTACTCGCAGAATGCAGAATCAGTGCAACGTTGCCGTCGACGGTAGAGTGCCCCGCCGGCTCGGCTTGATTAGATTTGATAAATTTGACAAGTTGAGTGCACAGGTGCGGTATAGTGATGGCTTACGACGTACGACGTACTTCTGGCTCGCATCTACGAGCAAGTAACGCTTATGTCTCGGTAGAGGTCCGCTGCACGGCCGAGGGACAAGGAGGAAAGTGCGGAGCACAAACCGCAGAGGAAGGGGCGAATCGACAAAATGCGCTTTCCTGTGAGCCATGAATGGCCTGTTGGCCCGACTGTAGTGGCCTCGGGCATACGAGCATGAAAAGGGAAGGAGAGGGGAAGAGGAGGCAAAACGTTGGAGATAGTGCCCCTTCCCCCAGAAATTACTGCCAAATGGCCCCAAAAGACCCAGAAATGGGCCACTCAGAGGGCCACACGAACCACAAAAGCCCAGAAAGGGCGCAAAAGGCCGCCGGGAAATCCTGGGGACATAGCACTAGCTCGGCTTAAACCCTCTTTTTCTTCCTTTTCTTTGTCTTTTTAGGGGTTCGCCGTCTATCTCGCTGCGATACGTCGACAGAAATGCCCCATTACGTCGATTACCGAGAACACGGCGTTCAAAACGAATTGGACAGGAGTTGACTGGTCTTACCAGTCAAAGGTCACACATTGTTCGGCAGAATCGAAAAATAAGCCAACAAAGACCGTAAAGCGCAACGCGCAAACCAAAAAAAGAGGGCCTCGCAAAAGTGGTGAAGCAAAAAGCGGCCATGAGGACAACTACACTGTACTTGTCAGTACGACAAGAAAAAAACCACAAAAATGGCCCAAAAAGGCCACAGAAAATAGGAGAAACCGAGGGAAAGAGCGCAGGGACAAGGAGAAACAGGAAATAAGAGAAATATAAAACGAAAGAGCGAAATAGGGAAAGAGGGAAAGTGCAAAGGGTTCCCAACAACTCAACAGATTTCGGGCGAGCGGGCACTTTCAGAAATCAAGAGCAAGAAGAATGAAAGAGGACAGTTAAACATCACGATACAATAGACGGAATACTTTGCAAATCAATTGAACAAGACCGCGTCCATTAACAGTCGTCCTCGCCAAAGACCGTGCAGCCGCTGTTCGCCGAGGCCAATCGCACCTTCCTCCAGCCTGCCAGCAGCAGTTCGTCAGTCCAGTCGCTCTTTCGCTAGTGCACGCGACCAGCAAGTGCCAAAGGCGAAAAGAGGACAAAAGAGGAAAGAGAGAAGAAAGTAACGTGAGGTCTTTCCGTGCCCTGAACCTTTTGGAATCGGTCGTTCCGAGTACTTTTCAATTCTACTTCTATCACCATTTCCATCGGGTGCGACAAGAGACGGCAATTGCAACTTCTCACCCTGAATCGACTCTGCCTCTGCCGGGACGACACTGCTACGGTCCCCCCACCATACAGGAGCTGCAGCCAGCTCTGCAGACAGCCGGCGCAACCCACTCCGGCAGCAATTCTACCGAAACCCTTGAACTCTCCGACAACGCCCCTCCTCAACCTCCCCCCCACACAATGGCCGACCGGGCATTCGATCTGGCGGCCGCCGCGGCCGAGCTGCAAGCTGACCCGGCCGCCCAGGCCCGGCAGAGCCCGGCCGAAGAAGACCGCGACGACGGCGGAGTGCCGCTGGCCCGGCGGACCCCGTCCTCGACGCCGAAACCAACACAACCACACATAGTTCCAGCTCCACCACCACCAGCCGCGTCAGCAGACCGCCCCGGGATAGTACACACCGACTCGGTTGATGCCGTCCCGCAGCGGCCGCGCACATCCACCTCCACAGCCGAGATTGGCAACACGATTGCACGGCCAGGAACCGTGCGCATCAACGTCAAGGGCGCCTTTATAGTGGACGAAGAGCTGGGTAATGGAAATGGAAATGGCAGCAGATCACCGACCGGCTCAACCGGCTCCGGAGCCGGACAGTCGCCAAGGATAGGCGGGAACGAAGGAGACACGACAGTTAACGGCACCTCTTCCACAACGGCGACGGGCCGCACAGGTTCGACCTCCACGACTGGTCGCGCACACTCTCCCTCAGAACACCACTCTACCTTTGACATCCGCCTGCCCAACCACCACGCCGTCGTCTCCCACATCGCCGTCGACATTGGTGGCACCCTGGCCAAGGTTGTCTACTTCTCGCGCGAGGCGCAGTCGACCGAGCCCGGCGGCCGCTTGAACTTCCTGAGCTTCGAGACGGACAAGATCGACGACTGCATTGATTTCCTGTTGGACCTCAAGCAGCGCCACATTGACGCCAACTACGGCCCGCGCTCCAGCGAGCTGTGCGTCATGGCCACCGGCGGCGGCGCCTACAAGTACTACGACCGCATCCGCGCGCGCATGGGCATTGACGTTCTCAGTGAGGACGAGATGGAGTGTTTGATTATGGGTGCGCCCCCCCCCCCCCCTTTCCTTTGCACTCTTCTAGAGACTGATTCACCACTAACCTTGCAGGCCTCGACTTTTTCATTACCGAGATCCCCCGCGAGGTCTTCACCTACTCCGAGACCGACCCCATGCACTTTGCCGAGCCCTCCGACGACATCTACCCCTACATGCTCGTCAACATTGGCTCGGGTGTCTCCATGCTCAAGGTGTCCGGCCCCCACAAGTACGAGCGTGTCGGCGGTACTTCGCTGGGTGGCGGTACCCTGTGGGGCCTGTTGAGCCTGCTGACCGGCGCCCGCTCCTTTGACGAGATGCTCGAGCTCGCCTCGCGCGGCGACAACTCGCGCGTCGACATGCTGGTCGGCGACATTTACGGCACCGACTACGGCAAGATCGGTCTCAAGTCGACGGCCATTGCCAGTTCGTTTGGCAAAGTGTTTCGCATGAAGCACCTGGCCGAGACCGAGGCGGAAGATGGCGTGCACTCGCCCGTGGACACGCATGCCGGCGCAGGCGCTGGCGCAGACTCCACGGCCGAAGGCCACCCTTCAGTGGACGGCGCATCTCCCACGGACGCCCCCTCCGACGACCACATGTACCGTGGCGCCGCCTACAACACCCACTTCTCCGCTGCCGACATTAGCCGCTCCCTCCTCTACGCCATCTCCAACAACATTGGCCAGATCGCCTACCTGCACTCCCAGATCCACAACATTGACAGCATTTATTTCGGAGGCTCCTTTATCCAGGGCCACCCCCAGACCATGAACACTCTGAGCTATGCCATCAAGTTCTGGAGCAAGGGCACCAAACAGGCATACTTTTTGCGGCACGAGGGTTACCTGGGCGCTGTCGGCGCGTTCCTCAAGCGCCAGCCACGCAACTGGGGCCGCCGCGGTAGCTTCGAGGGCGGCCTGGAAATGCGCATGACTGAGCGGTTGCGGGACGACCTTGCCGACGAAGAGCAGGCGAGGTAGAGACAGAGAGACAGGAAGAAAAAGAAGAGGGGAAGAAAACGAGAAAGAGAAACATAAATTACAGACGACAAGAAGTCGCATAGCATACAGGCATCATGTCTTGACCATTTTTGGTATCCACACTTACAACATATCACATACATACATAGCATACAAAGCAGAGCGTGCGAGATACAGTGCACCTACATTAATAGACAAGCCTTTGACGGCAATCGAGTCTGATATCTGCCCAAGTAAGATGACATGATGATAGGAATGACAATATCGAGCCTCTTGACACGACATAGGAAATATGACAAATTTAGACTCGCTTTTCAACGTCTAGAAAAACAAAAAAATAGTAAGAACTGGTTCATTATTAAATTGCAAAAATAACTCTTCTCCCCACTCTTTTTTTTGTAGACATGTTTTTTGTTGTTGTTTTGTTTGTTGGTGATGTGTATGAAAAGGAATTTTTCGTCCCGAAACTTCGGTGTACAGAAGCCTCCCGGTTTGTTTTTGGTTTAGGAGACCACAAATTTTCGTCTCCCAGTCGCGCCGAAGGTATCAAGAGGAAAAGAAACAAAAAATGAGGACAAAAAAAGTCAACAAAAAATGGAGGAAGACCAAAGCAGTGAAGGAAGCACGGCCAGGCCCAGGTCGAGCCATAGCCGACGTTTCCAACCCAAGAGAACCAAGATAGAAAACTACAAAAAAATGACAAGACGAAGCGAAACGCAGGGACAAAGGAAATGGATAGCAAGATCTGACAAAACGGAAATAAAAGAGAGCAGCGGGGGAATCAAAGGCTCGTGTGTGAAAAAAATTGTGCGCACAGCACAGACATGAAAACAGGATGACGTTGGGAGATTGGGCAGTGAAGAAAAGAAGCAATGCCCTTCAGCGCCGCCTACTTCCCTCTACCAACCCAGATGACAAGAAATAAAAAGAGACATAAAGAAATATGAATGAGTGTCGGCCAGCGCCAAAACAAAAATGCGTCTGGCGCTGCCAAGATGGAGTAGACATTGTCATACAACATATGAAAAAGATGAACAAAAGACCAAAGCGTAGATCAAAACCAAATGAGCCGCAAAGAGCCGAGGCCAATATGCTTGCTGTAGAGACCTCGAGCAGGAAAAGCAGCCAAACGGCGTCAACCGCTTTACCGGCGCACAGACGACCGGGTGTTGCGCCCGCCCTGCTTGAGGCGGCTTGTCCGCCAGCCCTCATACCACTGCTCGCGACTGGCCTCGCGCAGCTCACCGCGCCACTCGGTGAACACGGCGTCCTTGAGGCGCAGGAAGTCGCAGTGGTCGGCATTGTTCGGGTCGGCAAAGCCCCAGGGGAACTGCCGGCCAACAACACCGGGCTCATAGATATCCGGGCTGATGATCGACATGGGGATGAATGGAAGCTCATCCTCCTCCTTATCGAGGTGCTCCATGTCCCGCTCGCGGTTGCGCCGGCCTGGTGTCGAAGACAATCTCTTAGACGATTTGGACGTTTGCGAGGGAGGCGTGTAAGATTCGCGGACGGGGCCCTGGATCGGCAGGCCGTTCTCATTGTCGGAGAAAGCAGCAGCGTCGTCGCCGTACTCACCGTTAGCCGGCGTTTGGGCATGGCCAGCCTCGGCGGCGGCAGTCTCCTCATCGGTTTCCTCATCGATACGGTTCGAGTCAATCGTGCTTGCGCCATCATCAAGGTCGTCGAGGCCCAGTGACTCAAGAGGGTCCAGGTTAGACCGCTTAAGGCTGTCTGCGACCGACTTCTTGAGCACGCTCATGTGCTTGGTGGTGATCGTGTCGGCCTTGGAAATGACCGGGATCACTGTGGTCTTGCCCTGCAGAGTACGGAGCACCTGCAGATCAAGATCCTCATCAAGGGCACCCAGAACACGTGCCTGCGGGACGTACTTAACGGGACCACCGTTCTGGCCGACACTGTTGCCATTCAGGCCCTGCTCATTCTTTGACGCAGCAATGTTGCGGTCCAGGCGAGCGGGGTCCAGAATCAGGAAAACGGCGTGGATGTGCGTGTCTTGAACACCAGGGGAGCGAACCACCTTCATCTCCTCGTTAAATGTATCCTCAAACTTGCTCTCCAGGAAAGCAGACATCTCGCGCAGCTGCAGGTCAACCACGTTCTTCTCCAGACCCTCCGAGTCCCACAGGGTGAGACCAATGCGCTCGCCATCAATCTCCGTCTCCAAGAAGTGGGGGATGAAGTTGCCCGAGGGTGGCGCAGCAGGCACAAACTCGTCGGCATCAAAGGTCTTTGTCCGCTTCTTCGCAGGCAGGGCCAGGGAGGTCTTGAGGAATTCGAGGAAGGAGGTCTTGCCAGAGCCTCTGGTACCCATAATCAGGATGCTGTAAAATACATGGTTAGCCGTCGTTTGTCTAGTTATCTATCGCCACCCAAAAACAGGGTTAATTAAGAATGAAGCTCACTTGAATGGCGTCGGGTCCTTCCTCCGACGAACGCGCCGCGGGCTGTTGATGGTGCTGATAGCGCTGCTAGCATAGCTGTAGCGGCCGCGATGGGTCATGCTTTCGGTGCGGGCGTAAGGGTCGATCCAAGCGCCAGACGGAACGGGAGGCATGATAGGGACGTTGGCCACGGAGCGGCTCGGCTCCATGGACGGGCGAGGTGTGTAGTTGCTGTTGTAGTAGTCGGTGGGAGATGCAGAGTTGGCGGCATCAGGAGCAGGCTCACCAAAAGAGCTGCCTAGGTTGGGAGCGGGAGCGCCATTATAAAGGACGGGGAGACGGGGCGGGGACTTGGGGATCGCAGCTTCGCGCTGACGCTGGAGCTCTTGTTCACGCAAAGCCTGGGCCTTCTTGCCCTTCAGCTCGCCAGATTTGCTGCGTCGTAGCAACATTCCGAAACTTGAACGTCGGGTTGTGGGCGAGCTCATTCTTTGGTGTTTGGTAAGTGTGAAAGATCCGGGGCCGCGACAAAAGTGCACAAGAGCGCTTTTGAGGCGGGTTGCTCACGAGGAACAGACGAACGGAAGAGGGGACGAGCAGAAACGATCTCCCTTGTGGCCAAGGGCGGGGGCTGTTTATGCCGTAGAGAGCAAGAAAAGAATCTCTGGTTTTGGTCCCTGGGGTCGGGTTTGCCGTGTCTTTATTTGGCACAGTCGAGTGTTCGATCCAAATGACAAGAGACCAGCCGCGAACGCTAGTTGATGAAGCGTTGTTGTTAATGGCAGCTTCCGGTAACTAAGAAATGGCGTTGGTCGTAGTGACAAGTAGATTGGCAGACACCAGGGGGTCTGTGTACTGGGACGAGTGTGAGGCCAAGAAAGTATGGGATGTGGTAGTTCCGTGCTCAATAGACTGGGCAAGAATGCAATCCCAAAACCGGCTTAAATGGCTGTTTAAGTGATTGACAAAAGCACTTCGTAGGGTATGGTAGATCCTCCAGGTGGGCAATCAGCGGGAGTCTGAGGGTAGCAAATGATTGTCAAAGCACAATTGAGGAAGCAGAATAAAAGAGCGGTTTTGGCAAACGACTCTTCCACGATTAAAAAAAAAAGTTCGAGCCTCTTTCTTTTATTCGAACAACAGTGTCGATCTTTTTTTCAAGCAGAGAGAGCCGGTAGTCGGTTTCGCCGTCGGGCAGTGAAGTGAAAAGATCGACTCTTGCGTGGATGGGATAAACCGAAGCACGACTGGTATGTGAGACAACTCGGCAGGCCGTGAGCTTGGGAGACCCTAAATGCAACGATGCGTCAGTTAAAATGCACTCTTGCCCCAAAATAGCTGCACTCAGTGAAAAAGGGGGACCAAAGAAAGGTCCAGAGAACGAATGCAAGGCGATAACGAAGCGAAAGAAATCAAAGAGAAGAATGGCATCCGCAGTGGTAGCGGGAGAAGGCCTGGTGGCGACGACGTAAGGGAGCGTGGCCGTGTCTTAGACAAACGTCGACAAGTGAAGCTGAGACAGAAAGCCAAGTCTTAAAGCTGCGGAGAACGCAAATGCCCTCCCATCTCTTCGCTGCCATGTCGGTTTGTTTCGAGCCTCCTGTAACACATGGTAAAGTGAATTGTCGATGCCAACGGTTTTCAAATCATCACGATGTAGTCAGGATATGTTTGTTGGATGATCCGAGTATCGAAGGTCGACTCCGGGTAAAGGCGACAACACGCGGCGAGGGATGATGTGCTGCCAGGAAGGGTCACGAGGAGTGTTGGAAGGCGTATCTGTCGTATGTGTTTGTTCTTTTCGCCTGCCGTCGCGGGGCCATTCAGATGCCTCTGGATGGTCGAGATGCCTTTCGTTTTGGGCCGGATTCTTGGGTTGGAAGCACGCGTGCGGATGCTCACTCACCTTTTGTTACAAAATAGGTCGATCCCAGGAATGGGAGGGTGTGCACCTTTCTCGAGTACGAAGAGATGCGCCTTTCGCTGAGGAACGCCAATATGGCGCAGGATTGGGGAAGGGAAATTCGACGACGTGAGGCCGAAAAAAAGGATGTAGATGCCAAAGAACGGCAACAAGCGTGGATGGTGTTTTTAAGAAAGAGCAAAAGCACTCAAAAACCTAGATGGCTCTAAAATAAAAGGGGGGTGGAAGAGGGGAGGTAAGGACGCGCAGAACGTAAGAAAGTGGGAAAGAGCGAAGGAGAGGAATGGAGACAATAGTGCCGTTTGTTGAAATGGGAAAAGGTAAGAACAAAAGACAGAGAAGGGAAGGAGCGACGCGTGGGTGGAGCACGATGTACTGAGCAGGCGCACGATATGGAGATTGTGACTGGGAAGTTGAGAGCACGAGCAACTGGCGGGGGGGAGAAGAACGAGAACAGGCCAGGCGAGGGAAAAATGAAAGAAGAAAGAAAGAAGGCCAGAGGGTGTACGAGAAAGGAGGCGTGTACGCCGAACGGCAAGATGCAGATGGTCCTATTTCATATGAGGCAGGGCGGCAAGCTTGGACGCGCTTGGAAAAGGGGGCAGACGAAGGAACGATGCACGAGAAGGGGTGAAGGGCAAGAACACTAGCAGTTGTAGCATCTCTTTGGGTGGATGAGATCGTGCAGGTTCAGGCAGGTGCAGACAATGAACGAATGAACGGCAGACAGGCGACAGGGACCGAATAGGTTCTGGGATGGCAGGAACGATCGGGCGAAAAGCAGGGGAAACTGTGAAGAGGACAGTCGGGTGAGTGAAGTGAGCGAATCGTAGGCCAAGAGAAGCAAGACAGCCGACAGATTAAAGGGGAAGCATCAGCAAAACGGCGAGGACGAGTAAAGGAAAGAGCAAAGGCCAGAGAGTAAGATACGGTGCCACTTGCGCCTTCCGCGCGGGCATCATAGAAATCAGTTGCGATTACGAGGTTGATATCTAAACGTGGAAACTGCGGGTGTTCCATTGTGCTGGCCAGCAAGCTTCCCCAATACCACGAAGATGCCTTTTCTGGTAGCACTCGCGGTGGTGAGAAGTTGGATGGAAGATATGGTCGATGCTTTCTTACTATCTCCAACTCTTAATGTTCACCGAAGACTGCGACATATCGCGACAAGACTCACCACGGAGCAGAAGCATCAGGTATGAAAAACGAGAAAAAGGGGAAGGGACATCTTGAAAATAGGGGAAGCAGGAGATTAGCGGCTCTCATTGGCCGGAGCTTGAGCGCTAGGCCCGTTTCGGGCACTACCTTCTGGGAAGCAGGTGCCAGTTGCTGGTGTGGGTTCCTTCCTCAGTGGCTTCTGTGCAGCGACCTAAAACTAAAAAGTCACAGTGACCCCTGCCCTGCCAGGTACCCGCAAAAGTGGAAAGAAGTGGAAAAGGGCAAGAACAAGGGAAGCGAGTGTGAAGCAAAAACGGCCGGCGCTGCTCCTTCCTTTGAAACGAGAGTGGAGTTGCATCGCTATGGGGAAACCGACCTGGCAATTCCAAAAGGGCAACAAGTCCACGGGGAAAGAGGGGTGCCTCAGGGTGGGTGTGCTGCAAGGTAGCGCTAGTCAGACGTTAGTGGACTGGATGGTAATTTACGCAGGCGGGCAAAGGACAAACTATGGACGACGAGACCCTTCACTTTCAGGGACACAACCATCCAGGGACATGCTACAAAACCAGAATCCTAGGCTCACTTTTTGACATCGCGGCAACAGCCAGCGCCCCCCGCCCTCCCATTGTTATCCGTCTGTTTCTGTGTGACGCCTGTATTTTCGTGGGCTTTTCCTCTCGACCTTTTGAATCCACGGACCCTTGCCGCCGAGCGTTTTTGCATGCCTTTCCAGGTCTTCTCGATAATTTTGTGCCTTTCATCCTATCGTTTTATGGGTTGAGTTGTTCTTCTATTCGTCTTCTCTCTGCCATCTTTTCTTCTTTTCGTTTCAAACATGCCTGTCATCGCCCTCGCATCCCAGCGCTCCGCCAGCCTGCACATATCCGCTGGAGATTGGCCATGCCATTACGGAGGACTGGAGCGGCGGCAGGCACAGGGTCTCTCCCTATGCGGTGGAGAATCAGAGAAAAAAAGAGACAATACGCTCGAAGAAAACCAGGTTTGCACAGGGCGCGTATGGGGCACAACGGCAGTGAACTGGCTACCAGGTAGTCTCAAGAAACGCGTGCTTCAGTTGAGTGACTGTGGCTTCCTCCGTCTGACGGTCTCGTCTCAACTGCTTCTGCCTCGTTTCTTTTTCTTCTTCATCCCGACCCTATCCACTGTGTTCCACGGGCGCTTCTGATCGTCACTGGATGTCTCGGGCAGCAGCACGCGGCGTACATATATTTCCAAACGCTGGTGATCACAGCCATTGTTGCTCGCAGTTCTTCAGCGCCACTCATATCTCGACATTCTTGGACATTGTTGGTGCAAGCAAGCCCCTGACTGACGCCCTACGAAGTTACGACATGCTCGTATTATCAAGACGGCAGTACATAGTACACGACGTTCCGTGCGACGGCGGGAATTTCGCAATGGTCATGTGCCACTGTCCTCCATTCTCAAAAGAAGAGATATCTTACGTTGCACATCTTGTATGCACGAATAGAGTCGCGCCGGCAGTTTTCTTGCCCTCCAGATTCACGAGGACTTTCTTTTTCTTCTACAGGCTTCCGTTTTGCACCATTAGTATGTCGTACTGTCAATGCTAAGAGGGGGCCAGAAGAACAAAGTATCGATCGCAAAGATTGGCGCCCCCTTTCTTTTGCAGTAAGGAGCCGGCACAGTCGCGGCCCCCCTGAAAAATAGACACATGTGTGGGAGAGAATAAAAGAAAAACGAAGAGAATAAGAAGGCTCAGAAGATGCGAAGAACCGCGTCGTGCTGTGCCTGCTAGGGACAACCTTGAACAAAAGCTCTTTCAGGCTGTTCAGAAAGTGGGACCTCCATGCGTTCAGGTCTCTTTGGGCACCTGAACTTTACCAGATGCAGATTAGTCGATCCATGGGCCGACACGATGCTGCAATTCGACAGATGAGCGCGATTTGGAGATTGGGGCGTTTTCAGCTGAAAGGGGAAATCGTCAGTCTGTGAACTCGTGAGCTCGCGTTCTTTTTAGTTTCTGCACGTTCGACCCAGTAATTAATCAAATGGACGGAAAGACTTCAAAGAGACCACGGGGTGTAAGTGTACCAGATGCACAAAGACAAAGAGACCAAGGCCAATGTCCCGATGCAGCCTGGGCTGACTTTATTCGACAAACTATTGTCTAGATGTGGCCTCGAAAAAGCGATGGAAGAGGGTCTCCCGTTGAAGAAAAAAAAAAAAAAAAAAAAAAAGAGAACGTGGAAACTGACATTTCTCATAACTGGAGACTCTAGATACGGTTTGGTCAAGTCAGTCTGTCCACGATATTGGCAGTAGGACCCAGTGTGCACTGTCCCTACTCTGTGCCGTGCCGCCCTCAGAGGACCCTTCCTTCTCGCGTCCACGGTACACAAGTTGAATAAAAGCTCCGCATGGAGGGCCAGATTCCAGGTTCCAGGATCGATCGTTTGTCTGTGTTCCAGGAAGGCAACATGAGTGCCATCGTCCAGCAAAGTACGACGAACAAACGCAAAAGAAGACGGCCTGTCTCCAAGCCTTCCCGGGCTGCTCTGAGCCTCGTTTTCCTGTCCATGGATCAAAGTCTCCGCTGCGCCTGAATAGCCGGTTTCGAACCGCATAAACGGGAAGAAGAAACGACCGATAAGCAATGTAAGAGGTAAAGAGGGGGAATGCTTGATACAAGAAGGGGCTGAAAGAAAAAAACGATGGCGAGAGGAGAGGACAAGAAGAAGAATGAACATAAAAAGTATATGAAATGCCTCCAAGAGGACACAACGTAACTCGTACTCTGTGGTGGCATCTAATTCTACAAATACAGTCATCTCGGCCGATGCAAAATGCATATTTAATTCTCCAGAGCTTCTGTGCGCAAGAAAATGCACAGACAAAATCCCACCTGACATCTTCAGGACAGACCTAACCTGGCTCTCTGGAGAGTACTTGCATTACCTCCTAGCCGCCCGGCCAATCTGTGTGACGAGGACAGAGTGGATGAACTGTTGCCATCTGATATGATGCCAGTGCCACAAGCGCCGGCATAATATCGTCAAGTTGCAATTGAAGACACCCAACAACTTGAATATACATATTTGTTGTATTTTTCTATTCTCGACTATTTCGTATGTTTGTAGTGGTTTGGTTCTTATATAAGCACTGCAAATATCCAGACGGCGATTGCTTTGTGGATGTCGACCAAAATTACCCAATTCGGCAAAAAGAGGGGCATTTATTCATCACGAACTGATGGCATTTGGTGGCGGACGCGACGGGATTAGTCACAGGCACAGCCGTTACCAGACGCCGAAGACGCCGAAGAGGGGCAGAAGGATGGAGCTCAACGTCATCTGAAGGTTTTTAACGGAGAAAAGAGCAGATCAATGAATTTGGGGAATATATATATCTGCTCACTCCTCGACATAGTTCGAAAGGGCCAGAATCTCCAAACTTGCAAACCAGTCACACTTTCGCCGACAACAGCCTTACGATCAAGGCAGAGCACCATTGCATAATGTCTTCATCAGCTCCAACGGCGGCACCGACCGGTGGACGGCCGCCGTACCCGCCGTTCACGCGCGAGACGGCCAAGCAGAAAGTCAAGGCCGCCCAAAATGCCTGGAATACAAAGTGGGCGAGCCCTTTCTATATTATCAAATCCCTGCTTCGTTGCTAACACTGCCCATTCCCAGAAACCCTGCTACCGTCGCACCCGCTTACACTGAAGACTGCATCTGGCGCAACCGCGACTCGTTTTTCCAGGGCCACCCGGACATCATCAAGTTCCTCGAGGCCAAGTGGGCGCGCGAGAACGGCTACCGTCTGCGCAAGGAGCTCTTTGCATTCACCGACGACAAAATTGCCGTGCAGTTCTGGTACGAGTACTATGTCGAGGACGCCGAGACATCCGAAAAGAAATGGTTCCGATGCTATGGACTCGAGGACTGGACGTTTGCGGCAGACGGTCGGATGCGGAAACGGATGATGAGCGGCAACGATGTGGCCATTGCCGACGAGGAGCGTTGGTTCAAGGATGGAGTGGATGTCAACACAGTGGACATCAGTGAGAAACACTGGTAGGGGCAGAAAATGAGCTAGATATTGCACCATAGATACATCTCCATTCAGACAAGCCCAAGTCAGGGTATGACATAAAGTGTGTTGCATGTGAAGAGAGAAAGAGACACACATAGTATGAAAGAAGTATAATGAAGACAGTTTATAGACAGTATGAAAGTGGTGGAAACCGAATTACAGACGACGACGTTGTCGTATATGTGTGTGTGTGTGTGTGTGTGTGTGAGAGAGAGAGAGAGAGAGAGAGAGAGAGAGAAAGCGTGTGTTCAAAGTGGATATCCCAAAACCCCAGAGCAAGTCCCTCGTTATCCATCTACATGAAAATAGCAAACGAACATCGTGAGTAGGAAACTAGATATAAGTAGAAGTAGACAGGGCAAATACCAAGCAATAGTAGGAAAAGAAAGAGAAAAAGAAAAGAAGTATATCCGTCAGTTAGAAGAAAAAACATTAAAACAGTATAAGGTGTGTATAATGAGAGACATGAAGAGAAAAGAGACAAGGGAAAAGAAAATAGTGTAGAATGAGTGAAAGAGAGACGCAGAAATGAATGGGAACATGAGGGGAAGGAGTGTCGAGAAATAGATAGAGAGAGATAAAGAGGAAAGCAAGAATTTGACAGTCCGGTTTCGTTTCTTTGTTTTTTGTCCGACAAACGCAAATAACTCCATCCATGCAGAAGAGAGACAGATAGCCCACACACGAAGGAAAGGAAACAGAAAGGCAAGTTCCACACACCCATAGCCCGCGAGCAACATTAGAATATGACAATACAGAAAGGCAAGCGTTCGGCTGGCATCGCATCCCGTCCTGTGGATGGACGCGCTGGCCGACAAAAGGAGGTGTTCGTTCTATACAAGGGAATCAATCGCACATCCGAACCAAGGTCATGCTCATGCGTAAAAGGCCTCAAAGAGGTAGATGATGCCGAAGATCAGGAACGAAACAGCACCGCCCACAGTGACAACCTTCATGGAGACACGGCCGGCAAGCGCACGACCGCCAAGCACAGCGACACCGGTACAGCAGGCGTGGCCAATAACCGCACCGAGCGTAACCCACCAGTAGTCCTGGCCGGCAGCCATGGCAATCGTTGCGATCTGGCTGCGGTCACCCCACTCGCCGAGGAAAGTCATGACAAACGTCTGCACCCAAGCAGGGCTGAGGAGAAGCGAGGCCAGGTTCGAGAGACCGTTGCTGAGCGTCTTCATGGACGAGGCGAAGCCGCTGTTGGCACCGCCACCCCAGCTTCCGCGGCCGCGGGGAGGCGATAGAGACGAGGAGGCGCTGCGGTTGGGGGTCGAGAAGCGAGACTGCGAGCGGGGCAGGCGGCCACCGGAACCGGCACCATTGCCACCCATACCCATCTCCATAGACTCAGGCGAGAGCACGCCACCGGCACCGGCACGGCTGCTGCGACGAGCCAGGTGCTCCTTCTCAGCCAGTTCCATCTCGACCTCCTGCATCTCAGCACCGACACCCTCATCGGCGCCCATTGACATTCCTTCGCGGAGCAGCTTGGCACCGAAAACGAGGAAGAGACCGGCAGCGAGGAAGTTGGTGACGCGCTTGGGGATCAGGACAGGGACGGCGTGGCCGAGAACAGCGGACAGAACGGTCATGGTGAACAAAGCGCTGAAGGCGGCAGTGAAAACAACAATCCGGTCGTGCTTCATGGCCATCAGGGCTGCAACCAAGAATGTCTTGTCGCCAACCTCGGAGAAGAGAATCATCGTCAGAGAGAGGAGGAAGGAGTGCATGGGTTGGATCAGGCCACCCTCGTCTTCGCCGTCTGGCCGTGCGGGCAGTTTAGACTTGTCGGTAGGGGTCTTGATGTCGAGGTGGTCCTTCTGGGCCGAGCCGGGTAGGGGAATGGTCTTGTCGTGTGTCTTGTCGGGGAGATCAGACGGCTTCTATAAAGTTGTTAGCACAATTTCACACTATAAAATGCCAAACGTAGAATAGGGGCAAAAAGGAAAACATACGCCGAATCCGGACACGTCATTGCCAGCCGCGTCCTTGAGCTTTTCGTCCTTGCCGTCTTTGGTGATGCCCTGGCCGAGGATCTTCTCCTCTTCGTGGTGGGGGAGTGCCGGAACCTCCTTGGGGGTCTCGGGGGTGTTCTCAACGCGCTCGCCGGTTTCGCCCTCCTTGGCCTTGCGCTGCTTGTCCTTTTCGGACACGCCGCCGGTCATACCAGTAGTACCATGCTTGGGAGCGACACGGTTCTTGTCGTCCATCACACCGTCGTTGCTCTCGGGCACCTTCTTGCCGTCAATGTACATAGAGGTCTTCTCGGTATCCGATTTGCGCGAGTTGTCAATCTCAACAAAGGGGCCCTCATGCGGCCGGCCATCTTTGCCGTCAAAGGGAACCTCCTTTGTCGGGGTGGTGGCCTTCTTGCCACCCGAAGCCGGGGCAACTACAGCACCAGCGCCAGCAGCGGCGGCGGCACCAGGGGTCACTGCCGCCTCGAGGGCAGCAGCAGCCCCAGATGCAGCTAGACCACCAACAACAGCATCTGCGGCGGCAACAGCGTCTGCTGCCGTGCCAACAACTGCGGCAGCCGGGACAGCAGCCGCAGCAGCAGCAGCGGGAACAGGCTCAGCTACGGCGGCGGCAAAAGATGGCGCAGCGAGCAAAGGGAGGATGGCGAGTGCGAAGGCGCGCCGCCGACGGGACGATTGGAGGCGCTGAGAGGAAGGACGTTGAGCGGCCCGTGATGGGATATGTGCCGAAGAGGCGTTGTGTGAAGAAGGCATTATGATGAATATGAAAGAGGGGGATATAAGAAAGAAGAAGAAGGATGAAAAGTTTTGATGCAGGCAGTCTGCGAATCAAGAGCTGCCACTCAGAATAACCAGGGGCAGAAAACGATTCAAGTTGCTCCGTACGGGACCTGGAAAGGACTCGTTTGCGGTACGACTCGGCGTCGTCGATGATCTTTCGGTCGAAATGCAGAAATGTCTCGCGACTGCAACTCGAATCAAGATGCGAGGTCGATTGGATCGTTTGTTCGTTGTGTGGATGACGACAGGTCAATGTCGTTGGTTGTTCTTGGCGAAAATTGAAGACACGCCCGTATTAGTCGTTTGCGCGCGCCGCACGGTGAAAGGAGAGAAAATAGGGAGATGGGTGGTGGGAGGGAACGTCGAGAATTGAACGAGTTGGGGTTGATTTTGCGGTTTGACGATCTGGAGAATATAGACCGAGAACGAAGGAAAAGGAGGGACGAAGAATCGAAGGTCGCAAGAAGCACAATGGAGCCGACAAAACACAAAGTCTAAAACGTCCGTACAGTTGCAGAGGATTCGATTGCTGACAACGAAACACGAAGAGGATGGAGAGAGACGATGAGAAGTGAAAAAGGTTGAAATGGGGGAAAAGGAGGAGAGGGAAAAGGGAGGAAAAAGCCAGGTGACGGTTTACGAGCGTGAGAGCGCTTTCCAGTTTTGGTTGGCTCGCTGGCTTGCTGGGCTCCTTTTTTGCGTGGTGGACGCGTCTCTTTCCCCCCTTTGGCAACAGCGCAGAATAAAAGGAAGGAAGGGAAGGAGAAACTGGGGGGCAGCTTTAGCGGAGGTGGATCCTTTTTAGTGGACCTGGTACCTAAAAAAAGTTTACGTCGTAAGGGTGGGAAAAGAACGGCAAGAACCAGGCACAGGCATGGAGATGCAGGGAACGCGCAAACAGCGATGTCCTCAGTAAGGATTGTGCTGTTGGTTGGGTTTTACTCATCAAAAACGCATCTTTTTGTGCCTATTTTTGTGGCAGCGCAGGCAGGTCCTTCCATTCTTCACAAGTCTCTAGCATGTGCCTTGATTAGTAGTTATGAGATAGCTCCTATAGGCAGGAACTATATTTCAAGGAATGCGTACATGCACGCAAACTACTGCGTATGGTGAAGCCGTCCTGAACACGCTTGTGAGTGATCACGACGATTGAGTTCACAACTCCAAGCTGGCATGACTCTCCCGATGGCGATGGCATCTCTGGGCCAGCTCTCAAAGAATGCGTTAAAAGCCTCCTTTGCGCCTTCCCTAAACAGCTTGGACATGCCATGCCCACCCCACTGCACTTTCCTCCTCCTTGTTCGTATGTCACTGCCATCAGTTCATTTCTTGATTATTACGGTCTTGCTCCTGTCATCGAATCAGTTTGCTATGAATTGTTGTTCCTCGGTGGTCCGCTAAATGGCCGATTCTTACCCGGTCCAGTACCTGTATCCTGGGCTAGGGTCTAGCCCTGCTTGGTGGCATTGCCTCCCCCTTCACCCAGCAGTAGCGCAAAGCCAAATTGCATCCCAACTCTTGCAGCCAACAAATTCGAGCGAGTTATGGGGTACGTCATACGGTTAGTTTATCTATATGCACAGCTTATGGCGCCTTGCAGCAGGTACACGAGCATGTGCGCATAACCGGCACGACGGGTCTAGATCTAGTGTTCCCCCTTTCTCCCCTTTCTTACCCCTTTTTCGGTGTTGCTTTTTCAACCACCATTCTTTGCCCCTCAAGTCTCACGTCGCGACGCGACAAATGCTCGGATGAACGCGGTGTCCGTTACTTGATAGCTGGGGGCATTCTTTTCTTCCTTTTGCCTCGACTCTACTGTCTGGACAATTCCAACAGCCAACACAATCGCTCGCTGGGGCATTGTCTGCGGCACGACGTCTTCCAACATGTATTTCCATCGGCCCATCCTTCTCGCTTGCTCTTCACGGCGTCCTCCGTCATAATGCGACCTGGCATGAATCCCAAAAGCTTGCTTCGATGAACAATGCTGCAGGCTTCATATTGCACGTATTATTGCACCGGCGCAATACTCCGCACTTTCATCGGGGGACCGCCCTTTTCCTGCATTTTCTCTCTTGTTCTCAGGGCTATGGGGAAAAAAAGCTCTAAAAAGCTCTGAAAAGCTCTAAACTTTCTTAGACACAACCGCTCGTTCTGCCCTTGGCATGGACTCCGAGCAAGGGAAAATCAAATTAAAATTAATCTACCAGGCGCAGCACCGCCCGCGTCGTATCCACGAGGGACAACGATTTTTCAACCTCTTTACACGCTTTTTGTTCTCTTGACCGCCTTCCAATCTTCATTTCCAGTCTTTGGCAATTCTCCAATTCTGCAAGCTGGAATTGCAAAAAGCGGCAGTGCTGCATTGTGCCAGGGTATATCCTCGTCTGGCCCTGCATGGTCGCATCGTCGAGCTTCATGGTGGAATATGTCGTAAATTACCCGTTCTTCTCATGCACCTCACAGAATTTGCGGAAGCAAATAAAGCTTGCAAGCTCACAATTTCTCGGGAATCACGCGGCGATCGAGTCAGTCCGATGGAATGAAAAGCACACGCGACGCTACGGCATTGGATATCGGATTTGTTAGGGCTCACCCCACGATCGAGCATCTTTATCTCCTATTACTTCACCTTGTTCTCGCGGTTTCTCGATAGAAAAGGGGAAAGTTTGAATGACAAGAAAATGACCCAAAATGGAGCTTTGATCTTGAGGAGAGTTGTGGGCTCGAGCTTCGTCGCAATTAAACTATGACATTTTGGCAGTTCCATCGCGGCCATTTCCATCTTGATTTCTATTTTTGTCCATTGTCCTTGCCAATCCTTGCCCACAAAATGCCTTTTCGACACAAGTGAGATATGCTCGATGTGTTCGTGCGTCGAAACAAATCCTGCCCATCAATCTGCATCAATCTTGGATCCTGCCGACGCACGGAATTGGCCGTTCCTTTTTGCTGCCAATATTCAATATAAGTACATGTACAGAGTACCTCCGTACTCCGTACACTGTGCAAAATAACATTGTCTTACTCCGTCCATACCGATGAGATATATCCAAGATACAATTGACAATGTGAACGAACGCCGCATGCCTCGCATCATGTACTGTACATCCGGCCTCTTCGGTCTCACGTGATGCCTCTCAAGATGTGTTGTCGATGTTGACCCTTTGAGTCTTCCCCTGCAAATACAGAATACAAATCAAACGGTTCTCGGCGCATGCACGAAACTGACGCTAGATCATCCAATTTACAGACTCCACAAACAAGCAGCAACGTCCGCTAGTTCCTGCCCATCGTTTGGAGCTCATCTCATCTGCTCATCGCTGTTCGAGAACGTGAAAGAAGTGTGAGATATTTGTGTCCCCTTGTACCGATTGCCCAGATGCAGCTGCACTTGGCGTGCAACTATCTCGAACAGCCCAAGTTGGCCGAGAAAGTAGCTGATGGCAGAAATAGAAGACCATTTCGCCAGTTCATTGAACCCGAGCCTTGCGGCCAACGGGCCGGAGAAAGACAACGGCTTGAAATCTCCAGATTGAACCAGGCAAAAAGCAGGCAAGGCCAAGCCGGAGAGGACAACACCAACAATCTTGAGCCATGCCCATATCGGTTTCGTTTTAGTTCGGGGAGCTGAAAACGGACTGATGCTCAGCATCGACGCACTTGTGTGTGCTATCCATCCCATATGTAGTCAACGAAGCGATCCTACACAAAGATGGCCGGATCTAGCAAGCTGCATTTTGAGCGTGAGAAACAAGAGGAAGGTCACGAACAAAACCACCAACGTCTAGCTTTTGCTTACGCAGAGGGATTTGCAGACTTTCGAAGCAATTGGGAACCAGAAAGACCCCGAAAGACAAGAGCAGGTCGCGTAATCTGTATCGAATTTCGCGTCTGAGTCTGTCTACATTTATGAAGTTGCTTTCCCCTCCCTTGAATGCAACGATCTCCTCAGCCGCGCTTCCCGTACCGAGCAGTATAACGCATATTGCAAGTACATAAGACGTACGTCGTACGTATGTAGACGGAAGCTGCTGTCACATCGTGTCGTCTTGCTTGTTTGCATTTATTTTGCACAGACAAACGCTCGTAGGTAGTCTTGGCTCTTCGAGTTTTAAATATCTGGCAGTTTATTGTTCATTTATTTTGTTTCTCTGGCAAATATAATCTCCAATTTCAGGCGCACAGAATGCATCCCATATCTCGCTGATATCTTTGGATCTCCATGCAGCTGCGAAGCAGCTACGATTTTGTCTCGAACCAACCAGATTCCATTGTAAACCCTTGTTTTTCTTGTCACATACTCCGTCCTCCGCAGAATATTCGTACATCCAAACTCCCCAACTTCTCTAGATGCGACAAGCTGCCTAACTTTTGATGCCTCGACCGTCCTTTGCTTTCCACATGCGTAACGGCTTACCTCCGAGCCAAATACGCCCTTTTGCGTCGTAAGAATAAATAGAAAGAAAATGTGAAAACACAACTATCAGCCGGACTTGTTGGGAGTCGTCCTGCAAAGAGCAATGCAACGCAAGTTGCGACGTACATATACTCGTACAGATGCAGGCCGTCCGGCATGCAGGTCTTCGGGCCTGTTATGTGTTTTTGTTGAATCACATTGCAGGACGCCAGAAATCAAAAGAAAGAACGCCTGTGAAAAGAGGCAAATATAGCAATATAAGATGCGATGCAATAATGGAAAATGACACGCAAGTGTCTCGCTATCGTTATCAGACATCAACATGCGGGAAGCATGCCGTGTGCCGCATGCCGCAGATTTATTGGGTTTATGAGAAACAAGTCGATGGCATTGGAAAAATTCTAGGCCGTCTGGGTCCCAAGGATGAATAGCACCTGTTTCCTTTGCTCATTGAGTTGATTATTTGCCTCCAGCGTGAAGTCTTCGTCTCTTTGAGGCTCAATTAATCTCACATTCGCCGCTTTCCCCTCATTCCCATCTCCGAGCCAAGCGAGTCTCGCATTCTCTTTCGTCCGACTGCTGCCTATCTCTTAACCTATCCCAGAGTATCTTCCCCTCGTCACGATACTCGCGGTCCTTTTCTTCACTTTCAAGCCTCATCATGCAGCTGATATGTTGCTGCCCAGCTTCTAGTCTCACTGGTCGCCGTGGAATTGGCCAATGTGATTGAGCTTCAGCTGCGAGTCTTGCGCAAGTGTGTCTAAGCTGTCCCAGTCACTTTCGTTTCTGCTTCCTTTTCTTGTTCCTCCCGCCTTACCGCAGCCAACAAGAAGAAAGATTTTGTCAAAGAAGACACTTGACTTTTCTTGTATTCATATATTCGTCTTGTGCTGGGTACCTTGTACTCTGGTCATCCGTCGTACCAGGATGCAACTTTCAGCACCGCTGGTCCCCCATCATCTTCTTCCCTCCATCCACTCTTTTCCTTCCCTCTTCAACCCCCACCGTAACCACAACATGCTGCAGGCGGCCTTCGGTCCCCTGCCGGCCCCCTCTTCTCGATCTTCAGCTCTCTGTTCTTGTATTTTTATCTTGTTCTCTCTTTTTTCCCTTCTTGTTTCCTGGTGGGCTTCTTGTCTTCATCTTCAATCCTTCGAAAGCCCACTGAGCTACCGGCCCAAGCGCCGAAATGGGCAATAAACCGCCATTGATTGACAAAATTGCCTCTGAAGGCTAGGGTTGATAGCCTGTGGGTTCTCTCCACCTGGCGCATGCTGTAGCCGCCCGGACCAAGATCCCTCCTCGACTGGGTCCCTTGCTTTGTTTGTCAAGTGCCAATGCACAGCGCACATCATGTCTCTTGTAAGGCAAAGGCAACGGTGGTGTTGGAGAGTTGCCGGCTGGTCGTTTCCCAGACTTGAATTGGGACAGGTCAGAACGAATCGGTCGGAATAACAGGTCGAAAAAAACATGACATCGTGTATTTCATATACTCTGTGATACTTCACTTCCAGGAAAATCCAGAATCCTCCGTGCTCCCAAAGACTTTTGCTCGCGGCTGCGTGACGTGGGCGAGCCGACCGGCCTGAACAGTCGGCCGGGTGGGGTTCTTGACAAGAGAGGGTGTGCATCAGACCCAGGCTTCACAGGCTCGCCAGGCCCAGAGAACGTATAAACACGACAGGGTGGTGGGCTTGCATGTGTGTGTATGTGCAAAGGTGTGAAAGCCAGTGCAATCGTATGCAATCGTATGCAATCGTCTTTGAGAGTGTGCTGTGTTATGTGGGGACATGCAGGAGAGCTGCTGCGCGTCTGTGCTGTGCGGATGTTGCGAATCTGCATGGTTGCAAGTCTGCCAGGTCGTTTCGGAGTACAAAGTCAGGTACTTGTACTTTGCTCGGGTGCTTCGAGTCTGGATGACCGTCCGCAAACAGGGCAGATGGGCCTCGATGTTGTTTCTGCCACCCCATTCTTTTTGTTCCTGTCGTTCTGGCTTGTGTTCCAGAAGGATACAAAGGTACTTGACGTCGAAAGCTTGTCGAGTCGAGCTTGCGAGCTATCTGGTGGTCTCAAATATTGACCCGTCGAGCTGGGATGTTGTCAACGATGTTGCTCAGACAGACCCGAGACGCATCTAACCTAATGGGAGCAACCAAGAAAAGAACAGACAAGTAAATACAAGTAGCAAAACAAGCTCTCGGCCGGGCGTAGTAAATAATAAGATTGCAAAAAGATGCAAGAAAACAAGCGAACGAGTGGGAGGTGCTCCGGCAGCCAGCCACACCTGCATAGAAAGGAAACAGAGTGAGGAGGAAAAGAGCAGAGGAGTGTGGTGGTGGCCTGGTAGCGCACCCGCGTCAGTTGCTTTACTCTCAGTCGTCTATCGTTCTTTCCCTCTTTGCTTTCTGCATACTACAGCACGCGCCGTTCTCCATTGCTCCTTCCTCTTCTTCCCTCTCTTCTCTTCCTTCCGCTTTCTATTTCTGCTCTTTCCACTTCTTCGTTTGTTTGCAAAATTGCCCAAATAAATAAAACGATCTCTGGCCCCAAAAATCTTCCTCTTACTTTCTTCCCTCTTCCACATCTGCATCTTTGCAACCACCTCAATCCCACTCTTCTGCACATTGACTTGAGCCTCGCTTCCACTCGGTAAGCTTGCCATTCGAGGCTTCTAATGGCAATTATATCTCTTCAACTGCTTTCAAGAACATTTCAGTATCGTTTCTAACTCATCTCACTTGGAAGCTAAAACCGATGAGAAAAAGAGACAATTTGAAGACGCGGACCGTCATCACATCACGCTATCTGCTCGATCTTACTCCTCTTCTTCCTCTTATCCTCCCCCACAGTTGGAGGTAACGATCGCTATACTACAGGACCAGTTCCCCAAAAAAGACGCAAACGGTTACGCTTCTAACCGTGCCCTTCGCTTTCTTAAATCTACATTTCGTTTTCTTTTTCTTCAACCGCCGACCCACGAAACAGAGCGACTCCTCTTTCCCAGCTTTCTCTCTTCTTGTTAACACAGAACCCCTTCAAATTCTCAACCATGGAGTCTCAGTTCCACGCCTTCTACCAGATCTCGGCCCAGAGCATGGCCGACAAGGCTGCAGCCAAAAAAGGCCAGAGCACCTCCAGCAGCGGCAGCAGCGGCTCCAGTTCCGGAGGCAACAGCGGCAGCGGCGCCGATAGCTATGGGTACTCCTACTCGGAAAAGTCCTCGGCCTACACCACGTCCTCGAGTAATTCTGGCAAACACTAGCCCTCAAGTGCTTCTGCCTTTTGTTTCTGCCGCTAGCTGAGCACCCCGGATAACGGCGACCTTCGGACCGGGAAGTGACCCATTGAATCGGCATGGGACAGACGCCCACACGCAGAGGCCCCGTGTATCGGATGCACCGCTTAGCAATCGGGAGCTCGGCTTTTGCTGTTTCTGGACTTTTCTTTCCCGTCTTCCAGCTTCTTGTCCTACATCTCTCCAATGTTGTGCTTTACTAGTCTTGGACTTTTCGACTTTTCCACACTTGGAAGCAAGAAGCAGGACGAAGTGAGAGCAAAACCCATGCAAACTCCGGCGGAACGGCGCGATTGATATGTCATTTTGTACACGTCAGAGCCCATCCTCTTTTCTCGTCTTATTTTTCTTTCCTGTCGTTTCCTTCACGTTTTCATTTGTCGGCACACTTCACCTTCTCATTTCTATCTAGGGCCACGGATTTGTTGTTTCTCTCTGCTATTTGCCTCTTGATATCCCGGACGGATATTCTGCGTTTTTTTTCTTCTCTTTTTTGCTTCTCTTTGTTTGGGATTCTACGACCACCGCGCCAGAGCTTTCCTGGTTGTTTTTCCTAGCATCACCTCGGGTTTTCCTCTTTTGAGAGACCCGAGTCTGTTTTGTTGGAGAATCAACCTAGAAAAACTCTGCGCATTTTACGACCAGGGAGGGGATTATGGATGGGACTACTACTTCTGCTTTTTCAAAAAGGGTTTATCTGTTTTCTGCTTCTGATCTCCCACACGACAACTTGTCGCGAAAAAGGGACATAACAAAATGGGGACATGGGCAAAAAGGACCACGGGCGGGCGGACAGGTTTTAAGGTTTTGTGGACTTTTTTTTCTACGACCAAGCGCTGCGATGGGCCTCTTTTTCTTCTCTATTCCCCTCACTTGTTACTTTCGATTTACTTTTCTCCTGATGCCAGCTGATGGTGTCCTCGACACCCATGGCAATAATCATAGTCTAATGGTTATTTGACTGTCTTTATCTTTGCTTTCCATGCCACTTTGCCGTGCGTGCCCTTTGTTGTAGAGACTTGTGTAAATCACCCACCAGGCCTAGATTCATCGCCAACAAGAAGCTAAATTGGTTCCCCTAGTGGAAAGCCTTTAGTAGGCGATCATTGCGCAACAGTCTTTGCGGCCCGTCCCACAAAGGGTGATCGCCCTGGCTTTGACCTCTCCCTGGCTCCCCTGGATTCCTTCTGGTTTGGGGCCGAACGGCGCCAAAAGTCTAGGCCGGGCCTAAATTGTAGTGGCTTTTGGCTGTGATTCTTTAACATAAATAATCGACACATCACCAGTTTCTTTCGCCAAGCCAATACATTCCATGTCCATTTTTCTCTCAAAAAAATCTTCAGCGTCCCGTGTCCGTGATAGTCACGCAAATGTGTAAAAGTAAAATAAAGGCAGAGACACAGTACAAAAAAGGAGGGGCGGAATAAATATGGTTACATAGGTGGGGGTTGCTTCCTGTTCCATTATTTGGTCGAGCATGGGGAGGGAAACAAGCCTGGGGTAAAAAGCAACGGAAATGAAGCGACAACGACATATGACATAAAGAAAGTGACAATCAGAAAATTTTGAGACACATGACAATGAACAGCCAGCAGGTGCATATAGTTTGTGTCGCCGTCGTACGAACCGTCTAGACGGCGTTGACAAAATGCAGGTTGCCGTGAAGCGGGAGCTACGTACTATCTCGCGAGAATGTTTACATCACGACATCACATTATCACTTCTACGAGACATTTATATTACATTTCCTTGAAGTTTTTGGTATAAAAATGGTATTTTTGGGTCTGCCTGGTGCAGTTGTGTTTTCTGCGGTGACGGAATGCGATGCCAGCGACGGATTTGCGATAGAGAACAAGAACGGTAGAAGGACCGATGACATTGTCAAACGTCGTGCCAACAGGCTTGGAGAAGTTCCTTCATGTGAACTACAACAAGGAATGAAACAAGTCAGTGGCAGAGAAAAGCCAGAAAGTCGAGCAAGGCAAAGCGATCGCAGTTGGTCAAAGTAGACGAGATGCTAGCGATGCTGTGGTGATGATGCTATGCTGAACCAACCTTGGCTGAGCTCAACTGATAGAGACAAACCAAGCCTGAAGCAATGCAGTAAAGTCGAGCGATGCGGTAGACAACGAGCTGTTTGACGACGCGATGTTCGGGCCGCAATGCTAACAAAAACTGAACAGCGCTGAGCAGAATATGAGTGAGAAACAAAAGCTATTACGAGCAACAAATGCTCGAGAACAAGAGTCTGAAAAGCTAATGTAGATGATTGCTAGTACCATAGAAGTAGCTAAACAAATTCGAGTCTCTTCCATGAGAAGTCGAATAGATGGGCGAATAAAAAATATGGGTATAAAGTACAGACTCACGAACCGCCACTTTAGCCGCGAGACGGAAGATGACAGAAAGAATAGAAAGTAGAAAACGTCATAAGACAGAAGAGAAAGGAAAAGAAGACATGAAAGAAATAAAAAAAAAGAAATGAAGAAATGAAGAGCAGTCCATAGAGTCCATAAGCCAGTAACACGTAAACTGCTTCCTCGATAGCATGGCGAGACAATCGCCTGGTATCACAATGTAAAAGAGGGTGCAGCCGCAGCCCTCCACGAGATTAAACCGATAATGAAGAGAGGAAAGGAAGAAGAAGAAAGAAACGAAGCAAAGCAAAAATGTGTGAAGAAATACACGTAGAAGAAGTGAAAAGAAAAGAAAAGAGATGGCATCCGACGAGAGGAGTGCCGCCGACAGAATGTGAAAAATATGTGAAGACAAAAAGTAGAAGAGAAGAAAAAGAAAAAGCAAAGAAAAAAAGAAAAGCAAAATCCGTCGCTGTGAAATGCAGTGTCCGTCAAGACCAATCCGTTTGGTCTATCCTGGCTTTTCCAGACTCCTTTGGGTATTCCTAATAACGCCTGCGCAAAATGCGCACATGGGAGTTTTGGGGTATCCGTATCCATATTCCGAGAGAGAACAAGCTAATTCTTGTCTCTCTGTCATTCATTCGTGTTCATAAAACAAAATTGTTGCACAGATAGGGCGATGTCGTGACGAGAAGCGAGGCTGAAAACGTCGTGGTCGTCTCGTGTGCGCTCACTCTCTACCAGCCCCTGGTATGGTAGCCATATCTGACGTTATACAACTCGCCAGCATAGAGGATCCCCTCGAGGTCGATCTCCTCTTCTTCAGGCTGGTCGCGGAAGCCGTTCTTAACTTGCTTGCGTTTATCGGTCTGGGACATGCTAGGCTCAGACTGAGTGCGCTGAACATGAGAGGGGGAGAGAGCGGTCTTGCACGCATCCTCGCTCTGTTCGAGGATGGCAGCGATGGCTCTGCTGGCGTTCTTGGCGGAAGACGGGCCAGTTTCGGCAGAGCCGGCATCACAGGGCGGACCGTAATAGTTGAACCGATGCCGAGAGTCGTTCTCGAAAGCAATATGCTCCCGCAATGTCGCATTAGCCTCAGAGCCCAAGAGATGGCTGCTAGCCGATCTCTTCAAAGCTGGACGCATAAAGAGGCCGTTGGGGTTGGGATCGGGGTGGCTAGCCCCGATACCGGTAAGCTCCAGGACCTCCTTAAGCGTGTTGCTAGCGAACGGCTTGAAGGAGCCCATCATGAGCGCGAACCGGGCGAAGACACTCTCTGTGGTCTTGGCCGTGTCGGCTGAGGAAGTCTCCGTGCCGGGCGCCGTGCTAGGGGCCGTGCTTGGGACGGTTCCCGGCATTGTGGATGCCTTCGAGTCAATGACAGACACTGGAGAGCCAGGCATCGAGTCGGCTTCGGACGCGTGGATCATAGCCAGAGACGAGCTGGCACTCTTGACGGAAGCCATGTCAGAATCCGTGTCCTGCAGGACCGTGTGGTTGGACAACCGAGTGGAAACCGCGGTTGCCAGCGCGACCATGGCGGTCGACGGGGACATCGGAGGCGTGACAGACGAAGTCTGGCGCCGAGCCATGTTGGGCATCAGCAGCACCGAGGCCGGCGGCGTGACAGGCGTCGAGGGAGGCACCGGCGGTGGGTGGTTGGGAGACTGGGCGCCAGGGAAAGGCGGCGTGAGAGGAGGGGTGATTTGCGCAACGGGGTGGCAGCGCAGTGGGTTGTTGGGAAGGGGGAGTTGGTGCGGAGCGAACTCAAGGGCGCCAGGTACCTGGGGAAGACCGGGCATGGCATTGATGAGAGGCATACGCTCGCGAACTTCGGAGCCAATCAGGCTGCTGCCGGGGCTGTGGATGCCGCTCGACTCACCGCCGACAAGGCTGCCGCTGATACTAGCAGGGGCAGAAGCAACCCGGGCAGCAGTTTCTTCCTTGTGCTGGCGAATCTGAAGGCTGAGGTTCGAAATGAAAGAGCCATCAGAGTTTCTAGCCGGCGAAATAGGGCTACCCGAGGTGGCGAGGCGCGGCTCGGAGCCTGACTTCTGAGCATTAAGCGACAGCTTCTTGGAACGCAGGTAACGTTGATACTTGGAGTCTTTCTGAAGCTGCTGGCGACGGCGAGTGAGTGCAGTTCTCACGATGACCGTACCATCGGGGTTGTGCGATGTGCCCGCTTCGTCCTCCCAGTCCTCGTCAGAGCCAACCACAGCAATGTCGTAGGAGTCGTCAGAAGACGAGGTCTGCTTGCCGTCCTCACCATTGTGGACGGCCTTGAGCTCGGTGACAACCCGCTCCGGCAGGATTTGACCCATGGACATGTGGGCGGGGACCTTTGAGGGATTGAGGAGGTAATTCTCATCATCAGAGTCCTCGATAACACAGCCAGGATCCTTAACAAGCAGTGTTTCGGGGTTAAAGGACCCGGAGGCGGAGTTGCTGTCGCCCGTGCTGGGCGGGAGGGGGATGTTCAAGGAAGCATCGTCGCTCTTGTCATCAGAAGTCATTCCAATGGCACGGCGAGAAGAGAAAGCACTCAAAGTAGGAGCCACAAAAGCACTCGAAATGTGCTCGTTGGTTCTGGGAACATGAATCATCTTGCAGATGGGCACGTCCTGGCCAAGCACGGCGTCCGCGTGGTTAGCCATGCTTGCGAACGGTGCTGTGATGGATGTGAAGGGGGGATTAAGGTCGATGTGGGAGTCGGTGTGATGCGTGAAGCAAATAACGTGATTGATTTGATGGGGAAGATGAGCTTTGAGGGCTTCTTCTCTTGCTTCGCTGAGGCTTTTGAGGTCGTCGAAATGTCGAGTTGCCGTGAATGATTTTTTTGTTGTGATAACTTTTGTTTTGGAGTTTGCCAAAGGCCAAAGGCGAAATGCTGAAAGAGAGACGCGTGCAAAAGAGCGAGCGAGTCTGCGAGAGAGAGCTGAGCAAAGTGGCAAAAGAAGCAAGAATGAGAGCAAGACGTGAAGGTGAAGCAAGAAAAGATGCTCAAACAGCCCAAAAATCACAAAAAGACGTGCCAAAGAGAGGCGGACGCCGCGATGTTCGTGATGGATCTGGGGCTCGAAAGGTAAAATAAAGGCACAGCTGAGGATATCTCCTGGGGAAAAGGACGTCTTGTTGAGCACAAACACCACCAGGGGGTGTCGACAAGGGCAATAGAAAGCTGGGAGAGGAGTGTCGAAAGAGGAAAAGAAGTGTAGGTCTGTGTTGTGAGAAGAGAGGTAGGTTTAAAGAAGCAGGGGTGTGTGTGCAGAAAAGCTAGGAATGAAGCCGTGTGGAAGAAGGAAAATGGGAGGGGGGAGAGAGGAGGGGGGACAAGGGAAGGGAAAGTGGGCGATGGGGGCTAGAGCCAGCGCTTTCAGTGAATGATTTTTGACAACAATGCGTCAAGTATCGAAACAAATAAAATAATGTACGCTGGGGAAGGGCACAGAATGGGGATATACTGACTTCAACATGGGAGAGCAGGTTTATAGTTGTCTGGGAGGGCTACGAGGAGCAGAAGACATATATGGAAAGAGCGGGCAGGCTTTTGTCTGAAGAGGAAGGAGCGACCATGACGGCGTGGTGAGAAGCAAACAGAATAACAACAAGGTCAATGATGAACTAGGAAGGTACGTTTAAGATGGAAAGGGAAGGCACGACTGGTGGCGGGTGGGCATGGTCCTCATCCCAAAAGTGACAGAACAGTGAGAGAAGGAAAGACGAGAAAAGAAAACAAATGGGCCTCCGCTTGTCCAGAAGAGAGCCAACAAACAATAAAAGAAAGATACACAGCAGTTTCTAAAGGCAATACACGTCCTCGCAAAATAAAAGAACGGTAGAGAGGAATGCAAGGAGCACGTAGTTCAGCATTTATGTCTCGCAGGGCTCTGCTTTTCTTGTTGGCCTGGATCTTTTTGCACACAGAGGCTGGTATCGACGTCAATCGAGAGGCGGACCCTGCTGCAAGACAAGCGTGTTGCTTGCTACGCGTGGATGTGGGGTGCGGATGTCTGCCAAAAGGATATGTGAAGTGATCAGGATATGTTGTTCGCTTACGTTTCTTTTTACTTTATTATTTTTTTTTTTTTTCAAAAAGAGAACAG
Source organism: Sporothrix mexicana (assembly GCA_021396375.1). Lineage (NCBI taxonomy): Eukaryota > Fungi > Ascomycota > Sordariomycetes > Ophiostomatales > Ophiostomataceae > Sporothrix > Sporothrix mexicana. The sequence goes on along the minus strand of WNYC01000021.1, from coordinate 179,342 downwards.
ACCATGAATTTACGAATAGAAAAAATACTCCGCAGTCTATAGGAAAAATAAAAGGAAGTCAGAGCTCACCATGCCTCGCAGACACATAGAAAGCGGGATAGAGGCTTCGATGCTAGGTCTTGGAGGATGCAAAGTGAAGCAAGGGAGATCAGGAAAGGGTGCGACAACCAGAACCTCAAAATATCAGCAGCATCTACGACGTAGACCTGGCTGGCACACTCAACGATGACCATTACCAAGCAAATCGCCCCTGTCAGTTTTTGTTCGTTTCGTATTTTCATTCATGATAGCTTTTGTAGGATGTCGTGGCCAATGTTTGCAAATCCTGTGAAAGGAGTTGTTCTTCCATCGACTCTGCTTTCTTTTTGAAGCTGTTCATTATTTCTCTGACAAACACCGCCTCGCATCCCACGCCCAATGTCAGGTTACTTTCTTTTTCCGACGCTCTGGCACCGGCGTCTCCTACCCCAGAACCAAGGTAACCTTGAGCACGGATGGGCACTATGTTTGGAAGGCTGTGTCCCGGTTATGCTCTTTTTCTTTTCCATTCTGCTCATAGACTCGAAAGAGAGCCAGATAGCTTCCACAAACCTGCACTTCTTTACCTGCTGGTACTGGTTTCTTCCCTTGCGAGGTGCAATGTGCATTTCACCTCTTTTGTCATCGACTACGATATCACTTTTGTCCGAGTCTGTCATTCTCTCTTGATTTTACTCTCCGTCTCCCTTAAGTCCTTGTGCTGAAAGCTATCACATTTTGACATTTCGCGACTCCCCTGTTTTGTTTCTGCCAATCCATCCATATGTACATGTACACACCCCTCCTCTTCTCCACACCTCCTTGCTCCCAGACAGAGCTATCCCATCCCTTGGCCTAGCCACCCTAGCTCCCGGCTTCGTGAACCGGAACTTCCTACCCCTGCAACTTTTGACCGGCTGCACCGTCCCTTTGGTTCCTTTTGTCTCCTTTTACAGTCTTGTCTTTGCTTTTTACCCTCCCGGCCAATGCTTTGCCCCCAGCATTTTCGCAATTTTTTACTTTTACAGAATAAATCAGAAAACAAAAAGCAACCAAAGCCCGGATGCTGATAATGCCCTGCAAATCCTCCCTTTCCTAGCGCACCCGTTCCCTTTAGCTTTGCCGTCCTCGAATTTTCTTGTTGACTTCTCGACTTTCCTCCTCACCGTGTGTCTTACTTTATCTTTTGTTACCTGCCACTCCTAGCCATTACGTCTCCCTTACTTCTTTTTCTCTGTGTTTATTGTCTCCCAGCCCATAGCAGCCACCAAGCGGGGTTTTCTGCCTTTGCATTATTTTGTTCTTTGTAGCAGCATTGCTGGTCCCAGCCTTCCGTCTAGATAATTGTTTAGATGCTTTTCCCATCCAGATATCCACGAGATATGAAAATCAGCCCTCTAAGATAAGCACATAGTGTTGTGCAGCTCTGTTCATCTTGTTCAAGATCCAGGCCTGCAGCTGTATGGGGGCATCTGCATGTCTTGGGCAGGCCATGTTCACCCAAAATTCAGCCAATCCTGGATACCCAATGCCATCAACCCCCTCTTTGCACAACCAAAACGCCACGCGGCTGGCTCTACGTCTCCGCTTTCTGTCATTTCCGTGCTTCCCCTCCTTGTATCACGACTGGGTAACGTCTTTTCAGTCAAGTTGAGACTTCTGTACTTGATACCTGAACTCTTGGCCGTGTAAATCTTGCTATTCTGGGTTTCTCGTTTAGCCTTCGTTGACAAGGCTTCAAGTATTGAACGAAACGCTTTTAACTGTACGAGCAGTTTCAGTTACGTACTCTTGATCAGCCCACTTCCTCTTTGAGTACACGAAGTCCCAATCTTTCTGCAAGCCACAAAAGCCTTGTCCCCGTTCTCATCCCTTTCCCTGTTAACCCCTCTTTGTTGTGTTGTTCTCCGAAGTACGACATACATGTACCCAGCAGTCAGCACACAGCTTAAATCCTTTCGAAGGGCAAGCTCTTCATCGTACCTGAACATCGGTGGATTGACGAGCGATGGTCGATGGAAGGCAGCATTGCAGTACACTGCAGCCACCGGGTATTCCGGCCGGGTCATTTTCTAGGGAGCACAGCAGATGTCAGTTGTCCAGCCTGCGGGGAACCGGTATAGCCTCACGTACTGATATGTTTTGTTATAATATCTAGGAAACATCGACATGTTCTTATTCCTGAAAGCTGCCAGGTTAAAAGGAAATTCATTTGGCGGGAAGTATGCCCCACGATCGACAGCTTGACGAAAGTAAGATACATTAGGCCCTCTCTGCAGTGTGTCTTTCTGCCCGTTCTACTCAGTAGTGGATGCACTAAGACCTGTGGGCCACGTCGCTAGTGCCCGGAGACGGGAAGCCCCAGGGGACCGCTCCCGTCAAGCGATCCCGCTGATGTCCTGCTTGCACAAAGTCGTCTTAACTGCTGCCAAACTATCTAGGCTATTGTATGTCGTACGTATTTCCACTTTTTACTTTTCAAGCCCAGCGCGCTTGGTTGATCGCGAGTTTCTTCAGCTCATCGCGGGCATCTTCGGAATATTTTTATTGATTGCATCGCAATGCCATCGTGCATTTACGGCAATCGGAAAGTAGAGAAAATGATGTTGGTGCCAAGTAGTTTTCAAATAGAACAGTTTGCGAAACTCTCAGCACTTTTATTTACATACCCCTGAGCCCGTGGGTGGCACCTTCTACCATATCTCAATTCTGTGGCTTCTCTTATGTCATTGCTCCTTCCTAATTTTACGGTCGTCGTTTCCAGCTATTATTTTCATGACCTCTCACCGATCACTCCTTCCCCATCCACACTAGCTCTTTCCCTTTGTCTCTCGCTTTACTGCCCACCTTCCCTTGGCCGCAGCTGAATTGTTATAAGTTGACCGACTTATACACGGCACCTTCCGTCGGTCGTGGTTCACACCGGGCCTCATATGTGACCGCCCGTTTACTTGTTTACCGCCTTGTTAAGCGATGCAATCTTGAAGCTTCAATTTCGTCATGTTTCAATCTTGTTTGTGCCTGAATATGCACTTCCACGCACTCCTCCAAACCCACATCTTGCGAAAAGTTTGCGAGCTTAGTTCAAACCCCGCACTTTTGCTTCCAGCATTCATTGGGAGGACCGATCTCTTTGGTGTCGATGTTCTACTTGAGTGTGCTAGGATGTGCAACTGTGATAGACACTGATATTTGTCAAATGAAAGACAAACACGACGAGGTGTGGTGGGCCTGGAGCTATGTTATTGGTGACCTCGTCTTCCCGCCGTCGTCACAATTACGAGCAACGAGCAACGAGCAACGAGCAACGAGCACACACACAGGTCGAGGGAGAGAGGGGGTGAAATGCAGTTGAAAGTGAGACATTATCCTTGGCGTTCAGCTGGAATGGTCCCACCGCTAGTTGATCCGGGGTCTGAGCAGGACCAATACGCAGGAAAGATAACACATTGTGTCTTAATATTTTAAAGGCTTGTAGTAAGGTTACTGCAAAAGTTTGTATTCAACCTTGACATTTGAAGGTTATGAACCATCTCGAGAGTCATAGACTCTTGCACGTATAAAGTTTTACTTGTTGTGATATACGGGGAATATTTTCTTCATATACCCCCCCTTCTTGAAAACAAACATGATGAAGTTAGCGGAGGCGGCCTCTTCAATTGAATGGAGATGCCATTGTAAATATATAAATGCATCTACGTGGCAATATCTCTGTCCCAACACAATGGCCAACCCTTGTCGTTCGTGTCGTGAGAATGGCTTGCAAATCCTGGTCGATATGAAGGGATGGGCATGGCAATCCCACTAAAAGCTCGGATATCTGTTAGTGTGGGGGGAGACAGTGGCGGACCGTAATTGCCTCGAAGTTTCTCTGGGAATGTTTTGATACGGAAGAGGGGTATGCAAAATAAAGAGGAATCGTACGTTTTTCTTGTCTTTGTTTCGCTTACTTGTCGATCACTTTCGATTCTCGGGAACAGCGATTGGGACGCAACCCAGCATCAGATTGATCAAGTGTTGATAGATGAAACTCTCATGTATGGAACGAGTGTCGAGGCTTGGCATGTGGCGGTGAATCGGTGAATGAGATGAGCCTCTTACTTGGAACAATACGGTTCAGGAAATTGATTTCGAGAAACATGAGCCAACTGTGTAAGTATCTTGCAAGTAGCGGTTTAGCGCCAGCATGTCCCTTGTTCCCTGTTCCCGGTATCTCGAGGTCTTTTGTTTGGCACGGAACAGCCCTTGTTTAGTGCCTTTCTCGGGGACTTGACAAGCGTGCGGGAGTGCCCATCGACGGTGTCGATTTCAGGGGTCGGATCATCTTCCAACGCTCGGCCATCGACACTTGACAGCCAATGCTCAGCGCCATCTTCTCAACTTCTTTGGCCGGGCTGGCAGTTAGGACCCGCAGGCCGGGACCGCGTCTGATTGCCATCGAAGTTGACAGGGTTTCTGTGTTCCAGAATCGAGAAAAGCGGATGTGAAAGGCAAGGATTCTCGTTGACAGAAACCCTTAATTTGAAAATCAGGGCAGGTTCGCCGAAGAAGAGAAGGAGAAAAGATGAAAAGATGAAAAGAAACGATGCAAGGCGCATCTCGAAACCATGTCAACATGTATCATGGTGGAGTAGAATGCAGGTTATCAACCACTCGCATCTTACCGTTGGCCATTAGCACAGAACAAAGCATAGTCAAACAAAAGAAA